>JAODAL010000466.1:0-310167 GCA_025379985.1 Phyllomedusa bahiana | reverse complement strand
GAAAAAAATAAAACTTGGCACTCCTGCTGCCACATTTCTTTGATAGCTTTGGATGCGCAGTTTTGCTGGGCTTAGCCCAACATAACGCATGTTCATCAAATTTCCTCGTCCGTAAGCCATTTTTGGGAACGGATGTTCAATAAATTGTGCAAGGTCTTGTTGATGGAATGCTAATAGCATAGTATCCCAGTGTGCCACCTAAGTGACATCTTGATGAAGACCGGACCCAAGGGATCCCAGCACCACACTGTCTCTGCTGATTTGTCTTCTTCTCACAGGGGATCTTGGTGCCATCACTTTCCCAGGTAACTGACAGACATTCACCAGGCCATTCACATGATGTGGAAGAAAACTGGATTGATCAGACCAGGCCAACTTCTTCCATTGCATAGGGGTCAGCATGGGCACTTGACCAATCTGTAGCTGTGCTGCCCTATAGATGGTAAGCTGTGATGCCCTGTATGTTCTCACACCCTTCCATCATGACAGCAGTAACTTTTTAAGCAATATTTTTGGGATGGACACATAGGTTCCCTTCCCCATGACATCAGTAAGCATTGGGAGCCTTTGAGTTTGTCTCTGGTCACTGATTCTCCTCCCTTGGATCACCTTTGGTAGGTATTCACCATTACATTCTAGGGACACCACATAAGACCTACTACTTTAGAAATATTTAGACCCAGTCATCCAGTGCTCAAAGTTGCTAGATTTTTAAATCTTCCCTTCCGGCCGGACTAACCAAGGGGAATGGGGGAAAACCCCGGGGGGCCCCTGAGCAGGGTAGACCTGAAGTTGTTTTTTTACTGCATCACACCCAAAAAAGAGGAAAAAAAAAGAAAAAACCCCAAAAAGCAAGAGGCAGAGTATAGGGGGGCTGACAGCTTTACATAGCTGTGGGTTTGACCCCCTTAAATAAACCCCACTTTTGGGGGGAAAAACACTAACTAGAGTAAAACTCCCCCTTTGGGGGCCTTTGGGGACTCCAGTCCAAATGCTTGTTCTTGCTTCCAACATATCAACTTCAAGAATAGACTGTTCTCTTGCTGCTTCATATATCCTACCCAGTGACAGCAGCCATTGTCACAAAATTATCTTTTTTTCCCTTAATGTTAGGCTGACATGAAAACACTTGGGCCTCATTTATAAAACGGTTAAATTTAAAAACTGCATCGATCCAGGGGTGTAACTTAAAAACTCTGGGGCCCTTGCAAAAAGTGAAAGGGGCCCCCTGTCCATTCCCATTTGTAATGTGGATTCCTTATGTGGCAGAAGGGCTTTTGTGCCCCCTCAGGCTACAGGAACCAGTAGTGATTGCTACCTCTGCACCAGTGATAAATGAGGCCCATAGTGTATACATTGGTCAGCCATAACATTAAAGTGAATAAAAGATAATTTTGTGACAATGGCTGCTGTCACTGGGTAGGATATATGAAGGAAGAGAACATCTATTTTTTGAAGTTAGTGTTGGAAGCAAAAAACAGCATGTTGGACTGGAGTGCCTAAGGCCCACAGGTGGAGTTGACTCTAGTTGAGCTGTTTCTGGGCCCAATAGTGGAGTTTATTTAAGGGGCTAAACCCTACATTATGTAAAGGGATGTAATGCCCCCAACTCTGCCTTTGCTTTTTGCCTTTTTTTCTATGCTTTTTTGCCCTTTTGGGGAAAGTGTGCTTTTTAAAAACCAACTTCAGGTCACCATGCTAGGGGCCCCCCAGGGGTTTTTCCCCATTCCCCCCTGGTTTAGTGAGCCGAGAGCAAGTTAAAGATTTAGCAAATTTTGGGATGGAGACTGGGTTTTAAATTTTTCTAAATTTTTTGAAAGGCTGCTGTCATGGGTAGGATATATGAAGCAGCAAGAGAAAGTTATTTTTTTTTATTGAGTGTTGGAACGAAAAAAGTGTTGGACTGGGGTCCCAGGCCCCCCCGGTGGAGTTGATTCAGGGGCCCAGATTGAGCTATTTCTGGGCCCCTGGGATGATTTTTTGGGCCCACCCTACAGCTACTGTAAATGACTGTAAAGCCTCCCTTTTCTGCTTCTTGCTTTTTGCCCTTTTTTATTTTCTTTTTTGCCTCTCCGACGATGTTAACAGTTAAAAAACAACTTCAGGTTACCAGGGTCAGGGGCCTCGTGGGTTTCCCCCATGGGCCAGTCGAGCCCACTCTGCACCCCTATAGCATGCCCCCGCCAGCAAGCAAAAAGAGCTAATTTTTGTTTTTAAAAATCGAAAAATAAAAAACTGGGCGTTGGTTTTAGGGCAACAAAGGACGTTTAGGGCTCTTCACACGACTTATTTTAGAACGGATTACGTCGGGTTTCCCATCTAAATCCCTTCCGAAATCATTTTAAAATCTGTAAATAACTGTCACTTAGTGTGGCACGTATTTCGCGACGGATTTACAATCCCCATTCATTATATGTGGTAAATCCGTCGCGAAATCCGGCCCAATAAGTGACAGGTCCATTGTTTTTCCGGCCGTTTTGCGGGCGCAAATCCACGGCGGCAATACGGCACGGAAACACGTCGCCTGAACGACGACACGTATTTCCCATTGAAAGCAATATTAAATGGCCTGCTACTTATTTGTAACTGATTTCGTAACGGATTTACCATCGTAAATACGGCGGCAAATCCGTTCTGAAATAAGCTGTGTGAACGAGCCCCTACTGTTAGACAGTTTTGATAAATGGGGCCCTATATATCTATTATATCAGGCCTGATTTACACATACTATAAAAGCCATACTACATATGACAATAATTCCCTTCTGTGTCAAGCACCAGTGGATTCTATTGCTGCATGGGGAGAGCAGGCTGCACCTCTGCAAGACACAGGAGTCATAAAAATGTAATTTAATTTCCTGATGGCCGTGCACAGGTGAAGTAATCCTCACCCTGGCTGGCAGGGGGTTTTACAAGCTGGCACCAGAGCCGAGCAGGCAGAGTCTAGGACCCGGGGAGCAGCAGCAGAGGCCGGAGCAGCAGCAGCAGGCTCCTCCTTATCTCCAGTGTCAAACTTGACATCAGGCTGCTGGGCAGGAGAGCATGGTTACTTGTGAGTCCCATCCTCCTCAGTGCTGGAGATAGATAATATGCGCCTTCCAGCTCCTGTACTGGCCAAGCATGGATTGTCAGCTCCGCTCCATCCTCTGCCTCCTGTCCTGGGTGTCCCTCAGCTGCTCAGCACAAGTGATCCTGCATCCTCCCAATGAAGGTAAGGAGAGCACTGGGCTGGAAGCTGCCAGATCCTCTGCCTGACTGCTCCTGCGGGGACCTGTGAGTGAGGAGAGCCGGGGACCCTGCGCTGTCTCAGGACGGGCACATCCCAGGCAGCTCCCAAATTGTCCCAATATCACAGGAGTTAAAGGGACAGCTCCCTGCGCGCGCCGGGGACTGCTCACTTTCCGCACTGTAGTCTACAGGCTCGATCATTGTTTTCCATAAGTTTGTGACCCCCTAATGACTCCTAATGTTAAGCAAAATGTGATGATGTTGTGTATAGGGCTGGTCATGTATATCAGGCTTCTTAACTGGTGACGCTGTGTGTGAATTTGGGAGTCACAGATTCTTCCAACTCTACTCAGATTCAACTTACAAGGAAAGTTCGGACATCGGGTATTGTGTGCTGAAAATCACTAGATCATATAGGTGATATGGACTGATAGTGAGATAATAGAAGATAGATAGATAGATAGATATGAGATGGAAAGATAAATATATATGAGATGGAAGGATAAATAGATAGATATGAGATGGAAGGATAGATAGATATATATGAGATAGATGATAGCTAGATAGATATGAGATAGATAGATAGGAGATAGATAGATAGATAGATAGATAGGAGATGGATAGATAGATAGATAGATAGATAGATAGATAGATAGATAGATAGATAGATGGATAGATAGATAGGAGATAGATAGATGAATAGATGAGGTAGATAGATATGAGATCGAATGATAGATAGATTCATTGATAGATATGAGACATAAATACATAAATAAATATGAGACATAGATATGGGAAAGACACATATATAGATAGATATGAGTTGAAGGGATATATGGATGGATAGATAGATAGTAAAAGTTTTCAGAAATCTGAATTTTAGAATTTATATTTTATTTTACTTGCAGATTTTGTTGACTTGTATAATAATGTGCATGGATCATAGTTATTCGTGATGTGTATCAATAGCCTGTGAAGTTACCTCTTCAGGATCATGGAAACCTTCCTTTATACTTTAAACTCTATAGTTTATATGAATTTGTCAGGTAGCTGTGTCTTGATGTTGTCCTGTGTATAATCACACATGACCAACTGTGATATCATCATGAGTTGTGCCAATTGCAAACTCAGTTCTACACTGTTAATAAGCTTCTATATTAGCTGTGTACAAAGTATTACTAAAGCCCTCCTCCATTATTAATTTTCCACAAATTCTGATTGTGATCATGTAGTATGTACAGTGAAGTGTGTGTTCTTGAAAGTGATAAGTGTTAGTAGTGTGTATACTATATACTATGTGTATGTTTATGTGTATTCATGAACTGGTATGATAATAGTACATACTGTACCAGCTTGCACAGTGTCTTATTGGCTGCAACATAAGGTAAATGTACAGAATATCAATATACATTGTGCTCAGCACACACCATGGTGTCCATATAGTATATATGTGTGTGTGATTGTGTGTGCGCGTGTATGATGATATACAGATGAGGATATATATGTGTGTATATCTATCTATCTATCTCATATCTGACTATATATGTATCTATCTCATATTATATATTTATCACATATCTATTTATAAAAATAGCTATATATTCACACATATGCAGAAACTTGCCGAAAACCCAGTGTGATATTAGCACTCCTGCTGAGTAGAGTTGTCAGTCAGTTCTCTTTAGCAGAAACCAGTAACCGGCTCAGCTCTGCTACATCCACAATTAATTTTCCAATACTATGACTGCAGTTTATAGCTCTTTCTATAGGACCCCTCTTGGGGCACTTTCATCCACATTCAATAGGCCATCTACTTAAAAATATGAAACTATAGCATGCAGGCAGGGCACAAATAAAAGTGGCTGCTCTCAATGTGTGGGGCTTTATCTGCAGCAGCGGAATTTATGAGGCAAACACCATAGAAGGAGTAAATCCTTTGTAATTAAGTTAATCTATTATTCCTAAATGGATTGTACCCTCCTGTGATACTGTACACAGCTCTGTTTGCCACTGATAAAACTAAGTCAAAAATGTCAAATATTAGCACATTTTATACATAAAGTCTGGTGACAAATGGTTTACGCGTAAAATCTTCTCCAGGAAATCCTAAACAGACTTTTCACCTTTCGACTCACTGTGCTGCATGGTACTAGAAGTAGGATCATTTTTTTCAAGGAATGTTAATGGAAGTTTGCAGGTTTCTAGTAGGGCCCCCCCCTGTGTGTTTCTATATGCCAAAAATTAGAGGAAATGTGATTAATGTTTTTGTTAGTTGCCTGGTACAAAGAATGCATTGCAGAACACTGTGTCAGTACAATGGTTAAAGATATGTGGACTGGTCCTTTAACCCATTATAATTGTTAGATAGATAGATAGATAGATAGATAGATAGATAGATAGATAGATAGATAGATAGATAGATAGATAATATATAGGTATATATGAGTTATATGAGATAAATAAATAGATAGATAGCAAATGGATAGATAATATATAGATGGATATGAGGTAGATAGATAGATAGATAGATAGATAGATAGATAGATAGGAGATAGATGGATAAATAAATATTGGATAGATAGATAGATAGATAGATAGATAGATAGGAGACGGACATATGGATAAATGGGTAGACAGGAGACGGACAGATGGATAGATAGATAGATAGATAGATAGATAGATAGATAGATAGGAGATGGATGGATAAATAAATATTAGATAGATAGATAGATAGACAGGAGATGGATGGATAGATAAATATTGTAGATAGATAGATAGATAGATTGATAGATAGATACATAGACAGACAGGAGATGGATGGATAAATAAATATTGGATAGATAGATAGGAGATGGACAGATGGATACATAGATAGATAATAGGAAGGAGAGAATAGATAGATTGATCGATAGATATATAGATAGATAGATAGATAGATAGATAGATAGATAGATAGATAGATAGATAGATAGACAGGAAACGGACAGATGGATAGATAGATAGGAGATGGATGGATAAATAAATATTAGATAGATAGATAGATAGATAGATAGATAGATAGATAGATAGATACATAGACAGACAGACAGGAGGTGGATGGATAGATAAATATTGGATATATATAGATATATACATTAGAGATGAGATAATATCATTTTGACCGATCATTTATCTGATTTATGTTACAATCAGATATAGCAGAGCTGAGTTTGTCATTGTGTCTTGTTTGGACTTTATTGTGCAATAGTCTGAGGTAGTAGGTGTACTTGCAGCTACTATTCATGCAGTCCTGTGTAGAATTACATTATTATAGTGTGATAAATTGTGCCCTGTTACATCTGACAAACTTCTTTCTGCTGCACAGTACACATTATTCTGGGCACTAGTGTGTATGTTAACTTACAGATAACTAACTCAGTTTTATCTAATGCTTGGATTCACATTATGTGGCATGGCTGAAGTAATCTTTGTGCCTTCTGGTGTTCACCATAATCAGCCCCTGTTAACATAATCTAATGCATTCACTTGCTGTCTAATAGAAAGCTGCACATAACACATAGTGATTCCAAAATGAATTGTGTCAGATATCAAACTGAGCTCTACTACTTCTCTACCCAGTGAGAGTGAGTGCAAGTAATCCGGTCCCTGTAGGCTGTAGGGCACATATAACATTCGGGTGTAGTACATCTATGTGAACTGATTGCTAGTAGGAATTGTCTATAAGATGTCAGTTTGACCTTCTCTTAGGCGTCCTGTTATTGAATTCACCCATAATGCCCATATCATTAATCCAACAAGACTTGAACAAATGTAAATTTCCCATTCCTGCCTCTGCCATGCCTGTCCTGTCGTTCACAGCTAAGCGGAGTGGGCAGCCTATTCCATTTACACTGAATTGGTAAGTAAAAGAGGAATGAAAGCCACACTCCTACCATGACTGCGGGCAATGTGTGCCCCCAATAAATTGCAATTTCTGTCAGAACAGATGGACCTCAGTGCTATTTTCAAGGCTTAAAAACACAGCTCACCCCTCCCACTGGCCACGATTGTTTCCTGAATGGTCACTTAATTAGCTAGAAATTGACTTGTTACTTATATTCATTGGCCTGGTGAGCGCAGCTTTATTTGGAGCAGATTTACTATTGCACAGTTTAGATTTCACATTGGTTGCTTTCATTTTGTACAGTTTATATATTATAACATGACATATACAGCTCTACATACTACATAATATGTGTTCTGTTTGTCAGTACAGCAGAGTTGAGGTTGTACTATCACAATGTGATTATAGGGAAACCTAATGTCTTATTATGGTTCCTAAAAGGAAGAGTAATGGGAATTTCAGTTTTGATTAAACTGTACGTGTCATTTGTTTCAGTGGTGTAAACGCCTTAGGTTTAGATAGATGTAGCAGAGTTAAATGTGTCATTTCATTATTTTTGGGTAGGTTTTGTAATGCGACACGACAGTATATAGAATTGAGATTAAGTAGTAAGACTATCACAACATTGAGGTATCAGGATGAATTATATCTATAATGCAAACTCAGCACCGCTACATTAGTACTGGGTACAAGTCTGTTTTCACATATTGTATATGTACTATTATTTTCAGTTGTGTGAACTATCCCGATTGTATGTAAGTATAGATGAATGTATCACTTTTTTTATTTTTGATTATATACGTGCCACGACATAACAGTGTATGGAAATGAGATCTGGCAGTGAGACTATAAATACATTGTGGTATCAGGGTGAATTATGTGAAACGACAAACTCAGCACTGCTACATTAGTACTGGGTGTAAATCTGTTCATAGTAAGGGTGTACTTTTACTTTCAATTGTGTAAAATATCCCTGTGTTATATAAATATAGACGTAGCAGAACTGAATTTACCACTTAATTGTGTTTGGCTGCATTTCCTTTGTGCTGTGATAACATAAATATGTAGATCTACCAAAGATCCTATGAGATAATAAGGGTAAATTGTCTGATATCAGGATATATTGTAACAAATAACAAATTCAGTTTTCCTACATCATTAAATTGCCTATTCTGTAAAAAAAAAATCTAAAATTACCCATCTTTATTGTAGAATTTTTGTGTCCGGTTTTAAAGCATTGATGTCAATGTCAGTTTATAGTACATCTGTTGTAAATGTCTGGTGCACATGGACAATTTACTAACATTTGCTGCAACTCCTTTCTCACTAATCACTTGCTAGTCCTACAGTTATGAAATGTAGATGTAGCAGAGCTGAGTTTGCCAGTGCAGTAGAACCAGTTTCCCATAATAGATTGATACTACTGTATGTGTCTCCCATGGTTTACTACAGGTCTGCAGGTACACCTACAACGTTATATTTTAAGGGAGTTGCCATAGGGCTCAAAACATGTAATAGACAAATTCCGCTATGCTACATCTCTATGGCTGAAGCATTGGGAAATAAACAATGATTAGCCATCTCCAAATGGGGACATCAAGCCAGCATGTCTCCCACTATTAGCAATGACAAGAAGCACACCTTAAGACCAGGCACCTGAAAAGCCCAAGCAGGGGATATCCTAAGGAATTATACAAAGACCTTGTTCTCCAGACAGCGCCTCTGCCGTATATACGCTATATATGTGCCCCTATGTTTCTGTTGGGCTGTCTGCTTAAGGGCACACACTGAATTCCCCTGGTTAATAGTCTTTAACAGTTAACTTTTGACCCAGATCATTAACAGGATTATGTGAAAATGTATTTAAGCTTCACTGACAGCCTAGATTGTTTCAATAATATTGTGTTTGTGAGGGCACAGACCATAAGGAGGAAAGTAAATGTATACGCCAATAAATGACATAAATCATTGCCATAATCCACAGACTAAGAGATTTATTGTAATTATTGCATAAAGAAAATATTATAACAGAGTACAATACCATCAGATGTAGCAGAGCTGAGCACATTAGATATCAATTTACAGATGTATCACCGAGGAGTTTGTCTGGTGTTGTAGAGCTGACATTCTGATCATTGTCATGTAGCAGAGTCTTATCTGTGTTTTACATAGGACTGTAGAAAAAAATATTCTACATTATTCGAAACTAGAAATGTACTGTTAGTGTTCAATAATGCAACCTCAAAAGGTTCAGATCTGCTGTATCTGTAGAAATGCATTAGCAACCCTGAATTTAATGATTATTCATAGGTTCAAGACATTCAGAAAATAATTTCAAAAACTGTCCCATTATTTTTTTATATAAAAATAATATTGTTATTAATATTTATTATTATTTAATTAATTCATGTTATTATTATTTAATTAATAGTTTGTCGTGCTATATTTTCCACATACACCAGGTTAAAACGCCTACAAATACAGTATAGATCCTAAAATATAGCAAGTATAGCAAATATAACGGGAACCACATAGAGTAAGAGGCACCAGTCCACTAGAATTAACAGTCTTAAATATATGTAGATGTAGCAAAGGTGAATTGTCACTTAACTGTTTTTGGTTTACCTTGTACCTCGTTGACATACAGGTAAAATCAAACTCTAACATGTTCTATGGATCTATACTCATCTGGCTTTCTACTTGACGGCTTATGTTGGTGATCTCTACTAAAGGAAATGGTTTTAGTGGTTAAGAGAGCCTGTGGCCTTCATTTATTCCTGTACCTTTATAGGTCCTCACGTGCAGACTCACTGTAATGTGTTTTTTAACATATTTTCTGTAAACGTTTTAAATTGCTAATTTTCTTGAATTTCCCCTTTGATAAACCTCAGGTAATAAATATGGAATGCGTTGGGCCATTGATAAGTTCATCGCTGCTACATCTGTAGCCTTAAATCACTGCCTTTGAACAAAAGAACTGTATCCCTTCATAGACTTGTATTACAACAATACCACAAGCTCTCATTATCATTGCATTATTAAGTCTTCACTTCTCTTTGTGATGATCTTTAGTCTTAATTACTTCCAAATGCTATAGACAAAGTAATGATTATATAGGGAAGGAAGAAAATTCCATTAAAAGAAGCCCAGATGTAGCAGTCTGCTTACTACAGATGAGTACCAGATAGTCATCTGCATTGACAGGCCACACCATGGGTTTGTATTCTTGGCTTGTGATGAAGGACAAGGACCTTGACATAACATGAAGAGATGGAGATGAGCACATATCAGGACTCATGTATGAAAACTGGTACAGCTACAAATGAAAGTGATGGCTCTGTTCTGACGTGAGATTGATAGACAAGCTCATGGCTGCTTAGATCTTGTTAAAGGGGTTGTCTCACTACATTGATTCATCTTACCTCTGTCCTGTTTTCTTGGTTTCACTTTGAATTCAGGGGCGTCTTTGCTGGCTTCCACTAGGCTGCAGTAGAAGCCAGGTCTGTAGCTATAGCAACCAGCGCTGGCAGCCTATCAGGATAGATCAAACAGGTCTGTAGCTATAGCAACCTGAAGAGTTGATGCAGCCCATACAAAAGGGGATATCTAGGAATAGGTAGGACACTGTTAATAGAAACATATTGCAAAGTGACTTGTTTTTGCAAGATCTTTAACATAAAAAGCAATCCTTGTATTGGGACAACCCCTTTAAGCTGTTTTCAGTAAGGAACAATGGTCCTGTCTATCGTTGTTACTGACTTGTATAGAGTCCTGAGATTATAAGGGGAGGAGCCCCTGGTGACCGGGTGACAGAGATAGCAACCTTGAGACATGTTATATGGTTGCCTAGATCATGCTTCTCACTGAATAATTCAGCATATCTGTTCCCTGTCTATCACTGTTATTGTCTTCTACAGAGACCTGAGAGCAGGACTGCGGCAAGGTACTCTGGTGCCTTAGGCAAATAAGGCATATAGTTCCCCCCAATGGAAAATTCAGCCCACTCCATGTCTCGTTGCACCCTCTTGTCTGCCTGGGATGAAGTGACGCTCTAGATAGTCGCCTACCTTCGCCTACCCATTGTCCCAGCCCTGTCTGAGAGTATAATGGGAGGTCTGATGACTGGGTGACAAAGATAGCAACCCTGTGACAGCTAATATGGCTGCTTAGGAAATGCTTCTCTCTGTACAATTAAAATATCTGTTCACAGTGAAAGGCAATGGACCGATCATGGTTACTGACATGTATAAAGATCTGAGATTATGAAGGGAGGAGCCTCTGGTGACCAGGTGACAGAGATAGCAATCTTGTGACAACTAATATGGCTTCCATCGGTGTATAGTTTCTGGAATGTGAGACAGCTACTTCCCATCCCAAAAACTATTCACAGGAAAAATCTGCAGCAATAAGCTGATATGAATAAAATGATTCCATTATAAGGCTATGTCTACATGGCATAGGTTAAAAAGCTATCGTAAATCCAACAGTGTTATAACTTTGCCATAGTGCGGTTTTCCACACGGGTTTAGGCAATAAAACGCGGTCAGTTTTCGGAGTTTGGCTGTCCCAGTACATAAAAGTGTATGGAAATCTAATAGAAGATAGAACATGCCCGGCGGTTTAGAAATCCCACAATAGAAAATCCTGGCTGTTTAGACTACAGCTCGGATTTTCTATTGCGGTCTATGGGGCACTGATTACAGTTGGATTTTTGGCAGATTCTAAATACTTAATCTGCTGAAAATCCGACCAGAATCCAGTACTGTGGAGACATGGACTTAGGGTTCCTGTGCTTTCACTGCTGGAACGGATGAGAATTTGATTTTGCTTTATTGCAGCAGCGAATGTTAATTTACTAAGTTATGTAACTGTAGTGACCTATTACGCTGTGTTCTCATAGCAGCTGAATTTGCTATTAAACTGTATAGGATGTATTGTTTGTGCAATGTTATTCTGTGAGTTAAGATACAGTTGTGTGCTACGTTGTAAAACCACGGGCAGCAGCAGTGTTCTGATATGACAAGGTGCGATGCTAAATGAAAACCTTCTGTAAACCCGAACTGACAAATTCAGCTTTGCTACATCTGCTGCACGAGATCAATTTAGCTTTACTGCATCTGTCAAACTTTGCGCTTTTTCATCTACTGAATTTACCACTGCTACATGTGAAAACCTCTGATTTGGCGACCACATGAAACTGTTCCTGCTTCTAGTGAGCCCAGCGACCATCTCTGCTCTGCTACGTCCGAAAAGCTGAGCTTTGCTGCAACTGTACTAACATTACCCTCTTTCCCCGAAAATAAGACATCCCCCAAAAATAAGACATAGTGCATTTTTTTTATGCAATTCAGAGTTTGGCTGCTTATGCTGATGTTTGTGATGAAATCACTACGGTATATTAATACATGTGGATTTTTGTTCAACAATAAATGTGAATTCTTGTTCATGGAAAAATAAGAAATCCCCTAAAAACAAGTATTAGCTCGTCTTTAGGAGCAAAAATGTATATAAGACACTGTCTTATTTTCGGGGAAACAGGGTAGATACCAGATACAGGCAAGATCAATGGCAGATAGGTGTGTATTGAATAAGGGCTGGTTACGGGGACCTGCCCTATAACTCCCTGTCTGTAGCAGATCACTATGTTGTTAGTAAATTCCTGTATAAATCGGAGGAGTAGAAAGAATTTAAGAGAGTCAAAGTAATCTGAGAACTTTATAAATGTCTCATAGATTCCCTACATTTTGTTCAATTATGATGTGGTAATATGATGATTTCATGTCTAATTAGGTTCATTATATTGATACCTGACACTGAGGGCCACATAGACTCAGCAAGTAAGTCAGCTCACCACTTTCCAAATGGAGTTGCACGGATCCGCTTGGTTACAGCTTCCACAATACAGATAATAGTAAATTGATCCAGCAAATCCAGAAAAAGATTAAAAGTCCATACCATTGGCAATCCATTAAAAAGGCATATAGCAGCGGCACAAGGTAAGCTGACGCGTTTCAGGGAGACCACGCTACCCCTTACTCATAGCAGTATGGACTTTTAATCTTTTTCCAGATTTTCTGGATCAATTCACTACTATCTGGACTGAGGGCCACATGTATGAAAACTGTCCAGGTCTAAAATTCACTTTGCTGCCCATAGCAACCAATCAGAGTTACCCTTTCATTTTTCCAGAGCACTATATGAAGTGAGAGGGGAGCTCTGATTGGTTGCTATGGGCAACGAAGTGAGTTTTAGCCCTAGACAGTTTTCATATATGTGGCCCTGAGTGTATTTGAGTTGGTGATTTACTATATATATTTGGTTATCATGAATAATAGAATATTATAATATTTGATAAACATTATTGTCCGTGATTTACCTTGTGTTCGGTGTATGTTTGTTCTTACAATGTATGCTGGATTGTTATAGCCATACAATTTTCTAGACTTTCTCCTGCAGTATGTATTATACTGTTCATACCTATCTACGTGTCTCTTGAAGTATCTCAAGTGCTGCTGAATATGAGAGTCTTCCATGACATGAACTTTCAATTGCTGTGTTCTCGATGTGGGTTTTGCAAAGAATATATAAATTTCCTTTATCCCGTGACTAGTTAAACACTCTGTCATTGATCTCCTATGTGACTCTTCAGCTATTGCAAACCTTAACATGTCCCAACAATGTAAACTAAAGGATTTTTCAACTCTTTGCTTCCTTTTGATGTTGTTTATGTCACATAATCCCAAATCATTTATCAATATAGAACAGTACTTAGCATTTACATGGCTTGTGACCCAATCAGACTGGCGTCCAAAATAACCTCCTCCACTTGCCGATAACTTATAAATCCTAAGGTATATTATAAAATATTTATAGGCACTTGCTGTAAGAACTTGACCCCAAGGCTATCTCTGGTTTCAGTAACTATAATGTGTTGAATGACCTATAAGCAGGGTTATCTCACACACAGGGTGACAGCAAGAGATTATTGTGCCATTTATTATTATGTATCAGGAGAAAAGCCAAGGAGAACATACAGATTCTATAGAGATTTTGCTGTTGGTTTTAAGAACAGAATACACAAAAAGTAACACTACAAAATAAAAAGTTTTAGTTATTTTGTTACTGCAACAGACGCCCAAGTTATCCACGAAAAATAATAGAGCACTACACAGAAAAAAATGTAACTGTCACTACACGTTATGGGCCACATGTATGAAAACTGTTTTGGCCTAAGACTTTCTTTGTTGCCCATAGCAACCAATCAGAGCACCCCTCTCATTTCATATAGTGCTCTGAAAAAATGAGTGGGAAGCTCTGATCGGTTGCTATGGGCAACAAAGAAAGTCTTAGACCTAGACAGTTTTCATACATGTCCCCCTATGTGTTTTAATAACATGCAGTACTTACAGTAACATTATATTGATGCCTTGATACTATTGTTTGATATTTAATTGGATTCTATAATCTGACATCAAAGGAATAGATGCATCGATGATAGACAGTGGATTATCAAATGTTTGGGAATACGAAATGGTCATAAAAAAGGAAATAAGAGTCATTTGTAGCAAAAACATCATACTATAAGAAATAGGAGCTTTCTTAATAGTTCCTTTCTCCTTTGCTTTCTGTTTTTGGTTATATACATATTTATATTGCTCTCTTTCTTTATATACAGTAGTGCTGTATGTGTGACACATACATATATTTGCATGTGTGTGTGCGTTACGTATATAGTACTGTATAAAGATAGAGAGAAATATATATATATTATATTTAATACAATATAAATATAATATATATCATAATAATGATCTTATACATGTATATATATATATATATATATTATATATATATATATATATATATATATATATATATATATACACAAACATACATACACACACTTTATATAACCCTAGCACAATTGTCAGTACTTTACAGAGATTTCAATCACTCGTATCAGACCCTGTACCCCGGCCCTCCAGCTGTTGGGAAACTACAACTCCCATCATGCATTTGTATAATCTATAACAGTGGGCATGATGGGAGTTGTACTTTCCCAACAGCTGGAGGGCCGACAGTTTGACACCCCTGCATTAGTCTCACAGTCTGAGGACTGTTTCTTTTCTTTGCAGTTAGTGAAGGGTTAATTGTGGTTGCCTGACCACTGAGTGGCGCTGTGCTCTATGTGTGTTCTGACAGAAGAAATCAGAAGCCAACAATTAGTTGCTTTACAGCTAACACAAAAGAAGGGATATTCTGTATTGCACAAGAGGGAACTGATGTAGAGTGATCATTCTGGTTCACACATGCAAAACTTAACCTCCCTAACACTAAGGGCCACATGTATGAAAATTGTCCAGGTCTAAAACTTTCTTTGTTGCCCATTGCAGCCAATCAGAGCCCCTCTTTAATGTCATATAGTGCTCTGAAAAAATGAGAGGGGGAACGCTGATTGGTTGCTATGGGCAACAAAGAAAGTTTTAGACCTAGAAAGTTTTCATACATGTCCCTTATAAATATGTTTATAATAAAAAGTTAAGAAACACGGACTTATCCTTGAAGAGGGTTTAAAACTACAGTGTGAATAAGAACATTCACAGATCTATATGTTAATATTTCTGGTGGTTCTTAGCACTGGAGATATTGGAGATAGATCATGGGGACAGATTTTATGGGACTTTATAGTCACCATCATTCCAACCTGAAATGAGTCTGGTATCACTTTATCCAGTTCCATAAACCCAATAAATGTTTGTTGTTATTAGTGGGTTATCCACTTTATACTATCTAGTAGCAAGCATTCAGTTTTCTTCAGCGCCACTAAACACCCGTTTAATGAGATCACTAATGATCTTACCACAAAGCCAGTCTGGCACTAACCTATTTGTGTAACTCCTAGACACTCTAATGTGCAACCAACTCATCATGTCCTTGGGGATAGCAGGCTGATGAGTGAGGGTCCCAAAGCTGTAAGAAGGGAAAACTCATTTAAATAATTTGTAGGATATTGCTGGCTTCGTAAATGTGAAAAAATATATATTTTTTCTATCTTTTAGTCATAACCAACTCTTCCAGTAATCCAAATGGTAATTTTTCTCTCACACACATGACCACAGTTTACTAGTTCAGTACTAATGAATGATGTCACTTTGTGAGTGTCTGAATCAGTTTTCTTACTGAGGTCCGATTAAGGAAAAAAAAAAAATAAAACTTTTGTTTCCTTATGAGGAGGACATGTGAAAGTGGACACCACTGATCTCCAACTGTTGTGCAACAGCATTTCCCATCATCCTGTTGTTGTAGCTTCGTAGGAGCTCATGTTGGTGACCATAAGTATAGGAACCATCCTCATTTGAATTAGATAGTTTGCTCTGCACCCTGTGGATGACTGGCTGTAATGTCACCAGGAAGCCGCCCTTGGTTTGGTAATGTTATGTTGGTTTATTAAGATATCCCTGTTTACTCAGTTCTCTAAATCAGAACTATGGTAACCTCCCATAGAATTCTGGTTGAACTGGTATATGTTCCTATGAATTCGGCACACACTTCACACAGGCTTTTTCTAACCGACAAATATGACTTTTAATCCCTGTAATAAATCCAGGACAATACCTCAGATATCTGCAGAGGATTTTTACTTTGGAGGGGTGGTTTCGCCTCTGATTTGGACGCGAATTAGCTCCATTTCAATAGGGGTTACCCACGTCATTCTTCCTAGGAAAGAATCCTATTCTTTTTTTGTTTCTTCACCATCTGAATTGATCTGAAATCTGTGTTGTGAAAAATCCACTGTGTGAACTACTGCATGGACTGGCCATTACAATGGCAATCAGATTACGTGAGGATTGACCATTACTTCAACACTATGTAAGAACCAACACTATGTAATAATTAAAAGTGTTGTCTCATGAAGACAACCCCTCATTACCGAAGGTTCGGCTTCTCTAGCCCCTGGTGATCAGCAAATTTGAAGTCACTTCTAAACACACATTTTTCTTACGCTGTAACATAACATGATGGCCTGGAAATAGAAGGAGGAACCAAGCTGGTGCAGCCCTCTAAGACATCAAAATGAGGAGGACTTGTCTTAATAAGACAAGACTTTTCATTTTCTCAATAGCGGGCTATATTTGATGGTCATGTCAATAGCATAAGAAAATGGTGGTGATAATTCTCTTGTACAGGACAGTCTTCTTCAGTTTATACAGTAATGAGATAAAAGTATAAGGTGGGAAATTATTTTATAGCCTTCTTTCCCAGGTTGTTAACAGCCATCTTCTAACAAGAAGGTTTTTTTTCGGCCATGGTTAAACCATAGATCCTCACAGTAGACTTTTAGAGAGGGGAATTAATGTTACTTATACAGTAGCTGTGAAGGAACATACCCTTACTTGGTTCTCATTCTATGGCACATGTACCCCTAGTGGTACAAACCATGTCTCTTTGGGGATCTTGACTGTGCTCATGCTGTGCTTTTAATCATTTCTGATCATAGCCCTGAGGTTAGTTTATTTTAGTAAGGGGCTCTTCACTTTGGAACATTAAGAAATTTTGCTCTGCACGGCCTTTCTTATGGTTATTATAGCATTAGGAGGCTGCTGTGAGAGCAGTTAATTAACCCCATAGATAATTTGTACCTTGGTCTGCAGGCCTTTTGTGTGCCTGCATCATTTTAATATTAGTCCAGACGTTTATGTAAATTTACGTCTGATTTTTAGACAATGTAATTTTCTCTTCCCTAAAACCACATGTATAAACGTGTTCTGAGCCAGTGCTAATATGTAATAATATGAATTATTTATAGCTAGATGATAGCTAGACATGAGTTAACTTGCATATTTTCTTTTACTAATTCATTAATTTTAATAATTGACCTAATACATTTATATTTTCTAACCACATTTTTTCCCTCTCTTTGATCCATGGAGCCAATTACAGTGGAGGCAAAACCTCAAATTTCTCTTGTCATTTCCATTTTCCTGCTATGTAAGACACTCACAGATACACGCAGCATGCATTACACACATTTCCCCCATGTGTGACTTAGAAGAGCAAGTAACAAATCAGATTCCCAACGCCTTCCAAGCGTTAGCAAGTTTCCTGCATTACATTACTACTCACTCAATTTACAGGGTGAACATGAGTAACATACATTGTGGCAGCATACAAATATCAATATTTTTTAAATTCGATTATAATTTATCAAGTTGTTACTTCTTCATGAAACTATTAGGCAACCACTTACCATTGAATGATGTTTATTCCTTATTACCCTAATGTCCCATTAAGTTAAAAGAAGCAGTATACAGTTATTGAGGTGACACTAAGGGCCACAAGTATGAAAACGGTATAGGTCTAAAACTCACTTTTTTGCCCATAGTAACCTATGGGCAACAAAGTGAGTTTTAGACCTAAACCGTTTTCATACATGTGGCCCTAAGGGTGCGTTCAGATGGCAAAGACAAAAATACCGGATTTTCCGACCGGTATTTTGGTTTTTTTTGGCACGTAGGGGGACGGTTTCTGTCTGTGGTTTGCGGATTCGCCCGTCCCCCTCAACCACTGACATGTTCATGTTCTGCCCGAAAGCCAGGCGGAAGAATGAACATGTTCTAAGTTTTTAGAAACACCGGCGGTGTCAAAAGACATCCGGCGGAAAATCCATGCAATATGGACTGCTACACGGATTTTCTGTTTAAATAAATATAAAAGGTTGACAGTCGCTTTACAAAGGTTATTTATATCTGGAAACCATCTGTAAAACCGACTGAAAACCCTGCCTAAACAAGAATGCCATGTATCCATTTACTACAAATTACACTATAGGTTTGTTACAAGAGAACTGGCCCCCTTGGTATAAAGAGTGTATGTTCTCCTTGTGTTTTGCATGGCAGGGGCCTCCCACATCCTAAAACACACTATTAGGTCAATAGGCTTCCTATGAAATTGGCCCTATGGTATGTTACATAGAGAAATAAGATTATGTGTCTAGGGCTGATATAAATTGAAAATATCTCTGTGCTATGGAATATTTGACTCTATAGCAATCGGAAGTATTAGCAAAGCATAGTAGGCTACAGAACTATTGTAGATAAACCTCACTGGGCTTTACCAATCTATTGGATAATTGCATAAATAAGAAATCTCTAATATATACAGCACCCCTTAGAATTTTACAGAGATATGGGTAATCTCTTTCCTGTTTCCCTATGAGTAGATCAGCAGCATATAGCACTAAGCAGCCTATTCCATGTATAGATCATATTTACCAACAATCCTAATTTTGGTGGGACAATCCCGCAAACTAGGTTGCAAAAGGGAATTTTTTTATGTGCCAACCTCTCCTAAAAATGGGCATTTTGGGTCCTTGTTAGGGTGTTTCTGAACAATGTCCACCTTTGGTATAATATTAGTAGTACTGCTGTCAGAGGCCCTAGTCAAATGTAAAAAATAGGCCCACATTGATATGGTGCAAGATAGTAATTGGTATTGGGGGGAGGGGTGGGTCAGATGCTTTGGCTATATGTGTCCCTGAAATTAGTGATGGTGGCCCTGTCCTGAGCATTTCTATGGGGATGCTTAAATGTCCTCATTTTTCCTTTTTTTTAAAGTGGTTGTTCCTATTTCCTTATCTCCTGATATATGGTCGCCTCATAACTGGCTACAAATAAAAAGTGGAGAGATGGCCGTGTTTGCACAGTCCTCCCCATTCATTACCATAGGAGTTCCAAATACAGCTGAATACACTCGCTTGGCTTTGTTCAGAAATAAGAATTATGCTAATGAGAACACCCCTCTAAAGGTTGGTAAGTATGTGAGGGGTAAAAGACTGGGGAATCAGTGAATTTACATGTATACAATTTACTACTAATGTGTGTGTGCTAAACAGTATTTTAAGTTATAAAATTCACAGTTATTATGTGTTGATTTGAAAGCCGCACTCCATTTCTCTCTACAAATACTCTGCTATTATTTTATTTAGGACTAAAAATAGTAGCTGGATGCCTTCTGGAAGCCAATTCTACACAATTATTGCATATGCTGTTGGTTTTGTAAGATGAAAAGGCTCATTCACTCAATTAAACTGCCAGAGTGGGTCAGTACTGAGCTGTAACAAACACAAGAATCTGTCTAATCCTAAGTATGATGGTTAAAAAACAAGCCTGGCCTCACATGTGTGAAATTATAGCAAATGCCCCAAAATTGGATTATATAAGTCAAACGACATAAATGCTTCAAAAGACGTCTTGTTTTATTGGATGGCATTTTAAATGAGTCTGTCTTAAATTTCAGATACCATCGTGTGTTGCTGTGGTTTGGAGTTTAAATTAAATCATTCTTAAAGCTTCACAAAAACCTCTGCATTCTGCTTCGAATTGTGAATTTGCTTCTGCCTGAGAATATGGTTTTGACTGGGCTTTTAAAGCTAGAATATCTTTATATTGATGCATATAGCAGGGTCTATGTAGAAATGCAGCAAAGCTTAACTTGACATGCAACTCATTATGGTACTGTGGCACAGAAAGTTATCTCAACTATTTCAATGCTTTACAATAGCTGTTGTTGTGTCCTGAGATTATATAACATGGTGCATTAATCACTGCCAAAAACCTACGCCACATCCACACCATTGGTGAATTCTGTAAGGCTGCACATGGGCCCAAGGCACTGCCACCTAAAAAGCAGTGATTTTTTTTGTTTTTAACCTCAAACCTAGCGGTAATTTTTGTTAGAGAAACATGTGATGATCTACTGGAGAGCAAGAGGCCCAGAGACCATGGAATTTTCTCCTGTCTTTGTTCGTCCTGATTTTTGTTGTAGAAAATTATATACATAGGAAATAGGTGATAGATATGATATAGATAGAGATATGCAACCATATTTTTCATATGCTGATAGACATATTCAAACGTGCCAATATGAAACCTTACCGCTGTATGTACACTGTGACCATAATTTGACAAATTTATGTTATGTTATGTTTATTGGAAAAACTAAATAAAAACAGTTTAAAAAAACCCCCAAAAAACATATTTCAACTTTTGCTGTAGAAAATTAGATACAGTTGGAACCAGAAGTTTACATACACTACATAAAAAGACACATCTGCATGTTTTCCTCACTATCTGACATGAAATCAGAATAAACCTTACCTGTTTTAGGTCAATTAGGAACCAAAATTATTTATATTTGCCAAATGCTAGAATAATAAGAGAGAGTGAATTTTCTAAGGCATTTTTATTACTTTCTGCAAAGTCAAAAGTTTACATACATTTCATTAGTATTTGGTAGCATTGCCCTTAAACTGTATGACTTGGGTCAAATGTTTTGGATATCCTTCCACAAGCTTCTCACAATAGTTGGTAGGAATTTTGGCCCATTCCTCCTGACAGAATTAGTATAGCTGAGCCATGTTTGTAGGTCGCCTTGTTCGCATCTGTCTTTTCAGCTTTGCCCATAAATTTTTAATAGGATTGAGATTAGGGCTTTTTGATGGCCACTCCAAAACATGAACTTGGTTGTCCTCAAGCCACTGTGTAACCAGTTTGGCGGTATACTTGGGGTCATTTTCCATTTGGAAGACTAAGTTCTGCCCAAGCTTTAAGTTTCTGGCTGATGTCTTGAGATGTTGTTTCAGTATTGCCACGTAATCTTCTTTCATCATGATGTCATCTATTTTGTGAAGTGCTCCAGTCCCTCCTGCAGCAAAATAACCCCACAACATGATGCTGCCACCCCCGTGTTTCAGTGTTTCACTGGGATGGTATTCTTAGGTTTCCAAGTTTTTCCCTTTTTCCTCCAAATGTAACGATGGTCATTATTGCCAAACAGTTCAATTTAAGTTTCGTCAGACCACAGGACATGTCTCCAAAAAATGTAGGTCTTTGTTCCTGTGTATATTTGCAAAAATTTTATGTGTTTCTTTTGGAGTAATTGCTTCTTTCTGACAGAGTTGCCTTTCAGCCCATGTTGATACAGTACTCATTTCACTGTGGATAATGACACAATCTAACCGGCTTCCGCCAACATCTTCACAAGGTCTTTTGCTTTTGTTCTTGGGTTGATATGCACATGTCAGACCAAACAATATTCTGAGACACAGAACCCATCTCCTTCCTGAGCAGTATGATGGCTGGACATTCTCATCTTCCTTGTACTTGCATATAATTGTTTGTACAGATGAAGAGGCACCTTCAGGTATCTGGAAATTGTAGCAAAGGA
Source organism: Phyllomedusa bahiana (assembly GCA_025379985.1). NCBI lineage: Eukaryota > Metazoa > Chordata > Amphibia > Anura > Hylidae > Phyllomedusa > Phyllomedusa bahiana. The sequence goes on along the minus strand of JAODAL010000466.1, from coordinate 287,832 downwards.
TGATCCAGACTTGTGCAAGTCCACAATTCTCTTCCTGATATCTTCACTGATTTCTTTAGACTTTCCCATGATATTACACACAGAAGCAATGTGTTTCTGGTGTGAATTGAAATACATCCACAGGTGTGTCTCTAATTAACTCAGATGTTGCCAATAAATCTATCAGAAGCTTCTTAAGACATGACATCATCATATGGGCTGCCCCAAATTGTTTAAAGGTATAGTAATCCTAGCGTATGTAAACTTTTGACTTAGCAGAAATTAATAAAATTGCCTTACAAATTCTCTCTCTCTCATTGTTCTGGTATTTGGCAAATATAAATAATGTTGGTTCCTAATTGACCTAAAACGGGTAATGTTTATTCTGATTTCATGTCAGATAGTGAGAAAAACATGCATCTGTGTCTTTTATATCATGTATGTAAACTTCTGGTTTCAACTGTAGGAGATAGATGATAAACACATAATAGATAGATAGATAGATAGATAGATAGATAGATAGATAGATAGATAGATATGCAGGTAACAGTTGATATACTAAACAGATGCACAGATAATCCTCTGAGAAAAAGTATCTGCTAAATATCATCATATTTATGGCTACCATTAAATTAGGAAAGGGGAGGGGGTTGTAAAAATAAAAGATCAAAGGAACCTTACTTAGTATAAAGCCACCCACCACACACATCTGTTCACAGAATTTAACATTCTCTAGGTTTCTTCCTGGCAAGAAAATGACCCTTCATAGGACACTTGAGATCACCAGAGGGCATGGAGTTCACAATGGACAGTGGATGTGAACATGTGTAAGTGTAGTTCGATGTATTCGCAGATATTAGTAGATTTCTCGCATCTATGAAGCACAATGCAGATCGCCCTTCAATTCTCGTTATGCAGACGTATTAATAAGTACACGGGACATTAGATGCTAAAAGATTTACTGTGGCTTAATTCAGTAAGTGTGAGCATTAGTCTCCTTCCAGAAATATGGAGGAGCAATTTATGGGATTTAAGTTTATTGCTACAACAATATATTTCATTTTTATGTAATATTTTTTAATTAACTGAGTTACAAGACTTGAAATTTTTATGACCTAACAAATACATTTAATCAATACACAGGGTGATATGCTAACAGAGAGCCAATGCTGAAGTAGCGTGTCTGCTCGGCTTCATTTGTAATCCACTGACAATGTTTAAAGTGTTTTCTTTTAATCATGTATTAAATATTGCATTTTATTGCACAGTAATTTATAGGGATAGTGCAGGGGATATCTCCATTTTCCAAAAGTTTGCCTGATGAGAAGGACCGACTATAACTAAATGGTGAAGTTTTCATGATGTCTTGCTTAGAATACTCAGCTATGCAAAGTTGTTTTCTTTTAAAAGAATAATTTGATAGAAATAACAGAATCACGCACTCAAGTGATTCCTTATAGTAATAGTTTTCACACTGTATCCTCTAAACCAGTGGTCTGGGGATTACAAAAGCGCCATGCCAAATGGGCAACAATTTGAAACGTTAAGCAGATTGGGAATTTTTTAAGTATTACCCAATATCAATATGTACATCAAAGCAATAAATTGTAGCAATACATGTGCTTAGTGGAGAGTAATTTCATATTCATACTTTAAAGTTCATTTCATTTTGAATATATAATTGCATTAATTTATTTACCGTATTTTATCCCAATAGGTCTTAAATTCAGTGCTGATTCATTTTATTTCTTTATGGGATTCAGTTTTCTGATATAGAGCTCCACATTCCTGGGAAAAGCTGTAGTGTTAAAAAATTTATTTCTGGCTGGACTAGATGGAACTTAGGCGTTTACTGCAGCTGATTTATTTTATATAGAAATGTTGCTAAAACTGTAAGGTTATGTTCACACGGCGTAATTGCAGCACGCATTTAGCTGCGTATTTGCGCTTTAATGCGGCTGATTGCGCCGCAATTACAGTAATTCATAGCTCTCATAGAGAGCTATGAATTACGCGTCGTCTCCCCCGACGTACAATACTATCGCATTGTACGCTGGGGGAGAGAAGTGACATATCTAGTGAGGGTGACTGGGGCTGGCCGGGGACCAGCCCCTCGAGCTTTAGAAGTACGCGCTGGACAGTGCATACTTCTAATACACGTGGCGTATTGCGGCACATACAGTACACGCCCCAATACGGCGTGTGAACATACTCTAAGGGTATGTTTACACGAGGTACTACGGCGCATACAGTACGCGCCGCAGTACATTGTGTGTTTCGGGAGCTCATGCTAATACGTGCGTACTCCTGCAGCGTGGGGGGGCAGGAAGGCCGCCGGCCCCATTGACATTCATTAATTGTGGCACGTATTCGCCAATAGTAATTGACTTGTCGGTTATCTCCCCGCGTGTACAATATGATCGTATTGTACGATCGGGGAGAGGAGGCGTAATCCATAGTTCTCTATGAGAACTATGGATTACTGTAATTTTAGCGCACATCTCGCCCGTATTAGAGCGCAAATATGCACTGAAATGCGCGCCAAAATTACCCCATGTGAACATACCCTAAGGGTGCATTTATACGTCAGAGACCAAATACTGGTCGGAAAATAGCGACCGGTATTTGGTCTTTTTTTGGCACATAGGATGCGGCTTTTGTCCATGATATGTGGATTCAAGCCCTCCCCCTTCACATCCACATGTTCATGTTCTGCCTGAAAACCGGGCAGAAGAATTAACATGTTCTTAGTTTTTCAAAAACTGTCCGGTAGAGAATCCATGCAGTGGGAACTGCTGAATGGATTTTCCATTAAAGTCAATGTAAAAGGTTGAAAGTCAGTTTAATGATGGCTTTCAAATCCAAAAACCGTCTGTTAAACCAAAGGAAAACCTGTGCCTTGGGGACAAGCCCTAAGAATATATTCCAGTCTTGTGAGTGGGTACTATTTTCTGTAAAGACAAATTTGTAGTTCCATGGATAGCACACCGTATGATACAGAGGATTGCTGCAGCTGTCATTTTAGTGCAGGAGAAAGGGGCTTGGTACGGTTTACTGTCGAAAGTTCAAGGCACTTAACTGGGGAATAAACAAATACATCTGCGGATTCTAATGTCCTAGGACGTGAGTACAGCTTTTTTTTTGGTTATGCTATGACCATTCACATCAACAGGCATATTTAAATTACTTCGTGTGTCACCTCTGTAGCACAGTCATCAAAGTGCTAAAATCTGCAGCAAAGCCATAGAGAATAATAAAGCACTAGAAGTAGTACTAGACCACACCTTGGTGTCTGGCACAGAAAAGATGTACATTCAGCAAGCAGAGTAAATTTAGTCCAAATAAGACTATGGGGCAGATTTATCAAGGCTGTTGCACCAGATTTTTGGCTCAATCTGTGGCAAAAATAATGTCTTACAAGCTTTTTGCCACATTTACTATGTGTTTAAGACAGTTCGAGGCACTTCTGCGCCTCGTCCGGCAAAGGGGTGTGGCCTCAAAAAGGGGTGTGGTTTAATGGGAAAAGGGGCGTGGCTTAAATGCTCCAAAAATGAGTTTTCGGACAGTTTCTGGCGTAAAAGTAAGCAAACTTTAAAGATGGTACAAACTTAGAATAGACAGTTCTAACCTGCACCAGATTTATCAACACTATGATAAATGTGGTGCATTGTAAGACTGTCTAGTCTAACTTTAAGTTGTCTAAGAGTTAGACACTATTGATAAATCTGCTCCTATGTTTGCTCCTTTATTCTCTCCACAATGGTATACCTATGGGACCATTTTATGGTATCCCAGTTAAATATGAGATACGAATGGCCATTAATAGATTCCCCTTAGCAAGTAAAGTAGAAAATGAAATGATGAAAAAACAAAACCACACTTGAACCCATTACCGATTACCCATTATCTTTGACAGTCCTGAGTCTGCAGCAGGAGCAGGTCTTCTGTCTGTTCGCTTCCCATCTACAATGAGTGCTGTGTAGTGAACAGAGGCAGCGGTAATGCTGCTACCTCTGTTGGTGCCGGTGATCAAATCATTGCTTGGTGCTCCTTGGGCTTAGCAGACCCAGTGACTAATTTTAAGACAAGGGTCTTTTTTTCTCTGTAACGGGGGTTCCTTTATTTTCCCGTATTACAGCAAAAGCTGCAATCTTGCAGATGATTAAAAGCAAAGATAATTTGTAAATTAGTACTCTGTTTCAATGCCCAGAGCCTCCCTTGTTTTTGTAAGTCTTGGAGGAAGGTATTGAATAAACAGTTCTCATAGAAAAGTGGAATAGATCCGTCTATTTAATGCACAATGCAGTAATTGCACCTAAGGCCCAAGAAACAAGAGTCTGTTGGAGTTGTGGCATAGAGGTGGTAACAGTGACCAATATCTGGTGCTGATGTCCAGCTGCTGTGGAGCTTTTGGGCAGCCAGCATTAAAGCAGCTTATGAGTCTACTGGAGTGACTGTCTCTGATACTGTGGAAGCCAAAGTTTTTTCATTTTTTTTAATGTTTGACCTATCCATATAAAAAATGTCATGTTATCTCCTACAAGCCGCTATGATGGGGATTTTTCAGTGCTGTAGACAACAAAAAGACCGTCCTACGAAGAGTTGCCAGTAGCCAACACATGGAGGAACTAATAGCCCACACCCCAGAAGAGAATAATAGGTTTAATAGGTTGGCTGGCCTCTCAGTCCTCCCCAGTGTTCAGTACCATGGCCATGTAATTAGTCATACATCTCTGACTCTTCTTTATAATTCGTCTTCTTCTAAAAATGTTTCCTTTCATAGTTCTTATCTACACGCACACCTCCTGACATCTGGTTTCCAAATTTAATATAAACCTTTGGGTCTTTTTGCTGCCTTTTATCATGGATCTCTATTCTTTATTTTTCAGTTTCCCCTTCTTTAATGCTCAGAATTTCTCTCTCATTGAGAGAACCAATAACATGTAACATCTTTATGCTTCTCTTCAGTTTGAAGAGTGAAGAAATACTCAATCTCTAAAAGATATTGCCAGATTTCTTCACTCTTCCACTGCTTTCTATGGCTAACATAGTACAACATTATACTACTAACCTCGGTTTGGTACAACTTTGGAGTAGTTTAACAGCAAATTGTTTTCTTGGCCCTTTTTTAGCATTGTTTTTTCTGAACTAGTTTACAACCCACTTTTTTCAGGCTTACTGGATAGTACTTTTTATCTTGAATGTAATATGGTTTGTTCTTTATTCCTGTACCATGTCGGTTACATATCATAGGAATTCTGTGCAGAATTTTTCTTAATGTTTATTCTTTATGCTTGACATTATCCTCTGTTTTTTTCCTGATTGTTTTTAATTAACTAAACATTGAATTTGAGAAAAAAACAAAAGAAGCTCTGAGAGATAAGATGTACTTTTAGTTCACTTAACCCCCTAATAAAACTTAAAAAAGGAAATTCTGTAAAAATATATTAAAAACGGCCATATGCTTAAATAAAAATAGTGCAAAAATCATCTTAGCAACCCAGGAAATAAAAAGCAAAACATTTATCCGTAAAACAACCGAAAAATAGTTAGAATTAAAGACTAAAACACTCTCTTCGTAAAGTTTTTGATTGTACTTCTTATGGGGTTAAAAGTAATGACGTCAAAATATTCATTCAAATACCAGTAAAACTGGAATTAAGGACCAAAACACTTTGCTGATTAAAGTGTTAAATTATGTTTATTTGAATGTATTTATTCTCAAAAGTTAAAATAATTTATCATGTAAACTATGCACTGCTCAGAGTGTTCTTTTGATGATGGCAAACTTCATATACCAGTGCCAGTGCTACACAAACAATATTTAAGTTATTAAAGTCTTTAATTAGTTTATGACCAGGAAAAATGGATAATTTAGGGGGAAAATACCAAAAAACTAAAGGTCTGACTGACTTAATTATGCCTCAAAAAACTCCAGTTTCAATAAAGATTTTGATTGTACTTCTTACGGGAGACTTAAAAGTAAAAAATGTCAAACAAAATATTGAAATACCAGTCATTTATTGGCTTAAATATGTAAAAAAAAAAATATTGTCTTTAAATAAAAATCTGAATATTTAGATTATTTTTACCATTGTCTCTTGCAGATATGAATTTAATATATGTCTTTTCCAAATTGGGCTTAGAGTCACTAAATTAAATATAAAGTATTGTTTAAAATGAAAATATTGAAATAGAATAAAAGCCAAGTAAATTATTCAAGTTATTCAAGTCGAATAAAAGTATAACAAATAGACGAATACAATAGGCTACAATAACATTATGGGCGACATGTATGAACAGGGCTGCACCAGTTTCCCGGCGTGCTTTGAGCAAAAAAAACCTGTTCTATAGATGTATGAATGCATAAACTTGGCACATTATGCGCCAAACATTGCACTTTTAAATGCGGCAAAGATATGCACTAAAGATGTCATATGCCATGAAGTGCATACCACACGCCAGATTTATGAGTCCATATACGACAGGTTCTACGTTCTGTCGCATTCTACACTCCTCTTTATTGATTTAGAACTGACTTGTGTGCAACATTTGTGAACGGACCTGTACCATTTTTATGGCGTGTTTTGAGCCAAATAAACTGTCGTAGCCTTGTTCTTTAAATGTATGAGTGGTACGCCAAAAATTGCATTCTACGCCAGACACAACACTTTTGAATGTGCCAATGATGTTGAGGTGTTTTGCGCCAAAATGAGCCAAAGTTTGACGCAAACCTGTCACATAAAGACTGCTTTTGGCATAGAACCGGACACATTTCTAAAGTGCTGTGTGACACTTTCGTACATATTATCAGATTGTACACTATTAAAAACAGAGGCAGCACTGCTGAGTTGGCACCAAGTTCATACATGTCCCTCTATATGTTTAAAAAATAAAAGTTAATACAAATTCTGTTTCTTCCAAATTCTTTCACTTTTTTTTAAGTTATTGGTTAGTCAGAACAAAAGATCGAAGCTCTGTCAAAAGATTAAGAAAAATATCAACAAGTAAAATCTTCAAAGGCACAAGTTAAACATTGCACTAAACGACATAAGCTGAAAGCCAAATATTTAGGTTTGAATCTCTTTTAAAAAAAAAAAATAAGAAAAAGGAAAATGTGGGTTTTAATCTTTATGGCTGTTTATTGTGATAATTGAGGTGCAATTGAAACTGCTGTGTTTATGTAAGTGTCAAAACTTTATATATGGTGCCTAAATATACCCAGTGTATTTTAAAAGCTGTATTTACATTAACATTAAGAATCCATGAAGACCTTCATCCTATAATGGAGAATTAAATTTTGCTTTTATAGGGTCTAAGATTCCCACAGTAAAATACAATAAGGTTTTATACCAAACAATACAGTATAATATCATATAATGCAATGTTATACAATATAATGTATCCCTATCTAATGATGTGTATGATGAAATGACACACTGATAGCCTGTCATATACAAATTACATCACTACAAATGAATTAAATATAAAATCTCTAAAATTCAAATACCACAACATAGCACTGAAAATGTGGTTTACATTAAAATAATAAAAAAACAGCAAGGCCTCTACAAAAATCTACCATTTTGAAAATTCAGCCTCCTACTCTAGACCAGCCTTCCTGTGACAGAATTTTATATGTTATGTATATTGACAGTCTTCTTTCAGAGGATCTTGTCAAGGTAATTTTGAATGGAGGTCTTAAAGAGGTTTTACTTGTATTTACTATGTAAGTATAAATGCATGTATGATAATTCTTAGGGTGGGTTCATACTACGATATTACATAAGCCGCAGGTATCCGTTGGGGTACCATGAATAAAGGTTCTCTGGCGGATACTGCGACACAGCCGCAGCAGCCCTATAGGGGATAATAGAGCAGAAGAATTAGTATACCAGGTAGAGGACCAATTAAGCATTTGATATTGATAACACATTTTAGGGAGAGAGCGATATCAAGGGCACATGGAACACAGAGATAGCCCATAAAACTGCCAGGGGGCCCCTTAGTTGCTCTTGTCATTATTTTATTAGGTAGTGAGAACTTTCCATGAAAGTGGCCACTATTGGTGTTACAATGTTGACCAACAGGGTATTTGAAAATGTACTTGGGTAATCAAAAGTGGATAGGGAACAAGAAGCATCTGCACCACATGGCTAGTCACTTGTCCTCTAGGGGCAGATTTATAAAAACTAGAGTTTAATGAAATGATTTTCTTAGCAATAAAACAGACTTCCGCTTTTAATATTAAAGGACATTCAAGAATATACAAACACTAATTTTAATGACAACTAATATTAAAACCTTATTTGCATAAATTAACAATGCAAACAAAGTTATCAGGCCCCTTTACTGCTCTCCTTACCTCTTACACAGGGGCGTAACTATAGTGGGTGCAGCGGTAGCAGTTGCTACCGGGCTCTGCAGCCTGAGGGGGCCTAAAAGCCTTTCTGCTACATAAGAAGACACCAGTATTGTAAATGGTGCATGGTAACTAGGGGCCCCATGTGACATGGCACTAGGGCCCAAGAGCATGGAATAATGCCTCTGCTCCTACATATTTCCTCTTTTTGCATGATGAATGGGATAAAGGGTGGTTTGAATTGGTGTATATATGTGTGGCTTGAACTCGTATTTACATATATGTACATATTTAGTTGCTAGTGTCATTGTCGGCACTTAAGAGATGAAATAGAGAGGACTGGAGTAAGCAGTTGCCAGTAAATATCAGCTGTGAAATACAGTGACTCTTGCCGCTCATGTAGCGGAGTCAGGAACTCAGTCAGTGTCAAATTGCACATTAATAAAGGGTTTGTGATTGAGGGGTTAAAGAACCATGTATTTCCTATCCTAGAAAACCCCTTTAACTGTGTAGCTGTCTTTGCTGCTCCCACAATGCATTGCTCTTTGGAGTTCTGAATTCAGCTTAGGACATAAAGGAGAAAATATTGTGCTAAGTGTAAGGATGCGTTCACACAACACTGACAAAATACGACCGATATTTTGATTTTTTTGGGGGACGTAAAGGGGGGCGGCTTTTGTCCGTGGTTTGTGGATTCAAGCCGTCCCCCCTCACATTGAACTGTTCATGTATCGCCCAAAAATCGGGCGGAAGAATGAACATGTTCTAAATTTTTAGGACCGCCGGCGGTGTAAAGAAACGTCCGGCAGAAAATTAGTTCAGTGTGGACTACTGCACAGATTTTCTATTAAATTCTGTGTAAAAGGTTGGCAGTTGGTTTACAAACAGTTTTTAAATCCCTGAAAACCTTTGTCGGGTAGACAGGTCCTAAGACTGCCAAACCATTTTATGTAGATTTTATATGTTGTACATTGTAAAGTACAGCTTTTTACCTTTAAATAGAATTAGTAAGCAGTTTCTTGTATTTAGTTTTTCACATCTGATAACATACACTGAAATGTAATTATTTACTTTATCATAAAAAGGACTGATACTATTATTATACGGGTTTTATGGTATAAGTATATACATTTTAGTGGTGCCTAAAACGCATGACTAGAAAAGCTGTAAAGCAGTCAGCATATATGTCCTGAAACATCTTCTAATCTCCTTTTGACTTTATTGACTTTCTGAAACCGGGCTGCTTAACCCTCTCTAAGGAAGATAAGACAAGACAATCGAAAGAATGTTCAGACGTTTCTTCTCAGCACAGAAATAATAAACACTTCTACAGATGTAGGAGAATTCATTCCGCCCACTGATGGAACTTAGCTGTGTATGTTGTGATATGCCGTGTTATCAAAACTAATAAAACCATAGTAATAAAAGAAGGAACACGGGAGATTTGTATCTTGTTTCATATAAACAAAATATGATTTGGATCAGTGGTGCGCAAGTGGCATAAAGATGGCTGCATATGGAACTCTGGCATTCCATCTAAGCTTTACTTAAAGGAACTCTTCAGACAAAATGAAAACTATGTGCTATATATGGTGCAGGACCACCTGGGGGAGGGAGGGCAGCCTATGATGAAGGGATTCTCACTTTTGTCTTCTTTGAATTCATGCAGAATGCATCACCCCCATAGGTCCTGAATGACACAGGATTTTCCTGGAGTATTCTTTACCTTGTCTTAAGAGCCAATGTGTGCAACGGTCTAAGGTTTAGGAACAATTTATATTTTTGCTGACACTTAGGGCCACATGTATGAACCTGTTTAGGTCTAAAACTCACTTTTTTGCCCATAGGTTACTATATGAAAAAGAGTGATTTTTAGACCTAAACAGTTTCATACATGTGGCCCTTAGGGCGACATGTATGAAAGTGTTGTTCACCCTTTTTCTGGCGTACAATGCACTAGTCGACACTAATGTCTAATGCTCCTAATGAATGTGTTAGGCGCATTGTTCGTAAGACTTAACACTTTCTAATGCGCCTAACATGAGGAGGTGTTCTGGGGCGTTCTAGGGGCGTTATGGAGGTGTGTCGCACCACACTCGTATTATTAGACACATATATGAATGTGGTTCGGCAAAACTAGGCGCATTACTGCTCGAACAGGCAGACCTATCTCAATGTGGTCTGCCTGAGCCGGAAGAGTCGAGGTGGAGATAGATTTGCTGTAAGGGACAAAAATGTCCCTTTATTTCTCAACTTACACCAGTACATTAATAAAAAGTAATTTATTATAATTATCAAACTGTACAAAATTTAATTATTTAAATGTAATGAAAAATATGATCATATACATTTATATAAAATTTATAATATCCCAGACATATAAAAATATCTCATATAAAATGTATTTAAAATCAATAGAATCTAAAACTAAGTTTACATTAAAAAACCCATTGATTATGTTGTTCAGATTTTTATATTTAACATTTTTACTACATTAAATTTTAAATTTATTTTTGTTGCTTTCACCCTTTATTCTACATACAGCAAGAGCCAACACAGCACAGGTATTACTGGGACCTGTAGTCCTCCAAGCAGAATCAGCACCATAGTTTCCCTTCACTGACATGCTATTCTAATGATTTTTCTCTTATTCCAGCCTATCTATAGCCTTAATACTTGTTAGGTGCATTACTATGCGCCTAAGTTCCCTAAAGCTTTTAACACACAGGCGAGGCGCGTCGAACTTTCCACCATTTATGAACGCACAAAAAACACTTTCTTGCATCAGGCGCATTATACACTGAAAATAAGACTCGACAATTCACTTCGACGTGCCTGCTTCATACATGTCGCCCTTAGGCTATGTTCACATGGCTTATTCTGGGACGTATTTCAGCCCGTAATTTGCGGCATACTGCGCGAATTATGGGCTGAAATACGTCCCAGTCATTACCGTAATCCACAGTTCTCATAGAGAACTATGGATTACGTCTCCTCTCCCCGCTCGCCGGATTTTGCGTATACAGGCTGTGGATAATGCATGTCTATGGGGCCGGCGGGGCCCCCCGCCCCTGTACACACGGCATAATTGCGGGGCGAAATACGTCCCGCAATTAAGCCGTGTGAACATAGCCTTAGGGAGACATGTATGATCGGGTTTTCACCCTTTTCTGGCGTAAAATGCGCCTGAGTGAGCCAGCTACAATGTCTAATGCGCATAATGAATGTGTTAGGCGCATTGTTCGTATGACTCGACACCTTTTAATGCACCTAACATGAGGGGTGTTCTGGGAGCGTGTTGCACCACACTTGTAATATTAGACACATATATGAATGTGGTTCGGCAAAATTAGGCGCATTACTGCTCCGACAGGCAGACCTATCTCAATGTGGTCTGCCTGAGCCTGAGGAGTCGAAGTGAAGCTAGATTTGCTGTTAGTGAAAAAAATGTCCAAAATTTCTCAACTTGCAGCAGTACAATAATAAAAAGTAATTTCTGATAATTTTGATTATTTAATTATTTAAATTTAATAAACAATGTTGTCATATAAAATTAATATAAAAATATATTATATCCCAAAAATATAAAAATATCTCCTATAAAATGTTTTTAAATTTAATAGAATCTAAAACTAATTTTACATTAAAAAACCCACTGATAATGTTGTTCAGATTTTTTAATTTTTTGCTACATGAAATTTGAAATGTATTTTTGCTGCTCTCACCCTTTATTCTACATACAGCAAGAGCCAGCACACCACAGTTCTTGCTGGGATCTGTGGTTCACCAAGCAAGATCAGTACCATAGTCTTTATACATGTTAGGCACATTACTAATGCACCTAAGTTCCATAATGCGGCAAACACATAGGCTTAATGTTTTATACGCTATTGCAGTTTGTTTCCTAATGAGGTCAAAGATCTTAGATCCAATAAGCTGTGCTGGGTGGCGGCATGTTTTTTTACACACATCCATACATTGGATCTGAGGGTCTACAGCTTACGTTGAATTCTATGTACCTAGTCACGTACAGTGCCATACCTGAAAACATATCCCCAAAGCAAGGCTGATGATCAAATTAGATCTTTAATATTATTTTCTTATGATGAGTTTCTGAAGAAGTTTGTATCCATGATAACATTGTCAGCAAATAATCTAGATACCTTGGATGGATACTTCTCAAAATGGCTGTTTATGTTCATAGATAGTGTTGCTGTCTATGTTCAGTTTGTCACCAATTCAACCAAATTTGTGGAAAAACCCGAACCCAAATTTTTCCCAAACCCATATTTTACCACTATGACCCTCACCCTAAACCTAGCCCTGATCCTGACAATAGCCATTACCCACTAGTCCCTGTCCTTAATTAAGTGACATGGGATATAATGTCATACTGTTAGTGCCATGGGACCGGGCCCAACAAGGACCAGTAAGTTAAGGCCTACAAACCACAAGATTCTACCATGACTTAGTTTTGCCTCCTCAATTTTTGATGTATAATTTGGTGCACAACAGGACACTTTTTGCCATACAACGGGGCACATTTATAAAGTGCTGTGAAGAAACAACTGAGCAAGCGTGGCCAGCAAGGCAGAAGATCAGTGCTGGTCGGAACCCACTACAATGAGCTGTACACAGAGGAAATAGAAAGGAGAGAACTGATCTAAAATTATACATATTTTTAATTTATTATCTATACAAACTTGATTCCCACGTCAATGTTATATCATAGCAAAACCCCTTTAATGTTAAAATTATGGTCGATTTTTGACAGGTCGAATTTGACCTCGACCTAAAGCTCAAAACTATTCATAGGTTCTTGTAGCTCAACTGAATTCAGTGAGGACAACCAGAGTGATCAATGTGAACAAGATGTCAAGAAATGATACTGTAGACTTCCTGATGGAAATGCCTATATGGTATACTGAAATGTTGCCGAAGGAAACAACAGAAATACTGAGAATAGAAAGCATGGGGGCTCAGCTGTTTGCATGGATGCCCTGCAGCATTAGGGTCCTGGGTTGGAACCAGACCAAAGGTAATATATACATGGAGTTTGCATTGTTTTTGTGTTTCTTCCCACAATGTAGACACATACTAATAGATTCATTTGAATTATAGATTGTGATCCCCAATGCAAATGATACCATTCTCTGCACAGTGTCTCAGAATATGTTAGCACTATTTAAATACATTTTATTGGCTCACTGGATGGATGCTTGTGTATAATTGATGAAAATACTCTTCTGCAAGTAATCGACTAGATATTGTAGAGGCCACCTAGTTTCAATAAGGCTACAACGAGCTTTGTGTATACATGTTTATAGGTAATATGCTTTACTTATTTCCAATAATCCCTGGATTAAAGGAGCTGTGTCCAAAGTTCAATATACAGATACAAAGGAAGACATTGATCTACCCTTGTAATCAGTTTGTTGATTAGTAGGACTCTATCCCATAGACACCCTCCCATCAGCAGGTGTCAGACCCCCAATAATTATCCAGTACATAGATCATCAGTTCTTTACTTTCGAAAAACCCTATTTAATCCTATAGTAGAATAGACTTGGATGCACGTATAATGGGGATTGTTGTCAGGTGAACCAGTATTTATCTTATGAATGGACACTGTCTTTAGTTAATTCATGGGTACTTAAAGAATTGACAAGTTTGTGACAAAAATGACTGCCTCATCTATGGGTAGATGACAGGTCCATTATAAGATACAGGAGACAGGTGATAATTACTGTTTCTTGCTTTGTAAATCTGGGAATGGTAATTGCTTTATTTTTTATTTTAATTCGCATTAGCTACGCTGTCACTGAAATGACTTACTTCTCTTTAATGCTGACGTGTGTAATGTTATTTTTAAAAAAACACTTTCACTATATATGGAACACTGTTTTACATGAAGTGGGCAAGTTTGGCACAGCACACCAGAGGACTAGAGGATTCTCTGATGGGTCCAGGTTGTGATACAATATGGTCCAGCAGAAGATAACCAAGCCAATTATTTGCTACTAGGGGTCTATTTTGTATGGGTTCAAAATAACTAATACCTACATTACAAAAGTAGATGGTGGGCGCTGCAGCATTTCCTATGGTGGGCCCAAAGAACTCCGGTTCAACTGGATATGATATATTGAATCCTGCACTTGATACCGCCTCCATTTTAGATATACAGTACAGTAGCTTGACCTTTCTGGTACAAAGACCCTATATGGTATAAAAGTAAGATATCAGTCTTTCGGTAGAGTAGAATGCTTTCTGTGCTTAAATAAGGGTACCAGTTCTGGGTACCCCCAGTGAAAGCTTGTACTCCAAGGTCATCTCAGCACAGACATCTAATAAGGTTTTCTCCCATTGCAGATCCTCTGTGATAATTACATTTGTGGTAAAATGATAAAACAGATACCACTGCTGCCATGAGCCCCAGACGTTCTGGAAGTCCCACAAATCCTGTAACAAATGGTTGCACAAATGCTTTCTACTATCATACAGCTGTCAAGACTACAGGAATACTGTTTTAACATTCTGATATGAAAATGAATAAGGATTGAGGATTCTATAATTTTTTTCTTAAGCCTACTTTCACACTAGGAAGATTTGGGAGTATGTGGGGAAAATGTCCTGATGTATACATCTTACTGATGCCTACAACAGACGCCACTGTATAGCCATACAGACAGATCCATCAAAACTAGGCTACCATGTTTAAAATGTATACTGTGTAATATACACTCTTCACTGGAAGCCTTTGTTATAGCGTAGCATATTATGTTATTCCATATAGGTAAAAACGTATACTGACCCTTATGGAGGCCAAATGGACAGTACAGACAAGTGACTCCATACGAAAAAAGTGAAAATTGCAGGAAAGATAATCATAAAATCATAAAATATAAATAAATATACAAATAAATATAAATAACTACATGTAAATATATACTGTATATATATATATATATATAATATATATATATGTGTATATATATATATATATATTATATATATACACATACATACACACAATATATATATATGTAGTTATTTATAATGTGTGTTTGTGTATATATATATATATATATATATATGTATATATATACAGTATATATACATACACACAGTATATTACATTACATATTACATACTTACTATGTAGTGCTGACAAAAATTATAATGCAAAAGGAAAAGATCCTCAGGCAGCAGCGGTTAATACTGACTTGGCCCAGATATAGAGTCTGAGTTTCCAGGACCAGGAGATAGATTGTCATGTCGGTTTGGCTCATCTTTTAATAATGGAGATCTCAGTGCTTGTCATTTTCTTCTTTCCTTCCTGTTACTTCTCCCCCTCACCTCATGTCTTTTTCCAGTCCGTGTGTTGATTTCATGCATTTACTATTACTGTGTAGGCTTGTGGATGTCTCATGCACATGCAATGCAGGGTGGAAATCAGGATTTCGTTAACGCTTACACTGACCATACCACTGCTAGAAGAGGCCTTTATTTAAACATTTGTTACTGGAGGGTTAGTTGCTACTAAAATATAACTGTATATAAAATAACTTTCTAGTCATCTATTTTCTATCTTACTGTGTATGTTTCTTATCTACCTTTATCTATAATTCCATATTATCTGTCTTTCTGTTCACTTTCTATAATCCGTTTTTATTTTCCCTTAAAAACATGTTCAGGTGCAGAACTATATTGCCGTGGTTTAACTCACTTTTTGGTACTGCAAAGCGAAGTAATAAATATTTAATCAGGTTTCAACTTCTTGGATTTGTCTATCAGTCCTTTCCAGATCATATTATTTGCTTATGTTGTTCCTTTCACTTTCCTGTTTTACTTAATGCCAATGTGCTTCCAAGATGTGTTTTTTCAATTGATAATATATTTCCTTTTCAATAAAAACGTAATCTGCTGTTGCAGATGTGCCTGCACATTGTGAGTAAGAGGTCCAAGTCCGAGCATAGCTCCCACGAGGTGTGTGGGACATATCTGGAGAAGGATTCTCATGTTACAGACCAAAACTTTTTTATTTTTACAAAATCAAATTGTGCATTGATAATGAGCGTCTGTTTTGCCCCAGTCAGGAACTGTTAGGAATATATTTTCTGGTATTCTTGCAACCACACCCTATAGACTGTATACATTTCCAAAATTACTTACTGTTGGGATTTGGGCAACAGCTCACATCACTTGCTTATGAAGGGAATGTAAACCCCCATGTTTACTCAGAAGCTCTAGCACATATGAAAATATGAATAGCTGATGGCCATACAATAAATTATATATATAAATTTTATATATATATATATATATATATATATATATATATATATATATATTATACTATATATTATATATATATATGTGTATATATATATATACACACACATAGAAGTATATATATATATATATATATATATACCACACATATATATATATATATTATATATATATATATATATACATATATTTATTATATATATATATATATATATATTATATATATATATATATATATATATATATAATATATATATATATACATATACATACATATCTTTTTGTTTTGGGATGGTACAAAAGGCTACCTGTAAAAAATTGTTGTTGCTGTGTATACAAAACTTTATGCATATGTTTCTTTGGGGAAAAGGCCATTAAGGAAAAATACCAATAATAGTCTTGCAAACATACTTAAACAATAACCTGTACAATTTATTACAATATTTTTTTAAAGATACTTTATGTCTTACAATATTTTTATTATGTAATATATTTGTGACATATTATGACATTTGATATATGATAAAGTTAGAATACCTTTGCAAATAATTTATGGAGTTACGTTTATAATATTTTTATATCAGTTATATTGATCTATTTTGTACATCTGCAGTTTATAGTTCGTATATGGGCTGTAGGTTGTGTATATTATATGGTTATCAGAAATCTATGCATTTAATTGAATATTTTTTTCCCAAGTTTGAATATACAATATATATTTTGTCATTGCTATTAAAGTTGTTACAATATTTTTAATCAAACTTCGTTATAAATACAGTATAATTACAAAATGTACTGCATCCTACATTTCATTTTTGCTATACTTTCATTGGAATTGTTTTTATTATAAACATAACAATATAACAAAGCGATATAAACATATCTATAAGGAATATATCTGAAACATGATGAGAGCAGAGAGGTGGAATGCTATATTACAATAATAGGAGATTATGTGGAAAATATTCAAAAGAGAGACAATATGAAAATGTGAACTAGTAGAAGCACATCTGCTATCAAAAGAAAAGGGTCTATAGTGTGGCCCTCAAAACCATAGACAAAAACCATTTGGGGGATTTTCTTTTTTTTACAGTTATTTAGCTTTTTACATTATGCTCAAAGTGTAATATTTTTTAGTATTATAAAATATTTTAATTACGTATTTTACTTTTTTGCTAAATAAAAAAAAGATGGGAAAATCATGAAAATGTGTGAATGTAAAGTTTTAGATTTTTTAAAAAATGTTAACTTCGTAAATTATTTTAAACATAAGTCTCATATGTACATCACATTTAGGCTATTATATTTTTTTTTTTCACTTTTACGTGATCTCCTATGTACATGCTTCATAAAGTACTTTCTAAAGTTTAAAATCATTTTTTTGTTAAATATATAAATTACTTGTAATAAACGCTAAATGTTTTATACTGATATCTGCATCTAGCCATGAAATAATTTCTTCGAGTTATTTGATTGAATAAACTGACCATCAAACATGAAGGGTCAACGGGTTACAGCAGTGTGTGCCTGAATTTAAACAATTTAGTACAGAATTATCCTTAAGCACAGATTTATCCCTCCCACCTTGGCACATGCATAAACTGAAGCAACTAATTACATTTTTTCATTCAATAAAAAAGCCTTTACTCAGGAGCATGAAGGAGTAACCCAGGAGGCAGTGCAGTAAGAGAAGTTAATTTTAATAAACAGCGCTGTGGGCACGGTGCCATGTGGCTCGTACTGTAGCTGCACAAATCACCAGGAACAAGGCAGTTCTAGAACGAAATGAGTCGCTCATGATTTGTTTCTTTATTTCTACATAACTACATTTACTGCTTTATTGTTCCTTTCTATTGCCAGACAATAAAGTCACGCATTTTATAAATGACAGCAACATATTTATTTTTCAGCCACTCTGGAAATATTGCTTTGCTGCAGCACACAGCATCGTATGCTATTTTCATTATTGCCTTTTGTCCTTATGGCCTGAACATAAATGCAATGTAAAATACATTTATAAATTAATGTGGGGTTAGAACTCTCCAAATCTCTCTTCTAAAGTTTCCTTTGACACAAGCAGTTTTATTTAAAATACATTATATACAGTATGTACCCTTCGGTCTAAAACCTAAAAATGCTATGGGATTGTTATGGCAATTATTTCTTAGAAATACACTGATCAGCCGTAAGATTAAAACCACTAAAGATGATGTGAATAACATCTCATGGCACAAGGGCTCATGTCAAGGAGTGGGATATATTAGGCAATATGTGAACAGTCAGTTCTTTAAGTTGATGTGTTGGAAGCAACTCAGATGGGCAAAAGTAAGGACCTGAGTGATGTTGACAAGGGCAAAATTATGATCGCTAAAGAACTGGGTCACTGTATCTCTACAATAGCAGGTCTTGTGGGGTGTCCCTGGAATGCAGTGGTAAGTACTGGGAAGTGAAGCCTAGATCATTTATACAAAAGAATCAACATTTTGTGGACTTTAACCCCTTAACGACCACACACAGTCTTTTGGCCTCAGCCGGTGCGGGTCGTTCGTCTGCAGCGACGTCTTTTGGCGCCGCTGCAGACTTCGGAGTTTGTGCCTGGCGTGGCAGTTGCGCTGGGATCGGGGCTGTACTACACAGCCCTGTTCCCAGAGCATCTCCTGCGAGCACCTGGGAGCGGAGGAAACCTCCGCATCCCGGTGCTTTAACCCTTTGATTGTGGTGATGCGTTACCGCAGTGCAAGCAAAGGGTTTCCCTGCTCTGTCGGGTGATCGGAACACCTGGTGACCCGACAGAGTCCGGGGAACAGCTGCACAGTCAGCCCTGGGGACCTAGAGTAGCCCCAGAGCTGTCTGTGTATGAAGCCAGTGACCAGGACACACTGTGTGCTGTCCTGATCACTTCCTGTGTCATACTGACACAGATTATAATGTATTAGCATATATTAATATGCTAATATATTGCCAAGTGTAAAAAAAAAATGTAAAACAGTTCTCCCTTCAGGGGATTAAAAAAAAAGGGTAAAAAACATAAAAGGGGTAAAAACAATGAATGAAAAAATAAATAATGAAATAAATATTTAATAAAAAATAATTGTGCATATGTCCTATGGAGAGCTACGCACAGGTTTTCCATTTTCACTTTAAAAAGTCTTTTTAAGATATTTGATACTGTTTGAAATGGAATGGTTAAATAAATATATTAAGTTTATATTGAATGCTATATGGTCTGTTGAGCTTTGCTGAATTTGGACTTTGTGGAGAGGGAAGAAGTCTCCATACTGTGAATGCTCTGGATTTGCATTAAGCTGATAGAAGGTTTTGATATTTGAAGAGGCTAGCTCACTCATATAATAAAAGTACTCTAGCAAAAGTTAATACTGTGAAAAAGCCGTCAGAACATATGGAACATTATAGCTTGCTGCATGTATATAGGGCTGAGTGGTGGAGTAGTACATAATATTATTAATGTGATTTTAATATTATGGCTGATTGGCATATAAGATGTCAATGCTAATAAAATAAAAGGGACACATAAACTGCTTGTTGTTCTATATATTATTCAACAATTAAACAAATTGGTCTTTTTTTTTTACATGTGACAGTGTAATCTGTTTTAATCTGTGTTATACTATATTTTAACACATTAGGCTAACAGGAGGAAACAAGCTATATAAGCCCCACCGGAGTATCACAATGGGACACTCAGTATAAATAATGGATGGCATTCACACCACAGATTTAAGTGGTCACCCTGGCCCCCAGATTAGCTTTTAACAAAAGTGGGCTTTAATTAATTTTCATTTTTTACAGCTGTGTACTGCACCATGGTGCTATTTGGTCATCAAACAATATGGCACGAAAAGTGCTGAAGAACACTACCTGGCATGATTCAACGGCTGGTTATTCATTAACTTTAAATTACATAGTTTGTTTGTAAGAAAAAAAAGACAGACGTCCATCCGGTTTAGCCTATAGCCTATATTATTATTATTATTTATTTTATAGCGCCATTGATTCCAGGGCGCTGTACATTCAGGGGGTTACATACATAACATAAGTCAAACATTTATAATAGTGACAATCTGTGACTAACAACAGGTACAGAGGGAGAGAGGGCCCTGCCGGCGAAGGCTTACAATCTACAGTGTTGATCCATGGGAAGGCAAAAAAACACATGAGGTAAAAGACAATTGTCCTCATTTTAGGGAAAAATTCCTTCTTGACTCCAATCAGAATAAATCCCTACTCCAGAATTCTTGTCAGTAGTTTGTCATAGGCTTTCGTTGAAAAGGTTCTCCAGTGTTATCCAAGTATAGTTAGGTGTAATCAAATTAATTAATTGTACTGATATATTTCATGCTTAGATTTAGTCATCAGCCCTTAACCTTGTTGGATAAATTGGACAATCTTCTCTTCTCGGATGGGATGTGTACAAGGTTCTACATGGAGGCATCTTATCTGCTGCCCTCCAGAGGTTTCACACCAACGACACTTATCTGCAGGCTTCATGTAAAACTTTCTGGCCTCCAGCCCAACACCAGCAGTACAGTGGGCAAACTGCTCCAGCAGTTAGTTTACCATTGGCTCTTCTGCTGATGCAGGTAGAGACTTATAGGAACATGCAAACTTCAGTCACTGTCAATGGATGCATTCTTAGTCCATATGACCCTTTACATACCACTCTTTTTACAATTGTAGACAAATAATTTTCAAAGTTGCAGCAATATACCTGCTGGAATACTTGTCATTTTTAGTTTTACAGTTATATAAGTAAATTTAAAAACTGTCATGAAATGCTGGGAAGAGTTTAGTTCAGCCACTGGGGAAGAAATGTAATATAACATGCCAGACATTCAAATGAATGGTTGACCATGTCATTATGAGCAGCTGGGTCCACCAGAAAGGGAGCTGCTCTTACTTAACAGCTCTTTGCTATGGCTCATAGTGGGCATCCCAGACAAGGAACTCTCTCTATGACATTTATATGTGGACAGTGGTTGTCTTGACCCAAGTAACTGAAGAGAGTGCTTCTGTCCTGGAAGTTATAGGCACATTTGCTAATGTATTTGCTTTGCGGTATTTTTTCATACTGCTCCAGTGTTTGTTCTTGGTTTAGTGGCTTTGGAATCATTTCATAATTTAGCCTCTGTGCTGATTCTATTACATAATTTGGGTCTAAACTGTGAATTGTAATATTGTACATATTTTCTGGTTTTCTTGTTTCATAAAAAGACCATTATTCGGTTTAATTTGGCTTAATTACTGAATATGTTGCTTTTCTATATAGCCATTTGGTTGACCTGCTCATAAAACTGTTTGGCTTGTTTCAGTTTTCTCCCACAATTCTGGCAATGAGAGATCACGTGTAATGGATTTTATTTGTTATGATTGGGCACAGATGTGACTTGAATGTCTTTTCAGAACCACAATAATAAATATTTCATGCATAACAACATTTCTAATTAGAAAATATGGAGATATTAGAATTGCCTATCATCAGCACTCTACACGTTATAACTGATCCTAGCCTGTTGACTCATGAACTGATGCCATCAAATATCACCAGCAACTGCTTAACAGAGTAATTTTTCCAGTATTGTGACCGTCTTAGAAAATGTACTATAGCAATATTATTATAAGACCATTTATATAGCTTAAAGGAACACTCCAGGCAAACTTCAAAAATGGCTTAAGGATTTTTTATTGAATGTTCTTTGAGTCCACAAATCATACCTCTATCCCTCCCTTCCTGCACTAGGCAAAACACATTGTATCAGGTTTGTGTGTATAAGTTAAATTAAGTAATGGCAATGTTAGTAAAGTACAATGCAATTTCATCTGCTGGCAGTTCCACCTGTCTTTTTGCAGGCTGATGTATGGTAGGCTAGGATATTTAACGGTCGACCATGTGGGTGCTCAATAAAAGATGGGATGAGCCAACAGGGAACAGAATGGTATTGTGCTTCCCTATTGCTACTAAACAAGCAAGCTCCCTTTCATTTGCTCAGTGGCCAGACCGGCAGTTTTGTCATTGTACTGACAACTACACATTAAGGGCGACATCCAGGGGCGTTGCTAGGGTCCTAAAACATCCGGGGCTCGGGCCCTTTGTGTTTTTATGGGTAGCGCTGGGTTCACATGACATTTTTCGTGCATCATTGTGAACTGCGGATGTTTTTTTACAGAGAAAAACCTTGTGTTCCTGTCAGTAATTTTTTTGCACATCCCACACAGATCCCGTCCATCTCCTCAGCAGTCACTGTACAGTAAAAATCACCAATGACAAATTTACTTTTTCAGAACTTCTCACCTTCATATGACAATACCCCTAAACAGTCACCAAAACATACAACTACACATGGAGCAAATCTACCAGACAAGTGATTGTTACTAAAACCCTCCTACAAAACCAAGACCCCAAACTATTACTACTTAAGGCTCAAATAATCCTGCCAGACCCTGACCAAACGCGACCCCCACATGTGACTATCAGCTGTACACAGGCTCTACAGACATATACCACCGCCATACAGTGACCAGATAGTGGTAGATACTAGTTGTATGTAGACTCTGCAGAAATATAAGGGATTACACTGCAGTGAAATTTAGTCACTTACAGGATACGTCTTTTCTGATCAGCGTCGTCTTTTCTGATCAGCGTCGTTCACTGTCCCATTTCTTCTCCATCCGGTTCACACCTTCTCACTGATTGCTCCCGGCCAAGACTCGTCCCTGAGGATTTGGACACAAATATCTTAGAATCCTCACATTTCCAGCAACTCCTTAATTATAGGTATAGCAGTCCCCTCAGCTAGGTATATAGGGGCACTGAAGCAGTATATGGGGCCACAGGCAGGTATATGGGGCCACAGGCAGGTATATGGGGCCACAGGCAGGTATATGGGGGCACTGAGGCAGTATATAGGGGCCACAGGCAGGTATATGGGGCCAAAGGCAGGTATATGGGGCCAAAGGCAGTATATGGGGCCACAGGCAGTATATGGGGGCCACAAGCAGGTATATAGGGGCACTGAGGCAGAATATAGGGGCACTGAGGCAGTATATGGGGGCACGGACAGTATATAGGGGCACTGAGGCAGTATATAGGGGCCACAGGCAGGTATATGGGGCCACAGGCAGGCATATGGGGGCCACAGGCAGTATATGGGGGCCACAGGCAGCATATGGGGGCCACAGGCAGGGATATAGGGCCACAGGCAGTATATGGGGGCCACAGGCAATAGATGGGGGCCACAGGCAGCATATGGGGGCCACAGGCGGGATATGGCGGCCACAGGCAGCTAGGGGGCACAGGCAGGGATATGGGGGCCACAGGCAGGGATATGGGGGACCAGACAGCATATGGGGGCCACAGGCAGGGATATGGGGGCCACAGGCAGGCATTATAGGGGCACAGGCAGGGATATGGGGGCCACAGGCAGTAATATGGGGGCCACAGGCAGGGATTTGGGGGCCACAGGCAGGCATTATAGGGGCACAGGCAGGGATATGGGGGCCACAGGCAGGCATTATAGGGGCACAGGCAGGGATATGGGGGCCACAGGCAGGGATATGGGGGCCACAGGCAGCATATGGGGGCCACAGGCAGGGATATGGGGGCCACAGGCAGCATATGGGGGCCACAGGCAGGGATATGGGGGCCACAGGCAGCATATGGGGGCCACAGGCAGGCATTATAGGGGCACAGGCAGGGATATGGGGGCCACAGGCAGCATATGGGGGCCACAGGCAGGGATATGGGGGCCACAGGCAGTATATGGGGGCCACAGGCAGCATATGGGGGGCACAGGCAGGCATTATAGGGGCACAGGCAGGGATATGGGGGCCACAGGCAGCATATGGGGGCCACAGGCAGCATATGGGGGCCACAGGCAGGGATATGGGGGCCACAGGCAGCATATGGGGGGCACAGGCAGGCATTATAGGAGCACAGGCAGGGATATGGGGGCCACAGGCAGCATATGGGGGCCACAGGCAGGGATATGGGGGCCACAGGCAGCATATGGGGGCCACAGGCAGGGATAAGGGGGCCCACAGGCAGCATATGGGGGCCACAGGCGGGATATGGGGGCCTCAGGGAGCATATGGGGGCCACAGGCAGGGATATGGGGGCCACAGGCGGGATATGGGGGCCACAGGCAGGGATATGGAGGCCACAGGCAAGGATATGGGGGCCACAGGCAGGGATATGGGGGCCACAGGCAGGCGTAATGGGGGCCACAGGCAGGATATGGGGGCCACAGGCAGATAAACGCTATAAAAATAAACAACAGTAATACTCACCTTAACTTCCTCGGCGAGCGCGCTCTGTCCTCTTCAGTCCGCGCTCCTCCCGCAGCTCCTCGGGCGCACGGCCTATGACGGCTGTGCGCCCGAGGAGAGGCAGCGGTGTGATGACATCACGTCATCGCGACGCTGTCAGGCTCAGCCGCACGGGGCCGCGGCGGGTCCTCAGTGCTATAAGGACCCGGCGGCCCGCAGTGTCGGACCTGCGGGTCCGACACTGTCTGCGGCGCGGGGAGTGCTCGCTCTCTGCTCCGCAGAAGCCCGGGGCTCTGTGTGCGTCCAGCGGACGCACATGCAGCTGAAGGGCCAGTTGGTGCTCCAGGCCCATGGCAGAGGCCTGGAGGCCGGGGGACTCGGGGCACAGGGGTTTTTATTCGGGGCCCGAGCCCCGAATAAAACAGCCTAGCGACGCCCCTGGCGACATCTATGAATTTGCATGCACCATTTTTGTAACTTAGTGCCGACACATCAGTTCTAAATAGATATAGAGGAGTGTATAATACGAATGTACCGTATGAACCATCAGATGCCAAAATTTGGCGCAATCTGCGCCAGACACAAAACCTTTGAATGTGCCAAAAATGTGCCAAAGTTTGGTACAAAACTGTCATACAAATCCATACCAGTTTCAAACTGACAAGACTGGTGTAGAACGGGACACATTTATAAAGTGCTGTGTGACACTTTCATACACACTGTCAGATCATGCACTATTAAAAACTGAGGTAGAACTGGCGACTCGGCACCAGGTTCCCCCAAAATGTTATTACTCATTAGTCACTGTCCTTAATTTTTATATCTCTGGAGCCTTTTTGCTCAGTAGCCACTAGGGCCAACTTCACAGGAAGACACTTACCTATAAATATGGTTTCACGTAGTGTTTCTAGAATACATTCATCTTTGGTTTGAAACTGGTTTGACCAAAGCTGTAAAAAAAATGCAGTTTTTTTTACTTTTATACTAACACTAAACCTTGCCCTAATCCACCTCTTCATCTCACCCTCTTTCTGTTGTTATCCCCCAAGGGTCAATCCTGGGCCCACTACTCTTCTCTCTCTACAACCTTGGCCTCAGTGAACTCATAGCATCACATGACTCTCAGTAACAGCACCAATATGGAGAAAACAGAGTTCACCATCTTTCCACCAACCCAATCCAGCTCTTCAGCTTACCAATCTATCACAGTCAATGTCTCTACCCTCTCCCCAGTCCCACAAGTCCGCTGCCTTAGGATAACTTAACTCTGCCTTGTCCTTCAAACCACATATTCAAGCTCTAACCACCTCCTGCCGCCTCCATCTGAAAAATATTTACTGAATTTGCTTCTATCTTGACTCCACAAAATTGCTTGTTTATGTCCTCATCATCTCACACCTGGATTACTGGAACTTTTTTTTCTGTGGCCTTATATTTAGTGCTTTTGATCCCTTTCAATACATCTTCAGCTCTGCTGCCCATCAGGTCCACCTCTCTCCTCGCTTCTTTTCTTCTGCCAATCTCTCCACTGATTACCCATTGCCCAGAGAATTCATTTGAAGTTGAAGACTTATAAAGTTCTCGATAGCCTGTTCCCTCCATACACCCCTGTTTTTATCTCCAGATTCTTCCCCTCACTTTTGGTGCATTTAATGCCAGAACATTAAAGCTGACCCCTTCATACATGTCGCCCTATGTTTAAGCATGTAGGAAACTAGAGTATTTGACAGAAAATCACATAAATATGAGGAGAATATACAAATATTGATTGCAGGGCATCTATAATTACCATGTAACAAATGTAACAAAAGCTAAGTGACAAGTCAATAATGGCGCCAATACTGAGCCTCTAGATTTGCCACCAAGCTTTTTTTAAACCCCTTAAGCCAAACGCCTGAAAAGTGCTTAATGACCAGCACATTTTTTAGTTTTTGCCTCCTTGCGTTTCAACAGTCGTAACTTTTTTATTTTTTCAGTGATGCAGTTGTATGAGGCCTCGTTTTATTCAGGACGAGTTTTACTTTTTGGAGGAATAGTTTAAGTTCACTTATAAGTTATTGCAGAATTTTTTTGAATTTTTTTACACCATTTACATTTCCCACTTAATAACTTGTTAGATTAATTCTACAGGTTATTATGGCCGTGTGGATACCTAATATGTGTAGGTTTTTTTGTGTGTGTGTTATGTATGCACAATTATATTTTATTAAATATTTATTTTTATTTTATTCTTTATTTTTTTTTTCTACACTTTTTATGTGTTTTTTTTTTACTTTTTTTTTTTTTTAAATCCCATGAAGGGAGAACTGTTTTACATTTTTTATTTTTTTTTACACTTGTAATGTCTTTAGCATTTTTCATATATGCAAATTTACATTATAATATGTGTCAGTTTTGACACAGGCAGTGATTAGGTTTTTCTTGTGTGTGTGTAATGTATGCACAAATTATTTATTTTAAATATTTTTTTTTAATTTTATTATTTTTTTTATTTTTTCTACAACTTTTTATGTTTTTTAATTATTTTTTTAAACCCCATAAAGGGGATAAACTGTGTTACATTTTTTTCTTACACTTTGTAATGTATTAGCATATTCATATATGCTAATACATTATAATCTGTGTCAGTTTGACACAGGCAGCAGTCAGGGCAGCACACAGTGTGCTCTGATGGCCGGCTTCTTACACAGACAGCCCTGGGGCCTCTCTAGGTCCCCAGTGCTGACTGTGCAGCCTTTCATCGGGCTCTGTTGGGTCACTGAGAGTCCCGATCACCCAACAGAGCAGGGAAAAGACATTTGATTAAGTGGCAATCAAAGGGTTAAGCACTGGGTAACAGAGGTTTCCCTCACACCTCGGCGCTTGCAGAGGCTGTGAAGTACATCCCTGTCCTCAGCACTACTGCGACACTGGGCATCGCAAACCCTGACGTCTGCAGCAATGGCAGAAAACTTCACTGCAGACGAACGACCTGCAAAATTTGGCGAGGGATAGTTAATGGGTTTAGCTTTTAATAGTGAACAGTTTTGCATATATTATGTGATCCTCTTCCAATCCTTTTCTAGTTTACTACTTGTATTTCACAATATTCTACTATTATATCTGAACTAGGCAGCTCAGGGTACATACCTGTACCTCTGCTGCAATCCATAGGCATCTTTCAGAGCCTATGGAAAGCTAAGCTGTAATCATTATGAGCACTAAACTTTGAACCAAACATTACAGCTCAGATAGCCTACCAGGTTGAAAAAACATTCGATGCTACAATTTTCTATTGTTATAATTTCAGAAAAAATTAAGTCACAAAAATCCATTGGTTTGTGCTTCACAGTTGACCATTTGCCACTGACTAAATATATCGTTGTGGGAAAACGGTTTCTTTCTCTAATCCAGATTTTGGATGAAATATCATTGCTTTTATTGGCCGGCTTTATAACATAGATATTGTACTTTGTGTGTAATAATAAGTCCTTAAGAACTATTTTGCTTGGATCTACACTTTTTTAGTTCCCTAGAACAGAATGCCTATTATTATAGGGAAGTTTTAATTGAATCTAGTGGAAGGCCAATATTACAAAGAGGTAATGTCCCTATGGAGATCTAAAATTCATTTCAGTAGAACCACAGGGGATTTGGGTACAAACAAGCTATGTGCATGCCATTCCAGCATTGGTTCTTGGACCCTACCATAGACTTGGGAATGGGTCAGAAGGGAAAGGAAGGTAACATCTGTCTACTGTAAATTTTAGGTGTTACTTAAGCATTTTGCATACAATTTTTATAAGGGATTTCTGCAAAGCTGATCTTGCCATAAAAAAAACTTGAACTCTGATGAAATTCTGACAAACCCCATTATAAACCAATAGAATCGCACACCATTCCTTTGGACTAATATCAATAAAGAACTATCATACATAGCTGGTATGGCAGCATAACAGTAGAGTGAAGAGACTATTATCCTTTAACTTTTATATGCAAAAAAAATAATGTTAACGGAGTATTTCCATTGGGCTTTTTAACAAGCATAAAAAGGTTATGAGGGTGTACTGACAGATCAATGCTCCCAACATTGGTATAAATCCAATGCAAGTAGAAAGACTTTATATCTAGCATTACTTGGACTGTGCTAGTAGATGACATTATATAAAGGATATGAAGGAGATGTACAGAATTACAAAAACATGGCTGCTTTCTTTCACATACATTGCCACACTTGTCCACAGGTTATGTGTAATATTACAGTTTAAACACAAAACAGAAATATGGGACTAGTACCCAGTAGATGCAGACCACTTACATACCTACTATGCATGAGAAGAGTGGTTTCCTTAATATCTTACACATAGATAAGACCTACATAGGGTGTCAATACAGTTAGGTGTGTTGCACCATACTGGCGTTACAGCCAATTGGTGAAACCCATACCCTCCAAGTGCTCAGCACCAACACCTCCCATACTTTCAAATACAAAAGCTTAAATAACAACTTGCAACAGGAATCAGAGGGGAGATTGAGATTTCACAAGTTCAAAATACTAACAAGACAGCCACTTTCAAAAGAAAGGGAGGGACTTCATGGTATTGAATTCACAAATTCATAGGCTTCTATAGGATTCCAGTCTTCTAGCTCATAAACTGCACCAAGATATTGACATCAAACACACCCTGATATCAAAAGACCAGACTGCATACTGACAAAATGTAAAATAATGTATTATTTGATATTTTGGTCAAAATATGCAAGCTCGAAACTTGGGTCAAGGTCCTTATGGTTTTGCGAGTTCTTACACTCCATATACATTACATACACATCACAGAAAAAACTGGCTAAAATGTTGCAGTTAACGTTCATGAAGTTATATAATTACATAGTAAGCGTGGTTTCATGAAGATATATATCCATCAAGTTCAACCAAGGCTGGGGAGAAGATGTTGATAAAGGTAGGGGTATAGGTAATTTTTAAACTTTGTTTTCACTATTAATATAATAATATGGAACCCATAAGGCATGAACCAGTCCTCATTCCAAATGGTGATCAATTTTAATCAATGTTCTAAACAAGAATTTGATATATCTATTGTTTGTGGAAAGTTGAACTGCTATAATAGACAAAACCCCAAGCAGGTCTGTGAACAATAATTTCAGGGCCCCAGAAAAAGCATCTGGGCCACTCATCCCCTTAGTAATTATAATCTTGCACCATAGCAGTGGGCTCTATTTCACAGCCCCTGACAAGAATACTGCCCGTGCTGCCCCAATGGCACTCCTGGACAAGTGTAGCACTGCCTCTCTAAGATGACATACATGTTTTTCTAAACTTGTACAACCCCTTGAATCCTTCACATACAATGTTTCTTTTTCAAGTTTTTCTTATAATATTATCCTGCACATTTTATTCACATATAACACTTATTTTTGGCCTTTACCACTATACATCTGTCTGCCAAGAAGAACCCATTATATATTTATATAGAAATCATGTTTTGCTTTGCTGAACACTTACAATGATGGAATGGTTTACTATGTGTAGTTTGATCAATGCCAGTAACAACATCAACAATTACTGATCTCCATATATTAATCCCTCTGTTGTTAAATATTGGGGTATTAGAATTGTCAAATCACATTAATGGTTACAACACTCTGTACTTAAGTTCAGTAGGAATATATAGCTTGTGTATTTTCAGGCTTCAGGTGGTTTGCAGCAGGTTATTTTATTGACTTACTATTATATTATTATATTTTATGTTACAGTTAAATCAACAAACATTAAGTTACTGGTATAACATACTGTGAATAGTTACATTGTAAGTAAGGGACCATTGGTTGTGTACCTGGATGACCTGGATTGTATGTGACCGCCCCCATACAGTGCCTGTAACTGGTTGATCATGGAGTCTAAAAGATGGAACCCCTTTTATTGAAGTAGTTCCTAGTGAGATACCGTGAAGTAGTTTATTTACCTGGAAGATAACGTTGAGAATTAAACTGCTCGTACTAAATGCTTTCATTCACATAGTTGTCTTTCACATAATTGTCTATCAGAACCCAAGTGAGACACCCCATCAGCTGCTTCATACTGTGCAATGCCACTGCATTCCTAACTGCTGTGCATGGTATTACAGCTTGGTCCCATTCAAGTTAATGGGTAGCAGCCCAAAAAACATGCACAGCCACATGACAGTGTTGTGTAATGCGACCTAAAGGTAGGTCATCAATTTCTAATAACCATAGAATCCCTTTAAAGTACTCATACTTCTTTGTAGGTTGCTTTTCTAGCTTTCTCGAGGGTTAGGATGTGAGGTCAGTTGTAGCTGAAGAGAGGGGTATATGTAATTACAAAACTTGTTTCCGCTATTGATCCAAATATTTGGAACCCAGAAGACATGAATCAGTCCTCATTCCAAATGGCGACCAAACTTAATCAATGTCTACATAAGTGTTAAAGGGGTATTCTTGTTTCACTGATTAGTTTTAAACATGTAGGCAGTAGTAAATAAAGGCTATTACCAAATCCATTGCTTTTTGATTTTGCTTCTCTTCAGAGCTAGGAGTAAGTCTTATTTCCTCCTTTTGTACTCAAGTTTTTCTACTTACCGGCCACCTCTCTGTGCTCTTACAGGCAGAAGCAGTGGCCTGTATGATGACTTCCTCCCTGCTGTGATTCTTATCTTCGAATGCAAAGCTCATTTACATTACTTACTGATAAGCTTTAACCTTTAAAACTTTGTGGTTTTGTGCACTATAGTTTCCAGACCTCCAGTAGTCATGTCTTTGTATCAGGATTAGCTGAGAACAGCAGAGCTGATATGCCAATAACTGTTATCGAACCACCCCCAGCCTGACCAGGAAGTATGAGTCAATAGCGTGCACCTACATAGTTTTCTTTCAAATTGTTTTGCATGCGCTGAACAATTTTTTTTTTGTATTGTTTGCATAGGGGCGTAGTTGCCTACATTTTGGTCGTGCACTCCGCCCATCCACACAGACTGTCTTTAGTCAGAGCAGAGTGTAGCTGGGACGTTCATTCCCCGAATGTCTGGAGACCTGAGAGGGCACCAAGAGAGGTGACATGTTAGTGTAGCTTCCCATCTGAACTGAGGTCAGCTTGTCATGATTTATGGGTACTTGCAGTTTTAATAAAAAACGTGCGCTAGAACCTCAAATTTTCATGTATCCAAATAGTCACAGAAATACATTTTAAAATAGTTCATATATTCTTTCTGACTGTCTCTTAGCATTTGTAGAGTGCTGCTGATATGTTGTTGTGTTTACATTGTATGCTGCTACCCCAGCTTGCACCTACATAATTTTCTTTAAAATTGTTTCGGATGCGCTGATAAGTTTTTAATTTTGAGTCTGACTATGGCTCTGTGAAACTTCATAGTGAGAAAACCCACTTAATGTTATTTTGTTGCAAGCTGAGTTGCCATAATAGGCAAATCCCATTGAGAAGGAGAGGGTTGCAATCAATGGTTAAGGACATGACATACTAGTGATACAATGGCTTTAAACGAGTTGTCTCCCTTCAGAGTTACACACATTGCATGAATGAAATCCTCTGCCACTTCCTGGTTCAGACTGACTCATTTGCATAAGCTCCATGCTTGTACAGCTCCATGCACTGTGCTCTGCTTTCAGATGCAAATTAGATCAGATTAGCTTCTCAAACTACTAACAGGACTTCTTATCTGATCCCCAAAACAAAAGCCCTAATTACAGTTCTGTTTATTTTACATAAATCAAGCTTTTTACTGCTGAGTAGCACAGGACACTGCTGCCACCTGTGTGATGACATCACTCACTGTTATCTCATTGAACAAACAGCAGGGGGAGAATTGTTTACAGGTTGGTTACTGAGGGAACTGAAATAGCCAGGGAGGTCATAAATTCACTTGTATCTCCTTAGGGAAAACAGAGGAACAAAGCAATATATTTGGAAAATGTCTTTATTTTGTGTTCCCTACAATTTGAAAGCTATTCTTTGTAGCGCGACAACCCCTTTAAGAACCCAAGACATGGGTATGATTTGCCTGTCTTCTTGGACTGGTATGTTCCATCTTTGTCTTGGTGGATTTCCATTGAACTCTAT
The DNA here is from genome assembly GCA_025379985.1 of Phyllomedusa bahiana. NCBI lineage: Eukaryota > Metazoa > Chordata > Amphibia > Anura > Hylidae > Phyllomedusa > Phyllomedusa bahiana. Next base: position 254,824 of record JAODAL010000466.1, on the reverse strand, counting down.
GTTTTCCTTCAACAGTTCAGTGATTCCTACATTATTTAGTTCAATTTGGGAGCCTATGTTTCGATGACCGGAAAATCAAAAAATGCAAACCTGAATGTATTAGACAGGTCTTATAGGTAGAAGCAATGGGCACCTCTAAGTCTTTGGCTTTTTTTAAGTATTCTCTTTATTTGTTATAAGGAAATAGTCACTTTCAGAGTAAATATATCTGTGGATATGCGCTGACTAAAGCAAAAGTAAAAGAAAGAGAATACAATGAATTAGATGTGAGCGGGCAGGCTGTGTCAGCCGAGTGATAAGTGGTAAGGCTGTCCTCTCTTTCCTGTCATTTTCTTTCATGATGTATATTGATTGTGCCCACAGTCTACAAGTACCGCTAATGAAAACGAGCTAAGACATTGATTTTCTCTTACTAAGGAGGGAGGATTATGTGTATTTTGTCTGAGTGACTGTTGTTCTGTATTCTGATTGAGTTGCGTTACTGATACTGGAATGTTATTGATTTTCTTGTTTGCTCCACATATTTGTGTTTTAGTGATTATGTTGGACTTAAATCACTTCCATAAGCAATATTAGTTTTTTCATGCATTGTATCTGGAAGGACTCTGGAGATGTGTTGTATATCTAGGATATTAAATCCATAAACAGGACAGAATGTACTTGAAACCTAAGTTCATATCAGCATGAAGAGTATATGAGTGGTTTTATTTTGAAGGCTCTACATTAACCACTACTTTCCTAGAAATGATCCTACTAATAAGTAGAACAATGTTACAGTCATGCCAATGTAGTCACAGATATATTAAAACATATGTGGAAATGCAGTTCATACGTGCTATGTTTATACAGGGCAGCTGAGTTACATTTATGATGTTATTTTTCATATTCAAATCATTGCGTTTTTTTAGGATAATAGACAGGTAACTTGCATTAGTCCAGTAAATCACAATGCAGCAAGAAGGGTATATAACCCTAATGTACACACAAATGTTATATGTAAATAGTGATATTAGTATGGTGGTTGCGTAAGCACATTAACATTGTATTCCCATCTCAGACGTTTATGGCATACCAACAGAATATGCCATATATGTCTGATAGCTGTAGGTCCCAACACTGGAACCTGCACCTGTCTTAAAAGGAAAGGTCCTCCTATCTCTTCCCATTCTCTGGTGGTACAGAAAAGAGAGAAGGCTGTGCAGCCAAGTACAGCTGAGCAGGGACTGGCATCAATCAGACGTTTATGGCATACCCTGTCGATATGCCAGAAATGGCTGAGACAGGTTTACTGTGTTAACCATGCATGAGAAAAAGAAAGAAGCTGATGACGGGATGAAAACATGACGAAAAAAAAAGGGAAAAATGAATGGGGATGGAAGATGGAGGACAGCGGTTCTTGGAAAAGTTAGGACTGGCTTTGGTTAATACATTTAAGAGTTCTTGAGCCATGCTAATTGGGATAGATATGCCACAAACTTGGGATCATGCTTAATGTCTAGACAGCATTGCTCGTTGGGCACAACTCAATGATCACTGTATGATGGCGGTGGATCCTCTAGGTCACTGCGAGAGCTGATATTGAACCATGCCAGGGAACGGAGTCTATGGAGCCCCCCACAAGGCGGGATAGCTTTTGCTGCGGGGGACTCCCAGGTTGCTACCCCCAACATGGTCTCTCACAGTGACGGCGAAGGTGCATTTGTGGTACAGGAGTTCAAGCAAGACATGGTCAAAGGCAAGCAGAAACGTCAGGGAGACAATCGTGGTCATGTCACTCATGGAGGGTCAGGGTAGGCAGAGAATAATCATGGTTACAATCAGAGGTCAAAGTCCAGACACCAATACACTGTTGGGAAATGTTTGGTAAAGTGATGTAATAATGGGTCTAGCAGCTGGTTATTGGAAATCAGTGGTGCTCTTTAAATATCTGAGAGCAAGAGACAGTAAGAGGGAGCGGAACAGGAATGGGGAGAGGTGAGTGATGGTGGCCCCGGGGGACAGAGACACAAGCACGTCCTCGGTCTTCTGGAGCAGGGATCGTGGCACGCATCGTAACAATCATGAGCTAGAACATCATGAGCTACTGCTATAAGTTATTCCATTCTCAGCAAATGGTCAATTTCTGTGATCTGTTCCTGTAGTTAAGTCCCTTGTGTTGACTTTCATTGATGTAGGATGACTGGTACAGTTGCTGTTAAAATTTGTCTTAATTTTTTTTAATAGCGGTTATAGAGATCTTAATGAGGGACATAAATACTACTTAGGTGAGAAGATCATTTGGTTTCCAGATATAAGCATACAGTGCACTGAAATGGCTTTCCAAAATGATTTGGTAAGTGATAAGCCAGATAAGGAGCATAGTCCTCATATCTGTATTGCAATACCAGCATATATCTGGACCATTGGAAATATTTTGTGGAGAACATATTTGCATCTATACCACCTATTCATTATTTTAAAATGATTGTGTCTGATGTGCTTCTGGAATCCTATGGGTTAGGGAGAATATGTTTTTGCCAGTCTTCTTTCGATAAATGGTTGCCAATCTCTATCTCCCACTTCATAAAGTAGAAGGAGATTGACCTGCTGAGGCCGCTAAAGGAAGCAAAATATAAACACAGCAAGTGAGATTTTTTTTTGCATGGTTTAGGATCAGCTTTTAAGTTTTATGATTGCTTAAAATGTCTTAAATGTTTGTAGGCCATCCACAATTGAAGGCTCCTCAGACAGTTCCATATAGCTGAGGCACAGAGCTATAGTTGTAATGTGTCAGTCACCCTGAATGGCTAACCCTCAAACTTTTTGAGCAAACCTCAGGTGTAAAATACAGGATGTCAGATTGAGGAGACTTCATGATGAGTCTGGACGAAAGTGATAATATAAGTACAGGCAGTCCCCGACTTACAACGTTCCGACTTACATCTGTCTCCTAGTTACAAACGGAGACATATGGGGCATGCTGGCACTTGTAGTTCCATGCTCCACAGCAAATAGTAGCTGTGGAATGACAAGTTCCAGCATGCCATTACACCACATGAGGTGAAAATGAGGTGAAATCTTCTTATAAGGGGCCCAAATAGCAAAACAAATGTAAAAACCCTTCCCTGCATTATCCCAAACTCAAAAAAACCTTTTGTGCTGGAGTTACATTTAATTAATGTACCTGTTCCGACTTACATACAAATTCAACTTAAGACCAAACCTACAGTCCCTATCCCGTTTGTAACCTGGGGACTGCCTGTACTTGGAAGAATGGAAGTGTGGCATCAAGAGGAACAATAGTAGGACATTGGGATTAAAATGTGTTTTTCTTAAGGGTACCTCCATTTATGCAGTTTTACCATGTACCAGTATAGGATGCTGGAAGTCTCTCATTCTAAGCTCCTTTGGATTAGATATTTTCATTGTCCGACTCCTAGGCAATAGGACTGCTTGCCCTCTCAACTGAGTTTCCTGTTTTCACTTTTACATTTCTGAAAAAAAAAATGTACACTGCTCTCCTGAGTGGCTTTATTGACAAAAATTGAGGATGTTGTGTTATTCAACCCACTGAAACTGGTGGAAACTGTCGGACTCATTATTAATCACTAATAAAATAGGTAATAATATTGCATCATGCTGGACCTTTCTTATCAGTTATGAATCTTGTAAAAATGGTAGACATTATGCCAGCCCGAGAAGCAGACAGCGATCATTCTTAATCAGAGGCGTAACTTGAAGCTCCTGGGCCCTAGTGCAAAAAGTGAAATGGGGCCCCCCAGTTACCATGTACCATTTACAATGCTGGTGTAGGGCTTTTGGGCCCCCCCAGGCTGTAGGGCCCGGTCGCGACTGTTACCTCGGCACCCCCTGTAGCTACGCCCTTGTCTAAATCGTTAAGGATGATAAAAACAGTGTAAAAGATATTAGATAATCTTTAATTGTATTTAGATCCAGGATCATCAATTACATTGGTAATACATCTAATTAAAACAGATGCACGTTCCAGAGGCTTTCTGTGTTCATGTGTTTCTTTGCTGGGTACAAGGGTGCCCCTATGATGAAGGCAAGCTATGTGGCTTTTATGGGGACCTTGTAGACAGCCCTGAATGGTCCCATCCTCTTTCTTATTGCATGATTAGAACTTGTAACAGAGATGATTACTGTCTCCAAGGGAATTGAACTGTTAGCAGGGGGTGGCAAATTGGAAAGAGGGTAAAAGGAAAAGAAACACTGGGGACTTCTGTCCTAGGTAGCAAAACAAAGAATTATTTTGTTGGGCATTGTATTCAAAGCCTTCAAGCAGATAAGTGTATTAGATCAACAAAATAATAAACCATCAAGTGTTTCAAGACAACTTAGTTCATGGTGCAAGATGTGTCTTCATAGCACTGCTGAACTAATCTAATTATTGGTTCTCTGTTAATAATTTAGACTCAGATTCCTCCCTAGAACACGCTGAGTGTTTGTTTTAAAAACTCCCGACTCCTTTGTGGTCCTGGTGTTCCCATCTAGAAGAGGCTGCCTATTTCATCTCTCTGTTTCTCGTTCCAACCCACCAGACCACCTGAAAAAATGAAACCTTTTGCGGCATGACAAATAAACACGTCTTATAGGTTAACTGGACGCAGACAGATATCTCATTCCGGGTTGTTTATTTATTTTTTATTTTCTCTTCTTTTGTAGTTAATCTGCTGGATTCGAAAGCAATTCAAGGGGAGCTGGGCTGGATCTCTTATCCATCACATGGGGTGAGTTTACTAGACTGTGAAATGGGAAAATGCTGTTTCAGAACAATATGCTATTTAACGACTGTTTCCTTTTTCATGGTACGCTGCAGAATTGCTAAGCCTCTTCTGGATGTCAAACTAAAAGAAGAAAAAAAATATTTTCAACACAGGAAGATGGTTTGTGTTTATTTCTAAAATACCTTGTAGGAGACGCCTTATCCCAAGTACACAGACACTGGAAAATACTGGCAACTTGTTAACCCTTGCTGGACCTGTGGATTTTATGCATATGACATTTAAATCTCAAGCATATAGTAAAGTCTTATCCAGTAAAGATAAAGCAAGTTTATGCAGCCCTAGGATAGCATGACTTGGACTAAACTAACACCATCAACCAGTGTTTACACTGACGTGTTTATGGGCTTTAACGGGCAAGTGTATGCCAAAAGTCAATTTTATACAGTATATTTTATATATATATATATATATATTATATATATATATATATATATATATATATATATTATATATATTATATATATATATATGGGATTTTTTGGGATCCTGCGCCTTAATTATATTGAAAACCAACTTCAATTTTCAAAGCAACTGTATTCATAGTAATATGTATACTGTTACATGCACAGTCTGTGACAGGCATATGGAACTGTATACAAATAGTCTGTCAGTTTTGAAAGGGTTTTGCCACAAAGTAAAATTGACGTGGGAAGTTTACAAATTATATAATAAACATTTTCACCATTCATCATTATTAAAAATTTTGTACCATTTTTGGTTTAGCTGCTACGTTAGTGATCCATAGTGTACAGAGACAAGAGTTCTTCAGTTTTGCCGCACATGCTCAGACATCACCTCTCCTCTCAGGCAGCTACTGTCATTCTCTTCACTGCTTAGTAATCACACACACTCACTGCTGAGCAAGTGTTCAACCCCATGTGTTGTTATTCTACCCCTGTCCTTTCTACTCCTTAGTAATTAGTCAGAGTGCAGATAAATACAAAGAAAATAGAAATCTTAATCAAGTGTGTGCATTGAGACAGAAAAAAACACATATGTTTGGCTCCTGCAGGGATTTGAACCCAAGACCCCTATGTTAGAGGATAGAAGTTCTAACCATTCAGCTACTTTGTAACTACTCACAGCTCTTTACCTAAACAGACCTATGTTTGAGCACACTGTGAGCACTAAGGCGAGCACACTGTGGGGAAAGGCAATGTGATGTCAGCCTGCTAGGTCACATGATATGCAGTTCAAAAATAATTAACACATGCCCCCTTTTGAGCACACTGAAAGTTGAAGCTGGATAAAGCAGGTATGAATTGACTCGTGACAAAACACCTTTAAAGAGTTTTTCTCACCATGCTGTTTCACTGAGTCACAAACAGTTTTATACACACTCTGTCTCCTCCGGCTGTGGATGGTTCTATAGCAGTGATTAGCATATTTAGCTTCTCTGTAACTGAGCCATTACACTGACAAGTGCAGGAGATGTTATCTTCAGTAAACTAAAGGTACATGTACTGTGAGGACTGAAATCAATGTCTTATCTAATCTTGTTAGAGATACTTAGTTTTCTCCAGAGCTCTGTCCATCCATGGTGACATCACTCCCTGTCCTCTGCTCTATCAGTTAATCAGATAACAGATTTATGGTCAGGCAACTAGGTAACCATAGAAACCTGTGTCCACTCAGAGCACATAAAATATCTCTTATCTCATGACTAAAGTAAATGACCAATGTATTTAAAAAAAGTTTTCAATTACCTGTCCATTCATGTTGAAAGCTAATCTTGGTAGCGAGAAAACCCCTTTAATATAAACACCAAGTATGGTGTGAATGTATCCCGAATGACATGTGCAGCATGGAAGTAAGGCAGTAAGGAAAATAATACCCTATATAGTGTACACTGTATGTTAACTGGTGCAGTCTATATAGAGATAAGCAGCAACTATAGTAAAGTAGGAATAATCTGCCCGGCTAGTCAGGAGTTTTATCTCTTTATCAATTGATTTTTAATTGCGTATGATTACCAAAATAAAAAAATGCTGCCAAAAATTCTTAAAAATTGTTTTCCAGGAATATTGTTTTTAACAAAAATATTCCTTTCTGATAGAAGTGTCAAACTTGTTAGAAGATAATTTGGATCCTGCCTTCCACTCAGTAATCAGACTTTGGCAAATAGTAACTGCTTTGTATCAGTCTATACTTCTTTTTTATAAAATGTCTGGGGCACAACTGGAGATGTCCGCTCTTTGAAAACCTGTCATATCTTTGTTCCCTTATTAAAAATATGCTGCGATTTCACACTCCCAAATCCGACTCCACTCATTACCAAGCGGCTTAATCCAGCTGTGTTTCTGCAGCATTAACCACATACTTGGCAGTTGACCTAAAATTCTCAGATATGTACTTGGCACTCATAATTATACCCAGCATCTTTCAAGTAAGATTTTTAACCCGTGTCACTTTTCTATACTCTCCCAAAGCATCTGGAGCAAAATGTTGATAATATGTAAAGTTAGTAAAGACAAGTAAGCGTAAAAGTTTGCTCAAGAATATTTAAATGTCGTTTAAAAACCTTTAAAGGAAATCTGTCCACATTTACAACCAATTTCTTTGAAAATAACAAAAATAAAGCTACAGCACTTCCAGAATCAATATAAATCCTGATGCACAGAAAGTCTGTGAAGATATCAGGTGTAATCCACAGTTAAGGAAACACAAAAAAGATAATCCAGCATTACATTAAAACATTGGGGCAGATTTATCATTACTGTCTAACACTTAGTCAGTGTAAAGTTAGACTAGTCAGTCTTACACTGCGCTACATTTATTATAGTGTTGATAAAAAAAACTGTATATTCTACCCTTACACTTCTTATAAGTTGATTTACTTTATGCCACTAACTGTGGCAAAATCTGGGTGCATTTTTGGTGCACAGTGTTGCATGCTAAGCCATGCCCCTTTCCATGAAACCACACCCATTTTACAGAGGACACACCCCCTTTGTTGGGTGAGGCCCAGAAGCATCTATAAACTGTCTACGTAGTAAAGATGGTGTAAAGCATGTACGATATTATTTTATTTTACTATTTCAGAATTCTGGAACAACTGCCTTAACCCCTTATTGACATTGAACTTATGAGTAGGCTAATTGCAGCTAACACTGGGCAGTTATGGCACGGGAGGGTGTTGGCACTGTCCCGCACTGTTTAACCCCTTAGACGCCGTCGCAAAGATGGCCGCGGTGTCTAAGTCAATGAGAAATGGTGCCACATACTATTCCTCATTCCGATCGGGGCGCCCGTGGCGAAATCACGGGCCCAGATCGCTTAACATGGCAGCCGTAAGCCTTGTGAGGGCTTCCATCCCTGCCATGTTTTCGATTTTGTTACTTCCTTCCCCAGGTAGAAAGTAGTAAAACCGCCATCTTTATACACCCTAATGCATTGTATTACAATGCATTAGACTAAAAATGATCGCTTCTCCTAGTGGTGTAGTACCCTAAGAGGCAAATCACCCTCTTTTGCCATTTTACAAATAAAAAAATAAAATAATAAAAAAGTTACACATATTTGGTATCGCCGCATCCAAAAAAGTCAGATTTATTAAAATATATCATAATTTATCCCATACACTGAACACTGTAGATGAAAATTCCAAACGCCACAAATCGTGTTTGTTTTGCTCATTTCACATCCCATAAAAATTTTAATAAATTTAATCAAAAATGTATGTATTCCAAACTGGTATCAATAAAAAGTACACTTCAACCCACAAAAAAGCCCCCTCATTCAAGTCCGTAGGTGTTAGTACAAAAAAGTTATTGGTCGCAGAAAATGGCGCCATGGTGAAAATTCGACGAAACATAATGGAAACCGTACATCTTTGATACTGGCAGATACGTATCAACCTGTATAATAAAGATAACACATCATTTGTACAGAAGATTGACGACCATAAAAGCAAAACACCCGCAAACATGTTTTTTTCACATTTTTTCCCACTTAGAATTTTTTTGTGGTTTCCCAGTATATTCTATGGTAATATGAATAACATCATTAGAAAGTACATCTTGTCCTGCAAAGTAGAAGCCCTCGTGTCTATGTAGGTGGAAAAATAAAAAAGTTATGGCTTTCAGAAGGCGAGGAGGGAAAAACGAATGTAAAAAAAAATAGGCCTCGGCGTTAAGGAGTTAATAAATGTCCCGCATTGGAAAATGATTGGGGTGGCTGCTGGGATCTCGCTAATTGACAAATAAAGTGTTTTGGTATCCCACTGAATTGAAAATGAAAAATTAGGCAACTTTTTAGCCTATGTTGATTAAAAATTTCTTAGAATTTTGTGTTTACAATTACTATGGATACCTATGTGTCCCCATAGTAACAGACTACAAAAAAACTTTATGTAGTCTGATTTTGTTGTTATTCCCATTTCCATCTGTCCATTACTTCTCGTTGACATATATTAGATAAATAATAAGAAGGGAAAGATGGAAGAAAGAATGACTGCAAGATCAGACAGCACATGGTTTGTCTGTAATCTCCTAACCTAGAAACTACGGGCCACATGTATGAAAACTGTCTAGGTCTTAAACTCACCTTGTTGCCCATTGTTTGCTATGAGCAACTAAGTGAGTTTCAGACCTAGATAGTTTTCATACATGTGGCCCTACATGCTTAATTTTTGTCTTGAATGCATTTGTACCGTAACCAGGGCCATCACATTTTTTTACTCATTTGTGATATCTGTTGCAATAATGTGGAAAAAATAAACAGTGCTCCAATACATAGTGTTGCAGAAGTGGCACTGGATCTGTTTCATGATGGACATTAATGGCGCCCAACAGACCCCATTGACTACTATGGAATCCATTGCGTTTCCGCAGTGGTGTCCATTGTTTTAATAGAAAAAATATTGCAGCATGCTGCGCTATTTTTTCCATTGTTTGTCGACGGAATGTGTGACAGTGGTTTCAAATGGTCAGCGCAGATGGGAATCTGGCCTTATTATGCTACCATGTTTCCCCGAAAATAAGACATCCCCAAAAGTAAGACATAGCAGAGATTTTGTTGAATTCCCTAATATTCCCTAAGGGTGGGCAGAGAGAAAGGTGGGAAGGAGGGGGATAGGTGTTCTCAAGCCCCGCCAACCCAGAGAAACGGCCCTGGGACATTTTGTTGTAGCAGAGTGTTGAAGGACCTGTGCAGGCAGGTCATGTTACTGTGATGTCACCACAGGTCCCGAACATCCCAGGACAGGAGACAGAAAGTGTACAAGTAAGTGAGGGATGAGGGGGAGAACAGAGCAATGACACTGACACACCCACACATCTCACAGGATGGCTGATGGGGCATGCTGGAACTTCTAGTTCTACAAGTCCCAGCATGTCACATTTGCCATCCTTTGAGATAAGACACTGTAGCTGCCATAAAATATAGTATAGCATGCTATAATTTATTTGTGGAAAAATAAGACATCCCCTGAAAATAAGACATAGTGCATCTTTAGGAGCAAAAATTAATATAAGACGCTGTCTTATTTTCGGGGAAACAGGGTATACAAAAAAGGACATTGGTTAACATTGCCACATAAAAAAATCTGTTTTGTATATGATCATATCACATTGTATCATACCACATTATGTGTGCAGATCTACATATCACCTGCATCTGGATCAGGTAGACAGAGGGTTAAATGAATATGTTTATAAAGGATGACACTATTTTATATTATATTTTCACTCATTAAATGTATCCGAACACAGGCAGCGTAATCCTATCTGTCCCTCCAGCACGAGTGCTTTATATCACAGGTACTTAATATATCTGTCATCATTGTGTCTGCCTCTCCTGGCACACCTCCCCGCTGACAGCATGCCAAACCTTCTGAAATAGCATTGTCTAACCTAGGAATTGTTGTTTTCTCTACAAAAAGTGCAGCTCGGACTTTGATTTCTAGACAGCTATAAAATGTCTTGCAAGTCTTTAAAAGATGATGAAAGAGAAGCTTCCCAGTACATCTAACATGTCACACCGCAAAATAACATTGGAACAAATGAATCTTTACTAGTAATAATGATCTCTTTCAAACTGAAATGCAAGTGGGACATGTAAATATTCAAAGATATATTCTGTAAACAAAAATTATGATGCAGAGTAGGCCAGAAATTATTCTTTACCTGGGGTATGAACACTAATCCCCTCCCCCCGATTCACTTGTACAAAGTGGCGCATTATTAGCAAACACCATTGGCTATTGCAGGTTTTTATCCTTGCACCACTTCCATCCTAGAGCTATAAAGGTACTTGGGTTAGCTCCATTCATTTTAATCAGACTGTGCTGAGAAAGTGGCCCCTTCTTTCTAATTCCAAGCAGATCCACACAATGATATTCTGGTATATCCTAGTGATGTGTCATAACTTCTGTTTGTTGGAAATTTTTTGCATTTGCAATGTAGCAGAGTTAATTTTTTATGTGTAACAGTTCATGGTGATATCATAGCGGGTCCCCGTGTATTTACATAGGTCATTCTTAATTTGGTGCACAAGCAATTCAGTTGCCATAAAGGCAGACCGCAATGTTTTTCTGGGCCTCATGAAATAACTTTAAGCGAAAGCTTCTGCAGAAAATGAAATAGATGTTGGGAGAGGTATTTTGCAGATTTCCTTAAAATAGCATTCGTCTCCAAGTTTCAGCTTTTTACCTGAATCAAAAACCATCTAGGAAACTTTTTTTGCTTTATACGATACAATACAAATTCATAAGAAGAGTCCTTTGATGGCAAGATTATAATATGATGTCCTACTTTGGATTCCCATATTGATCAGCTGCCATCTGTGCTGTAACCCACCGCAGGCTTGGACTGCCCCTTGCTATGGCAGGCTTGAGGCAGATTTTAAGGGAGAAGACAGAGAATGAGGCAGAAAGCATGTACAGAAGCTGTAGAATGGGCCCTAATGAATTAACTCCACTGGTAAGCCCCAAAAATAACTCCACCGGTTAGCCCTAAGAATCAGCTCCACTGGTGGACCCCAAGATTAAACTCCACTGATGGACTGCAAGAGTTACCTCTACTGGTGGGCCCCAACAATCAACTCCACTTGCGGGATCACAGGATTAACTCCACTCGTAGGCCCCAAAATAACTCCACTAGTGAGCCCCAAAAAATAACTCCACTTGTTAGCCCCAAGATTTAACTCCACTGATGGGCCCCAAGAATTAACTCCACTGGTGGGCCCTACGAATTAACTCCACTGGTATGCCCCAAGAATCAACTCTCCTGGTGGGCCCCAAGAATCAACTCCACTGGTGGACCCCAAGAATCAAATCCACTGGTGGGCCCTAAAAAATAGCTCCATTTGTGAGCCTGAAGAATCAACTCCACTGGTGGGCCCCAAGAATTAACTCTACTGGTGAGCCCCAAGCAACCCAGTCTGACACTGATCCAGCAGTGAGTGTTTACTTACCCTTTTAGCACCCGCACAGGGCAAATTAAGTATTACACAGTTCATCTTTAAAAACAATGTAATTTTGGAATGCCATGGGTCTTCCACAGTGAAAGATGCTCTATTGTCATGGGGGCTGATGCGGGTGCCGTCGCCCCCCGCGGCCGCTCCACCGCCCGCAGGAGGTCCGGCGCGGATGCCACAGCTCCCCGCGACCATCCCCCTGCTGCCCGGCTCACTTACCTGTCCACGCTCATGTGCATGCTGCTCCTGCCTCTCCCGGCCGCCGTGCGCGATAAAGGAGCGCGCGCGCGACGGAAGGACTGGATGTGAAGGGCCAGCGCACCGTTAATTAGTTTATTGATGGCCGCTGGTCCTATATAAGGAATACGCCCCCAGCACTCTCTGCAGGTTTGTTGGTGTGCGTACCTTGTCTTGAGAGTGTTGGAAGTCCTGTCTGATTACCCGTGTACCAGTCCGTTCCGCTATGTTTCCTGACCTTGCCTGTCTGCCGCCTGCCCTGACCTTCTGCCCGTCTCTGACCACGAACCTCTGCTGCCTGTCCTGACCTCCTGCCTGTCCCCGACTACGCCTCTGGATTACAATTCTGTACCATGGATTACCCCGGCCGTCATCGCAAGCAAGTGGTAACATCAAGCAAGCAACATCAGGGGTAGCGACCTGGTAGCCTCACGCCGCAGCAAGTCCATCCCGCTTTGTGGCAGGCTCTGGTGAATACCGGGGGCTACTTAGACTCCGCTCCCTGGCGTGACTTAAATATCATCGCTTGCGGTGGTCCAGCGAATCCACCGAACCACTAAAGTACAAACTGGCCATGGATTCCACCAGGGTACCTCTGCCCGAACTCCGGGACGTCACGACGGCCGTCGCACAGCAGAACCATTGCATTGACCAGCTCACGGCCATGATGCAGAACCTTGCGGCTCGTCTACCTCCGCCTGCGGCTGCCGCCTTCATGCCAGCACCTTTTGCTCCTGCAGCCATGGCTCTACCTGCTCCTGCACCGGGACCTTCTCTGCATCTGCCGCTTCCCTCACGCTATGACGGAGACCCAAAGACGTGCAGAGGCTTCATCAGTCAATGCTCCATCCACATCGAGATGTTGGGGCATCAATTCCCTATCAAGCAGGCTAAGGTGGCCTTCATAATTAGCCTCCCAACGGGCGAAGCTCTGACCTGGGCCACTCCACTATGAGAAGCGTTCGCTTCTGCTCCAGTTCTGTCTCGCCTGGACCCGCAGCGTCCCTTTATCCTAGAAGTGGACGCCTCCTCTGTAGGTGCAGGTGCTGTTCTCCTTCAGAAGTCCTCCTCTGGGAAACTGCGTACTTGCGGCTTCTTCTCTAAAACCTTCACCCCAGCCGAAAATAATTATACAATCGGTGATCGCAAATTATTGGCTATTAAGTTAGCCCTAGAAGAATGGCAGCACTTGCTGGAGGGAGCTCGCCACCCCATCGATATATTCACCGATCACAAAAATCTTCTCTATCTGCAGTCTGCCCAACGACTGAACCCTCGGCAAGCCCGGTGGTCACTTGTTTTCGCCCGCTTTGACTTTCTTCTCCACTTTCGGCCAGCTGGGAAGAACGTCAGAACAGACGCCCTCTCTAGATCCTCGGACACAGTGGGCTTGGAGCCGCCTCTGCAGCACATAATTCCTCCTCACGGCGGCCCCCGTGGACCTTCAACATCTACCTCCTGGGAAGACCTACGTACGCCCTGCGGCCTCCTATCCTGAAGTGGGGACATGCCTCTCGTACAGCTGGTCACCCTGGAGTCCATAAGTCTCTGCAACTAATCTATCGTTATTATTGGTGGCCCCCTTTCGCTCGAGATGTTAGAGATTTTGTCCTGGCCTGTACCTCTTGTGACCGTAATAAAGACCCTCGTCTCAGACCCGCGGGCCTGCTTCAGCCTCTCCCGGTGCCAGAAAGACCTTGGTCCCATATAGCCATGACCTTTATTATGGACCTCCCGGCTTCCTCTGGAAACACTGTCATCTGGGTGGTGACAGATAGATTTTTCGAAGATGCTCCACTTCGTTCCACTGCCCGGGTTACCCTATGCTCCACAGCTGGCCCAGCACTTTTTCCACCACATTTTTTGGTTACACGATCTTCCGTTGCATATCGTCTCGGATAGGGGGGTCCAGTTTGTGTCGAGATTCTGGCGGGTTCTATGTGGGCAGTTGCAGATTCAGCTAGACTTCTCGTCTGCATACCACCCTATAACTAACGGAAAGGTAGAGAGGGTTAACCAAGTGTTAGGTACCTACCTACGACATTTTGGTCCGACCTCCTCCCCTGGGCGGAATTCTCCTATAATTCACTAGACTCAGAATCCGCTGGGGCCTCTCCTTTTTTTGTGGTGTTTGGGCTACATTCCCGCCCGCCCCTCCCTCTGGCTACTTCGTGTCATGTTCCTGCCGTGGATACCCAAGTGCGTGACATCAAGGCACTCTGGCAAACCACGCGACAGGCCCTTCTACGGGCCTTCGCTCGCACCAAAGTCCAGGCCGACAGGTACCGTAGACCTCTGCCCCTATTTAAGCCAGGTGATAGAGTTGGTTGTCCGCCAAATACATTCGCTTCAAGGTGCCCAGTTATAAGTTAGGCCCTAAGTATTTGGGCCCTTTTGTTGTACTTCGGCAACTAAACCCAATGTCCTACAAGCTCCGCTTGCCTCCTACTCTGCGTATCCCGAACGCCTTCCATGTTTCGCTCCTCAAGCCTGTGGTGCTGAATCGCTTCTCCCGTGGATCTGTCTTGCCTTCTCCTGTAGCCAACGTTGATAACATCTTTGAGGTCAAGGAGGTGCTGGCGGACAAGACAGTGAGGGGGAAGCGGTTCTTTCTTATTGACTGGAAGGGGTTTGGGCCGGAGGAGCGTTCGTGGGAACCTTAGGGCAACCTGTCACCTGACCTTCTCTCTAAATTCCATAAAAAGAGGGGGAGACCTAAGGGGGGGGTACTGTCATGGGGGCTGGCGCAGGTGCCGTTGCCCCCCGAGGCCGCCCCCCTGCCCGCATTTGTAGATCGCATGTGTTCTATTTTTGCATATGTCACCAAGCTAGGTAGGATAGTGCAATCAATGGAAGATGTTCATAAATTGCCAACAGATCTGGACACAGTGAGAGTTTGGGCATCCACTTGGCAAATGAGGTTAAATGTGGATAAATGTAAAGTTCTGCTTCTGGGTATGAATATTCTGCTGGCATCATATGTCCTAGGGAGAGAAAAACTTGTAGAATCGCTTGTTGAGAAAGATTTGGGGGTTCTTATAGAGCATAGACTACAGAACAGCATGCAGTGTCAATCAGCTGCCTTTAAGGCAAACGAGATATTGGTGTGTATTAAAAGAGGCATGGACTCACGGGTCAGGGATGTAATTCTACCGCTGTATAAAGCATTGATGCGACCTCACTTAGAATATGCTGTTCAGTTCTGGCTCCAGTTTATAGAAAAGATGTAATGGAGCTAGAGAGAGTGCAAAGACGAGCAACCAAACTTATAAGGGGAATGGAGCATCTTAGTTATGAGGAGAGGTTGGTAGAATTGAACTTATATAGTCTTAAGAAAAAACGGCTCCGGGGAGACAAGATTAATTTATATAAGTATTGAAATGGTCCCTACAAAAAGTATGGGGAAAAATTATTTCATGTAAAGCCCCCTCAAAAGACAAGAGGACATTCCCTTCAGCTAGAGAAAAAAAGGATTCAGCCTCCAGAGGAGAAAAGCATTCTTCACTGTAATCTGGGGTTTTACCCCTCCCTGAGGAGCGGTCACAGCAAGAACTTTTGGGGTTTCAAGAAAGGCTTAGATAAACCTGCCCAAAAAAGAATTTAAGGGTTTTGGAGCTATGTAAAATTTTTGGACCCCGTCTGGTGGGGGTCGGGGGTTTGAATGGGTTTCCCCTTTAGAGCTTTTTTTTTTTGGGGTTTCGGCATTAACCATGGGGAAGTGGGCTTAAAGTCCTTGTCTTTCCCATCACCCACTTTTTCCCCCCCCCTTGGTTAACTTTGGACATGTGTCTTTTTCAACGTATAACTATTAACTTGTAGGAAACCAGGCCGCAAAGAATTTATGCACATGAAGGTGGTCATATAAATTTGTTCAATCCCTGATCGCATTACTTTTATATCAAGAATATGCCATAAAGAATTGATATGAAACAGCATGGGACTAGTTAAAAAAAGTTACAAGTTCTTTTATTATTCCACAAGTAATGATAAACTACATATGTAAAGGTAATCTAGAGCATACATGGGTTAAAGAATAATTGGTTTACAGTAGATCTGTAAATGTTATCCATAGAAGTCTAATAAATTATAGAGAAATTGTACACCATATGGATGTATATCACGTTTTTGACCCCGATTTATCACTAATTTCAGTTTTATATTTGCTGCTAAAATAAATCTGTTTATATGTAAAAAAATTAAAATAAACATAAAATAAAATTGTACAAAATGTAATAATAATACAATTTTCTATATACTAATGTTAAGAATTCCTCATCGTTTGCTCGCTGCTTCTCTTTGGGTAACCTGCCTCATCTGTGATTATGCTGGCTTTGATTGGCTGGCCAGCTCTTGTGACACTTGATCAGACCTGGTTGTAAATGCACTGGCACCATAAAAAAGCTTAACTAGATGCCGACTGTCCATTGACTATAAACTTCCAGGCGATTGACATCTAACTCTGCACAGACGTTTTAAAAGATTGTAGCTTCACACTAAGGGCCGGTTCACACGGCTTATTCAAGCCGTAATTGCGGGACGGATTCCGCCCGCAATACGGCTTCAATAAGGTGCGGGGGCGCTGCTCGCCGGCCCCATTGACTTTCATTATCCACGGCGCGTATTCCGCCGGGATAATGAACATGTCAATTTCTCCCCGCCCGGCGGATTCGCCGAGCGGTTAGCAGAGACGGAAACCATAGTTCTCTATGAGAACTGTGGATTACCGTAATGGCTGGGACTGCGCGCAATACGGCTGCAATCCGTGCCCAAAATAAGCCGTGTGAACGAGGCCTTAACTGTGCAGCTGTGTGGATTGAGAGCTAAGAAAGATAGCTGGGCTCTCCACTGAGAAGATAGGGGCAGTTTATTACCATCTCTGTCTCCTCAATTGCACTTAATGAGCGCTGTATGCGCAGACAATCAGGAAGCCTGTCCACTTCGTGCTCCTGGTGCTGGAGGTCACATGATTACATCATTGTCTTGCTCCATAGCTGCAAAAGCTGCTGGGTCTTATCAGACCCAGCTCAGCTCTGCAGTGAGTTCAGGGGATGTATTTTACCTGGATTTCACCTCTAACTGGGGATATTATTCCAGCGCCAGTTACAAAAGAAATCAGTTACAAAGAAAAAAAGGGGTTTGCAAAAATTCCCCACAATAGGGGACCTTATGGGGGATACAATATGTAAAATAAAACAATAAAAAAAAATGCACAAAAAATAATTTATCAAAATGCAAACAGCCCAAACTTTGGCCCCACCCCAGACAACCCTAAAACTTTTTACTACCTATATATAAATGTCCATGACCAAAAAATTACACAATTGCAATTTACCATTTTCCCTTATATTATTATTAAAATGTTCAGATGGTCAAATATTAAAATGACAGGAAAGTAAAGTCATGGAAATGTATCATGGAAAAAGGTGAAACGATTAGTAAAATAACCAAGTGCAAGAAAGCTTTATAGCATTCAAACCGGCATGTGTTATGGAAAAGGAAAATGTGCCTGGACAGGAAGGTGGTAAATGGGTGAGTCTGGAATTGGTTAGGGGAAGATGCACATGGGAAGGATTTTTGCAGAAGTAGCAGCAGGCAAGTGGTTGAGATTTCAAAGGGATTGTCCAATTTAGTACAATTATACTTAAATGGGTCAAAATATGGAAAAACTTAAAAAAAAGTCATACTTACCTCCTGGTGCCCGGTCACTGCAGCTCCAAAGCTTTCGATGATCCGCTGATTCTCACTTCAGATTTTCATCTGACTACACATAGTGAATTGATAGAAAACAAAACAAACATAGAAAGAGTGAGTCTCTTCCGTGTGTCAGGAGAAGAACTCAAATGGCAAAAAGTGGTGCAGTCCCGTTTCTTGAAAATCGCAACAATGGGGGACTGGGAGGTAAGTATCCCCTTTTTTTTCTACTTTTCTTCACCCTGGCCATATTTAACTATAACCTTATAAACCTAGACAACTCGTGTAACAAATCTCATCCATGCATTGGAAATTTGTATTGCCAATATTGACCTATGGTATGTATTCTGAAATCCACAACATCAGTTTCTATTGCTAAAATCGCACAAATCTGTTGTGGGTTTTTCCCATTAAAGGACTTGTCTGCTGGTCCAAGGACCTTAAAAATAAAAAAACAGGTAAAACAGCTCTGAAGTTCTCTCCTGGTGCTCCCCACCGATGACATCACTTCAGTTGGTCACATGATGATTTAGCCAAACACAGGCCTTAGTTGTGTCTTCCTGCATAAATGACATGTGGCCACCGTGACCAGTGATTTATTACAGTGTCATGTGACTGATGAAGATGCCGTCATTGGCAGAGAACACCAGAATCAGCCGTTTCACTGGGACAGAGCAGCCTTTAGAGACGAGTTTTCTATTTTTAAATCTCCTCCAACCCACCACCAGCAGAATTTTTTTTTCACTATTGGGCAACCCTTTTAAATTCAACATGGTAGTTTATCTCCAGAACAGATCCATGATAAAAGGTATTTGCTACAAATTTCCTGCAGATGAACAGCAAAATACTCAACAGTAGATTACAAACCACTATTTTCTTTTTGTACGATTCACAGGAAAATCTGCAAAATGTGCAAATCTGGGCTTAATTTATTTTAACCTTGGAGAATTTGGTCTTGTTGATTTCCTTAGAGGTTGTAAGGACGCACGAAATAATTTACAGCAAATTCATGCTGTATGTATTTACCCTGAAGGTGAGTATGGTGAGAAGTTTTACATCTTGGCCTATTTTATTATTATACATATATCACAGCACTGTGTATATTACATTAATTGCCTGGATTCATACTTTTATAATAAGCAGTCAATAATGAAGCAGGGTTAGCAGGAACAGTATTAAAGGAATATTACCTCTTTATATTATCAGCTATATATTCATATTGTCAGTCAGCAATGAAATCCAGACCCTGAAACAGGCATTTTCTCAGTCTGTCATTTTCTCATTTTATCTTTCTTTGCTCTGAGGATTAAGTTGACTCTGTTGGAGTCCAAAAATCAAAATCCTGCGAATAAAAAAATCCTGTTCATGTATTTAATCATCTACATTGCAGGCGAAGCTTAGTATATGTTTGGTGCTAGTACATGTCACTACACGTTGTTCTAGGCGAAGGTCCGTCTACTTATCACTGGGCAGGAAGTCTGGTTGGCTGTATAAATTATCTAGTATCATAGGTGGCACAAAGCTCAATTATTTAAAGAGGTCCCATGGCAATTCCTGACATGTCTGTTTTGGTAAATACTTGTATTCCTTACAAAATAGCATATTTCCTTGAGTCTATGTTGTGTGGTTCCCTTGTTATTCCTACTAATAATTCATTAGCACAACACAGACTTCTAAAAAAATATGTCCATGAATTGTTATTTCACAGAGATACACCTAGTGTATTTACTAAATATAACATAGTTGCAACCCTGCCGCCGTTTTTGGCGGTGTCACTCCCGCTAAAGGGGCCGAGATATGTCCGCCCCTCCCGCTTGGGTGGCCTAACCTCCCGCCCGTCTTTAGAGAATCTGGGGCGGTTAATATCTTTAAACAGAGGCAATCGGTAGCATCTCTTGAATCTGCTCTACAGCCTCTGTCCTGCAACCGCTCCGGCAATGTTCTCCACCTGCAGAGGAAGCTGCTAGAGCACTGGTGGGGGAAGGCGCGGTGCTTAGCGGAACCCACGAAGCTCCCAACCCCTTATCCCGTAGTTATGACAAACTCGATGCCAGCAGGACAGTATGAGTGCAGTGGATGGCTATGAGAGTGAGGGGCGGGGGATGGTTTGATTGCCTGTGAGGAGAGGGGTGTGTGTGGGGTGATTGCCTGTGAGAGAGGGGTGTGTTGCATGCAGAGGCTTTGTGAGGGAGCAGTTGAAAGTAAGGTTTTAATGTTTATTGTTACTACTAAGGTGCACTTTCCTAGGCTCATTTTGATGGGGCATCTAGCCTGTATAAAGGGGGCATCTGCCTGGCACATAGGGGGCAACTGTGCCAGGCTATGGGGGCATCTACCTGGAAAAAGGGGGCATCTGCCTGGATAAAGGATGGCAATCTGCCTGGCTCATGAGGCATCTACCGATAAATGGGGCAACTTCTGCCTGGCTCAATGGTGGGCATCTACCTGGAAAAAAAAGAGGGGTCAACAGCCTAGCTATTTGGGGAACTACCTGGACTGTAAGGAGCATCTAAGTGGCTTTATGGGGGCACTACCTGGCTATAGGGACACTCGCCACACCCTGGCTATGGGGCATCACCCTGGCTATTTGAGGCACTACCCCTGGCTATTGGAGTCATTACCTGGAAGTAAGGGCACTAACCTGGCTGTAAGGAGCACATCTGGCTATTGGGGACACTACCTGCCAAGAAGGGGCATTAACCTGCGACAGGAGCTACTACCTGGATACAGGGTTCAAATAAGGCCACCAGATACTCCACTATTGGGGCACAGTTTTGGCGTATCTCCCAGTCTCTCCTGATGCTTGAATAGACAATCCAACAGTCCCATGTGAAGCAGTGGTGACTGCAAAAAACCCTAAATTAAATTTAGCTTTTTCTCCCAGAGCCATAACACAGTTAGGTGAGAGGGTGTGGCTTTTCCGAAGGGTCGTGGCTTACATCCAAGATGGGCGTGGATATGCAATATTTTTGCGCCGCTGCTACACGCACGCCGCCTTTCAAAATCTCCACTTTTTTACTTTCAAAAGTTGGCATCTATGAAGTAGACATATCAGGAGATGTTACAGGTCCTCCTTTAAAGGCAACACTTACACAAAATAAATAGAATCATGAATTAATTTGTCCTAGGTATAAAAAATCATCCAGGATTTAGAGGGGTTCTCTGGGAGAAGAAGGAAACTAAATACACAAACTACACGTCTTAATGAAAACATTCCTAAATATATTTAATTAGAAAAGTCAGCTCATTTTGTCTAGGGCATAATCATTATAATAGCAAACAAAATGGGCCGCCAGCTGCTTTCCTCAGCAGAACCAGTCCCTACAGAAATAGACAGACCACAGTTACTTCCGGGTTACTGACCTGCATAATTGATCGTGTGCTGTACTATGGTCTGTATCTAAAATCTTGTTGGTATGAGTGACGGCTCTCTACAGAATAGAGAAGACAGAGGGTTGTACATACATATATTTCACTACATATATAAATTTATATATATATCATATATATAAATATATATATATATAGAAGGTGGTGATAAAGTATTATAGAATTTAACAGGCTCAAGCAATTAGACTGTTGTTGTAAATGTAGTTTTCATATGAGCGCACCTAGCAACTGTAGCTCGCCCACAAGCCTTCAGTGATGAGAAAGATCCAAAGCAAGGCGATTGCTATGCTATATAAAAGCTATTGGTAATTCGTTCACACACTGGATTGGTGACAGATAGTAACTGCTTATCTTACTATTACCTGCCGCTAATGTCATATTTTTTGGGGTTTCTCTCACACAACCCTTTTAAAGATAACCTTTCACATAGATTAATGCCCCCTTCTGATGACAGCTCAAGCTATTGTCAGACCAGCTGTTTCCAGCGCTATGTACCCTATTCTGAAATATGCTTGAGTATTTCAAGTATTTAAAATGCTTAAATCTGCAGTTTTCAGCCAGAAAAGAGTCAAACAAAGAATCAGTTTTTTTAATGCCCCTCCCATCTGAGACTAGCCCCGCCCATCTGAGGCTAGCCCCACCCACCTCAACCGATAAACCTATAAGGCCCTGTTCACACGAGGGATTTGGCCGCGGTTATGGCCATGGGTTCCGACGTGGTTTCCGCGGCCAAAACCACGGCCAAAGCCTGCCTAGTTTATTAACATGGTTTCCTATGGGAAACCGCGTTATTATTCACACGTGTGTGAAAAAAATCTCCTGTCAATTTCCCTACAGGGAGTGCCGGGGCGCGGGGCTGCGCGATGCTGCCGCGGGCATCGCCCCACCCGCGCCGAGACCACGCCCAGCACCCGCGACGCAAACCCACGTTGGGAGACGCGAGTTTGCGTCGACGTTCGACTGGGTTTCGGCTGTGGAAACCGCGGCGAGAGCCGTGGCCAAAACCGCCACGTGAATATGCCCTTACTTTGAATAAGTAGAACCATGTGAATAACTGCCAGGGGGCAGGGCTAGCCTTTGGTGGGCGGAACTAACACCTGCTCATGAATAAATTTAGCATTAAAGCCTGAAACCAGCATCTTTCAAAAAAGGGGCACAGGCGCTAAAAACAGCAGGTCTGTCCCCTGGGTTGTGCTGCCCTCAGCAAGGGGGCATTATTTTATGTGCAGGTTTTTTTTTATGGAATGCACGGGCAAAAATGGGACACCTTATGCAGGGGCCCGGGGTTTTCATCTAACTTAATCATCTTTCCTGAAGGTTCCTTTGAAGTAAGCCATACACATTATATAGAACGGGGTTGATGGTTGAACAACCCTTGAACAAATGATCTACGGGTAAACAATTGTTCGCCATTACAGCCACACGCGTTTTGCTCCATTTTGGCTGTTATATTCCCTCAAACTGGCCTTATGTTTTCAAGGACACTGGTTGAAAGATTGACAATCTTTTAGGAAATGAAATAGGAGCGTTCTTTCAAAGAAAAATCTTTCCTGGATGAAATGTCTTTGGTTTGACTACTGGAAAAATATATTAAATATGGCTGACTTCTTTCCAGACCATGACAATGTCTCATCAGCCAGCTTAAATATTGTTCTTTGGTAAATTTCGCTTAATTTGTGACCATTATTATCAACTTTAGTTTCATGTAGATGGACACTTTAAGAACTGACTTGGCAGATTCAGATTATGTCACTCCAAATATTATAACATCTTGAAAGAAAAATTAGGTTTCATGAATGAGAGGTTGTCACTAAGAGGCTTGTAGAATGAGTAGTATAGTAAAATTATTTTGTTTAAAGGGGTGTTCTCACCGTGCTATGTCACAGAGCCTGCTCTTCACAGCCAGCTTTAGACTCCACTTTCTATTCAGCCTGAGGGTGGTTCTATAGCAGTGATTGACTTATCAGCTCTGATAATCCTAGTTGAGCATATTGGAGTGAAATGAATACTGGAAGTTTGTAAACTGTAGTGCACAAGGCTACAGAGCTCTAAAGGGTTAATGTTTGTTAGTAACATAGATAAACTCCTGTGCTAGAGATAATACTCATCAGAGATTGACTCACCATGGTTGGACAGGGCAGTTGGAGCAATGAGAGCAGAGAGAGATGGCCAATAACCTAGAAAAACTTGTTTAAACAAGCAGTAGATAATATTTACTTGATCTCCTAAATAAAGCAAAATCAGAACAGCAATGTATTTGGTAATAGTCTTCATTTATGTTTGACTACATGTTTAAAGCTAATCATTGTGGTGAGAAAACCTCTTTAAGGTTTTCACATTATATACGGACCTTTAGCACTCAATACCAATACCAAGCGTTCCAAGATTGCATTAATCTTCACAATTTTTAATAGCATTTTTTTTATTTTGAAATCATCTAAAATATTATCCCTTTATATTATACCAAAATGGGCAAACAATGAAATCTCAGATTTTGCTGCATCTTCTTTTCTAAGCTACATCCATTTGGCAATTGTTTTGTTTCGTGATCAACTGTTAATGTGCCCCTGCAACCACATTTATCAGTCTGCAGTAAAATATGCCAGAAATTATTGGCAGTCGTTTTGAATACATTGCTTGATTTATTAACTGTTGTGCTGCTGTAAATGTGCAGCAAACTATGCAAACTAGACATTAAAGACTGTCTGCCTCCAAAAATAACATAGTTGTCTTGGGTGTAGTTGAAGGAGTACAAAAATATACAGATCTTACTCCTAACTCTATTTCAACAATATGTTCTAAGTGATCTTTTAACAATGGATAGTCAAAGCTGACTTTTATCTGCCATTTCATTTTAAGGTAGTTTGTAGTACAGTCACCCACTGTGATGACTGGTGGGGCTCTGAGGGTAACAGTCCAGGTTCTCCCCATTTCTCATTAAACATGGGAATCTACAGATGTAGCAAGCTTCAAAGGGGTATTCCAATGAGTACTTTTTAGTACTTAAGGTCGGTCCAAGCTAACTTTGTGTCACAGGATGCTGAGGGCGGCGTTTGCAGCCATCCTCCCCATTCATTTTTATGGGAGTTCTGACTATAGCCTGGTGAGTTTGCTTGCCTTTATAGGGAACTCCCATAGAAATGGATGGAAAGATGGCTGCCAGTGCTGTCCTATATATCCTGTAAAACAGTGAGCTTGTAGCTAGCGTGAGTGGAACTGAAGCACTGATAAGCACTCATTGGAACCCCCTTAAATGTAATAGTTTCCAGGGGATGCGCTGTGTTATGTGTCAAGTTTATTATATATGGACATTGAACATTCCAGAAGATGTAACAGGGGAAGGAGGAACCAGCCCAATCATCCTTCCTTCTTTCTTCAGGCTGTAGGAAGGAGTACTGTCACAAATCATGATGGTTGGGGGATCTATGAGGGTGACAGTCCATTCCTTAATAAACAGGGTAACCTAGAGATGTAGCAAACTTTAACTTAAAGGGGTTGTCTCACTACAAAGAATAGCTTTCAAAATGTAGGGAACACTAAATGAAGACGTTTTCCAAATATATTGCTTTGTTCATCTTTTTTTGTTAAGGAGCTACAAATGATTTTATCACCTTCTGAGGGCTTTCTAGTTTCCCAAGTGACCAACCTGTGTACTCCTTCTCCCCTGCTGTTTGTTCTATCTGATAGCAGGGAGTGATGTCATCACAGCCAGCACTGTGAGAGCTTGGTGTGTTATCTGATCTTTCAGACAAAAGACTAATTACTTTACTGTTTACATTAGCACAGAAGCTTCTCCTTTCCTGGTAGAAGGTAATTTATTTAATCTAGACTAATAAACATAATAAACAGAGAAGTCTGAATACGTGGAGCTCATATGCTAATTATTTCAGACAGCTTGACCAGGAAGTGACAGAGCAAAGCAGCATTATTCATTCATGCATCCTATGAAACTTTGAAATGAGACAACCGCTTTAATGGTTTCCGTGGGATGTGCTGTGTTAAGTGTCAACTTATAGTTTGACACTTTTGGACATTGAACTGCCCAGAAGAACTGATAAATGGAGAAGGGACCAGCCCAGCTTTCCTTCAAGTGATATGAAGAAACAACAAGCTCTAAGCCCTTCTAGCCTAGAAAAAAGGCTGCCATGTGGAAGGAAGACCTAGAACCATAGCACATCTCTCAGCATAAAAGTTGTCTATACATTTATTGTCATGACAGCCACATTGGTTGACACTGAGAACAAAACGTATTGACCATAATGCTTCCATAAAAGCAATATGATAGCTTAATGAAGAAATCCATGCGTCGCTTTTCACATCTCCAGGCAAAGCAAAGATCTGACTTGAGCAATCACATATGGTAACGGGTTGTGTCCTTAAGTCCCTCACTCTTTGGTGCCCACCAAATGATAAGATAATTTAGAGCATGGAACATATAAACAAAACGCACTCAAGAAAAATATATATTCTGGGGAGTTCGCCAAAATAAGTTTTGACAACTTTTATCTTGTTGATATATAGTTATCAATTATTTTCCCAGGATACAATGTTTAATAGTGTGTGGCCAGTGTTAGGCATCTGTATATATTCTTATACATTTTTAACTCTAGCAGTTTTTTGTGTAGAACGAGTATTCTTTACGGAAAACCATGAGCATGTAAAATATACCTGATTGTCAAGGCAGACAGCTGGGACTGATACAGAAACCCCACATCCTGTGAACCTAAATTAAAACCAACAAGAAACAATCAATGTTCAAGGGAAAACAAGGCTATGCTAACACAATGGATTTTTCTGTCGGAAGAATCCATTGCAGATCCACAACAGAAATCGTATACAAGGATTTTTACCTGGTTTACCATGGATTTGTCGGTCTAACCTACTATTTTCTGTGCAGAACCCGTGTCAAGAAATGATACAGATTACATATCCAGGTCTGCAAAATTTGAGATGTATTCCTATGGGAATTCTTACTGTGGATTTCTATTAAAAGCAAAGCAATGTGGTTAGAAGTTGATTCCATGTGGATTTTTAATGCAGAATCCACTTTAGAATCCACATTGACTTTTTACTATATGAACATAGCCTAAATTCACTTCACTTGTTTAGTGAAAAGATTGTATAAAAGAAGACTCGGCCGGGTACACATCAATTGGAAATGTTTCTATTGTGAGTGCATGTATGCATATGTGAATGTGTATTTACTATAGAGTTCACACCATGGATGAACTGATCATTTCTTAGTACACTAAGGCCTCATGTATGAAAACGGTCTAGGTCTACAACTCACATTGTGCCCATAGCAATCAGAGCACCCCTCTCATTTTCCAAAAGCACTATATGAAATGAAAGGGGGTCTCTGATTGGTTGCTATGGGCTACAAAGTAAGTTTTAGACCTAGACCGTTTTCATACATGAGGCCCTAAGGCTATCCACCTCTTTTTTCAAAGTGGCACCTGTGACCCAATAATAAAGAGAACAAAACAAATGTTTATATAAAACAGGTATGCGGCAAAATTGTAACTTTTTTCCTGTTTGAGAGTTGACAGCCATCAGAGTTAAAGCGGTTGTCCACCTCGCTGTTTTACACATGCATTACGAGGCTGAGTCTGGGGGATAGGCTCCGAACCTATGCTCATTCCAGTGATCCTCTCCGCCATTCTTTTGTTGTCTTCCGGGGCTAGACGAATGGAACATCACCATAGCAGCCTCATGTGACACTGCCTGATGTCACCATTCAGAAGTAATGGCTCAATTTCCCCCAGCCTCAGCACCATACTGCACAATACAAAAAGGGGAGGTGAACAGCCCCTATAAATTCCCCACATAATAAATCTGGTACAGGCCACCAGCGTTCTGACCCATTTTACTTAGTAAATCTGTTCTTGTTCAGTCGGTTTGTAAGTGTTTGTTACTCCAGCACCAGTGCTGCACAGTGGATTATAAGAATTTGCTGTAGATTGGCCTTTTTTTTTTTTCTTTTTTTTTTTTTATTCTTTAGTTTTAATTGATTTCAAAGCTAAACTAAAGTATTCACAGATCTGACTTAAAATAGAACAAGGTCACTGCTCTTCTTATTCACAGTGATAAAAAAGAGCAGTGTGAGACAGATGCTATCACTGTACAAGGCGGCATTAGCAATCTATATATATAGGTGGGGTGTTAGCACCAGAATATGGTACATCTGTATATTGTTCTTCTAATTGTATATTGTTCTTCTAATAAGCCACATCAATCATATACGGCACATTGTTCTAATCAGTAGATGTCTATAACTAAGCAGACACAGCAGCAAAGGGCCCCTGTGCAAGAACGGTACAAGGTTTTCAACTTTTGTGGCATTTTAATTAGTGTGTGTGTTTTTTTTTTATTTTCTGTCAGATTTTACTATTAAGGCAATAATACAAATAGTAATTTTTGTTTAAGGTTATAGTGCAATATCAAACACACAACATACAATGTATTTTGGTTGTGATTTTTCTTCTGTAGATGGTGTTCTTATTCTTCTAAATGCGAAGGGGAACATCTCTCCTTATGGAGAGCACCAGTTAAGGTGTGTAGTGTTTTGATTGCCTTTTAGCCCACTACTAAGCATCTGCATATCACAAGGCATTATGGGAAAGGAGCTGGAAAGCTCACTACGCCCTCTATAGGTTGTAACAAAACCTCAATTAACTTCTGATTCACTGAATCTTTGAGAAGCAAAAAGGAATAATTGTCAAGCCCCGAAACGGCGTATGTAGATGAGCAATATTGGCTTGACAATTATTCCTTTTTGCTTTCCAAAGATTCAGTGAATCAGAAGTAAATTGAGGATTTTGTTACAACCTATAGAGGCGCAGTGAGCTTTCCAGCTCCTTTCCCATAATGCCTTGTGATATGCAGATGCTTAGTAGTGGCTAAAAGGCAATCAAAACACTACACAACTTAACTGGTGCTCTCCATAAGGAGAGATGTTCCCCTTCTCTCAGCACTAATTGCCTCCCACCAGTCAAGTCAATATCGCTCTGCTCTACACGATAATGGGCAAAACCCCGAAACGGCGTATGTAATGAGCAATATTGGCTTGACAATTATTCCTTTTTGCTTCTCAAAGATTCAGTGAATCAGGTTTGAGGGGACTATGAAGCCCTAAGTGTGATGTGCCCCAGGATTGACGACACTGGGGTGCCTTAACTCACTGGGTATGGGAACCCACTTGAGTTTCGGCACATTTGCACGGCACTTTAACTTTCACTGTCCCTGAAAGCACACATCCTTATTCCCCGGCCTTCTGGCTAGGAAAATAGGGAAATTTTTATAATTTCCGGCCGGATGTCCGGCCAGTATCCACTGCGCACATTCACTTATTTATTTTTCATGTCACGTGTGTTTCGTTTGGCACTATTTGTGTTTGGATTTTGGGATGCGGTACCCTTCTGGGACCCCCCGAGGTCTAGGGAGAGAATGTGTAGCCATCAGGTTCCTTTCTCCCCTGCAAACCCCGGCACTCTTCGGAGTCGGCCACCAGGTGAGTACTTGGTCGAAGTTTGGTGTGGCAGGCTATTCTGACGCCAATGTGCAAGCTTGTAGGTTCCATCTGCTTCGGCATGGGACCTGCCTGCACACTCTTCGGAGTGGCTACCTGGACTGCACTTGGTTGAGGTTTGGGGTGGCAGCCCATTCCGATGCCAGGTGCTGGTTCGTTGGTCCGATCTGCTTCGGCAGTAGGGCTGTTTGTGCAACCCCATGCAGATGCTTCTGCTCGGTGGGGAGCATTTTGTTCCCTTTCTGCTTCGGCAGAAGGGAATACGTATCGTGTATTCCTGTGCAGGTGCCTTTTGCCCGGCAGGGATACTTGTTCCGTTCCAGGTATATTGGGGGTACCCATTACTTTTAAGTAGGGTCTGCGATAGACCGTATCCTGATGCACTGTTTTTGTGTGGCACTCATGTTGCACTTTTTTTTGTGCATTTGGTGTTAGTTGCACGTTCTTAGGGCTTCAAAAAAAAATAAAAACCCGAAACGGCGTATGTAGATGAGCAATAGTGGCTTGACAATTATTCCTTTTTGCTTCTCAAAGATTCAGTGAATCAGAAGTAAATTGAGGATTTGTTACAACCTATAGAGGGCGCAGTGAGCTTTCCAGCTCCTTTCCCATAATGCCTTGTGATCTTCTAAATGCAGCATGCTCAGAGAATGGTGTTTTTTTTCTGGCATTTTTCTCATCGTCTTCTCTATAGGACTTTAAAACTGTCAGTAAAAATGCAACAACAAAATGACAGTAAATGAAAACACCAAAAAAGTGACCACAAATGCCAGAAAAACTCTCGTTGAATTTTCATACATTTTAAAGAACCAGGAAAAGCAGTGTATGAAGGAGCCATGTGGCCCCTCACTTTCCGTTAGCGCATCACAACATTCCCAACCACCACTAGAGCGCTGTAACAGACAGTTGAAAGCTGAGGGCACTGGACATATAGCTAATTGCGATTCTCCACCTAAATCTAATAATTTTTTCTATAGTTGTTTAACAATGACATCAAATTATAGAATTATTTTTGAAGAATGTAAACCAGTTTTGCTTGTTTATGTCTTCATAAATGCACATTGTAGAGAACAAAATTAATCTGGAAAACCACAAAACCATAGTTTTATTCTTAAATACACAAAAGACCAATAATATGCTTATTCCATATATCTGCTAGTGCTTATCCATAATAGACAGTCTCATTTTGACATTTGTACAAAGAAACTAAGCAGGGTAAAGTAGATCTCAGCAATACTGTTTTCAGGAATCATTGCTATGGATTTGATTGTAGACGTCATCTTCAGCAGTTTTCTCCATAGTTGCCAACTTTTGAAATTGAAAAAGTAGGCGACTGTAGTGGGCGGCGTGTTTAGCGCGTCGCGACAAAAATTTGCATAGTCACGCCCATCTTGTCGGTGTGCCACGCCCCTTCAAAAAGCCACACCCACTCCACCTAACTGCATAACGGCTTTGGAAGAAAGCCAGATAGATGCCCTTATAGCCAGGAAGTAGCCCCCCATAACCAGGTATTGCCCCTTACAGGCTGGTAGATGCCCCCTTGGAGCCACGTAGATGACCCCTGGTATCCAAGTATATGCCCCCTCTGTAGCCAGTTAGTTTCCCCCCTTTGTTAGCCAGGTAGATGCCCCCCTTTGTTAGCCATGTAGATGCCCCCCTTTGTTAGCCAGGTAGTTGCCCCCTCTGTTGCCAGGTAGTTGCCCCCTCTGTTGCCAGGTAGATTCCCCCATTGTTACCAGGTAGGCCCCCTTTGTTAGCCAGGTAGTGCCCCCTCTGTTGCCAGGTAGATGCCCCCATTGTTAGCCAGGTATTGCCCCTTTTTTAGCCAGGTATTGCCCCCTTTGTTAGCCAGGTATGGCCCCCTCTGTTGCCAGGTATTGCCCCCATTGTTTGCCAGGTAGTGCCCCCTGTTGCCAGTTAGTTGCCCCTCGTTGCCAGTAGTGCCCCCATTGTTAACCAGGTAGTGCCCCCATTGTTTGCCAGGTAGTGCCCCCTCTGTTGCCAGGTAGTGCCCCCTCTGTTGCCAGGTAGTGCCCCATTGTTTGCCAGGTAGTGCCCCCTCTGTTGCCAGGTGATGCCCCCATTGTTTGCCAGGTGATGCCCCCATTGTTTGCCAGGTAGTGCCCCCATTGTTTGCCAGGTAGTGCCCCCTCTGTTGCCAGGTAGTGCCCCCGTTGTTTGCCAGGTAGTGCCCCCTCTGTTGCCAGGTAGTGCCCCCATTGTTTGCCAGGTTGTGCCCCCTCTGTTGCCAGGTGATGCCCCCATTGTTTGCCAGGTTGTTGCCCCCATTGTTTGCCAGGTGATGCCCCCATTGTTTGCCAGGTAGTGCCCCCTCTGTTGCCAGGTAGTGCCCCCATTGTTTGCCAGGTAGTGCCCCCTCTGTTGCCAGGTAGTGCCCCCATTGTTTGCCAGGTAGTGCCCCCTCTATTGCCAGGTGTTGCCCCATTTTTTGCCAGGTAGTGCCCCCATTGTTTGCCAGGTAGTGCCCCCATTGTTTGCCAGGTAGTGCCCCCCGCAAAATAACATAATAAACGCCACTCACCTGTCCAGGCTCCTGCAGCGCGGCCGCTCCGGACGATCTCCTCAGGGGAAGTGAGAGCAGCCGCGCGTCACTTCCCCCTGCGCCGCTGACCTGTATGTACGGCGCACACCGGCGCTGTACATACAGCGGGAGGAGGGAGAGATCCCTCCTGCCTCCTCCCTGCACAGCGAGATTCCGGGCGGGTGAAGCGAGCGCAGCGGCCGCTTCACCCGCCTGTGGGAACGGGCCGACGGTGCCAGAGTAGCGCACCAGCGCTACTCTGTCGCCATGGTCAGTTAAAGAGCTCCCGCCGCCTGCTGGCAGCAGGAGGAATGCCAACTCTGCCGGGAGGACGGGGGGGACCCCAATTAGCGGGACCCCCCCGCCAAAAGCGGGAGAGTTGGCATGTATGGTTTTCTCTAAGGGTATGTTCACACGGCTTATTTTAAGGCACATTTCGCTGCGTATTTCGGCATGTATTGCGCTTAAGGCTATGTTCACACTGGCTAATTTCGGCGCGCATTTCGCGTCGTAATTGCACTCTAAGACGAGCGAGGTGCGCTCCAAAATTGCAGTAATCCATAGTTCTCATAGAGAACTATGGATTACACCTCCTATGGTCGTATTGTACACCCGGGGAGATAAGTGACATGTCACGTATTTGGGGCACTTACGTGCTGCGAGTAACGACAGTCTTTGGGGCCGGCGGGCTGCCTGCCCCCCTGTCTCGTGGGAATACATGCCGATCAGCGCGACTTCCAAACACCCAGCGTAATTGAGGGGCGTACTGTACGGCCCGCAATTACGCCGTGTGAACATAGCCTAATACGCTGTGAAATGCGCCCCCTAATCACGGTAATTCATAGCTCTCTTAGAGAACTATGGATTACACCTCCTCTCCTCTCCTCTCCCGCTCGTACAATCCGATCGTATTGTATGCGTCGGGAGATAAGTGACATGTCATTTATTTGTGGCGCTTACACGCCACGAGTAATGCATGTCTATGGGGCTGGCGGGCTGCCAGCCCCCCTGCACCTCGGGAGTATGCGATTATCAGCGCGAGCTCCCGAAACACACGCCGTACTGTACACGCCGCAATACATCGTGTAAACATACTCTAACCCCTGTCTCTCCAGCTGTAACTACAACCCCCTGGATACACTGACGATCTTACCTCAAGAAGACCAGTCTGCATCCATAGTGTTGAATCCTTGGTGGTTGATAAAGGATAGTCTATCAAACTAACCAGAGCACCTTTTTAAGGCTACCGCTACCTGGTGGCAATCAATAGCTCAGTAGCCTTTAATCATTGTAGGGGGCTCTAACATCTCAGACATTTGTGACATTACAAAAAGATATGCCGTAAATATCTGATAGGTGGAGATCTTATCTCTGAAGAATGGCAAGATGGCCACCCATGTGCAGCTCTCTCTAGGACCTATCCTGTGGCTATTCCATAAATATCTGAGATGGGATTACCCCTTTTACCAACCTTCCAACATTCACACAAAAAATCAGGTCCAATGTTCTGGAATGGTTACACACAACCATATTTCCTCTAAGGAAACATTATTGTTGTTGTACTGCTCCAATTATACCATATCTCACATGTAATTGTTGCCTGTTTAAATGTCCTACATAAACTAAGCCTTGATCTGTAGATCTATTCAAGTTTCTAATATTAGGAGAAATATAGGCAAAACTAAAATTTTAGGTGTCCCTAGGTCCAGCAGAATTACTGTTGTATTACCTCATTGTGCAGCCCTGCATAAAATACAATTATAATGATAAAATAAAAATACAAAAAAATATTCCCAAGATCTAATTCACCACAAGGTGACAGTATCTAACAACAGAACATATTAGTTCCTGCCATGTCATGGTAGGCTGGGCATACAGTGGTATTTACAAATGGTTAGTTTTGCTGAATTCTATTACCGTCTGGTATTTGAAAAGATTCCCAGCAGAACGGGGAAGTTGAGGACCCGATATATCACTGCATCGATTGTGGGCAAGATGACTGCCTCTCTGTTGTGAAATGGCAAGTAAAAACAGTCAATTCATCAAACGTTACAGAAATTTCACAGTGCAGTAGCTCCCTGCCTCATTTTTTTCACATTGTAGGGCTTGCAGACTGTCTGTGCATCAGTTGGCATCTGTGAGAAACAATATTTGAATATTTATACTGCAAAGTCAATGGGAGCTAGAGACGTAAATGAAAACAGACTTGGCAACGTCTGCCTTCCATATCTTATAGCATTTGCAGACGGGAGACAGAATGCATGACACATGCTGCCGTTTACATCACCCTCATTCATTACTTCCAACTTTGGTTACATGTGAGATCGCTCATGTAAATTTCAGACTGGGTCATGTTCTGTTCATAGAGAGTACTGCTGTTCCTATTAACCTAATTATGAATAGTAATTATAATCTAAGTATTCTAAAAAATTATACAATAAAAATAGTGTAATAAGTAGTGTTTTGTTCAGATTCAGGTAAAAATTATATTCTAACCAAATGTCAGTGAATTTTGGAAATGTTTGGTAAAATATTGATCCAAGCTTGAACCTTAACCTTAGAAAACATCTACGGCTCCTCTGAAAAACCCCAGGGTTACAGTTAGTCCAGCCCTAACCCTAACTCCAAATTTAAACCTACCCTTTAAAGTCTGACTGTCATTAGACCCAGCTTAGAGTATGGGCTAGAGTTAGAGGTTAGAGTTGGACTAACTCAACTTCAAACCTATCTCGAGGGCTCGGGTTGGAGCTCAGGGCAGGATTAGAATACCCAGATACTCCACAGATATGTGATAGTATTCTTATGCAATTTGGAGGCATTTGGCTGCTTCAGATCATTTCAAGAGGCCAAAAAATAAATGCAGAATGTTTCCCCCATAGACTATAAAAAGTGGGTTCAGGATGTCCCATATCAAACAAAACAAACAGATATTCAAGCAAATCTAGTAATTTGAGAAATGAAAGTATAAAAATGAAAAATTCATAGTAATTAAAAAGCATTTCCGTCATTATATAACATTCATAATGCACAATGCTCCACTTGATGGGTTAGACTCTAAAGAGTGAATGTTTCTTTAAGCGGTATTTCAGCACCCTTGCAATGCATACTCTGTAATGGTGGTGATAAACGTAAAATTGTTTCTCCTGCTTTAGAAAATAGTAAAATTCTGGCTTTTCTTTCCATATACAAAATTGTAAAGGTTATGTGACTGGGTCAGAAAACCTCAAAATTTTCCGTTGTTTTGAGATGTTCTTAGCATGAAGTGGCTTGTACCAAATGGTCCAAGGATGGACACCTATGAAGTTGGTGGTTTGCTGATGGAGAGAAGGGTAGTCCATCTGGTTCAATTCTGCAGAAGAGATGCTGTACTACAAATTACCAAAAAAAAAAAAAAAAATCCCACTAGCTGTTATAGAAATGTTTCAGAGCACACAGTAGTACATCACAGTTAGCTGTGTATGGTGTATGGCATTTCACAGAGCCAGAGATAGCTTCAGACTCCTGCTTCCTGGTCAGGCTGTGGGTGTTTCTACAGCAGTGATTGGCATTTGAGCTTTTTTATTCCAAGCTATTCCTGTTACAGTGACACAAGTGCTGGAGGTTTGTAAATTGTAGTGCAATGTTTGGTCTGCACATCCAAAAAGATATATATATATATTTTTTTTTTTAGAAAAAATGATCATAGGCGCACACTGGTGTGGCATTAAAATACAAATACAATCCAATTTCAGCAGCACTCTACTAGCACTAAAAACAGTCAAAGAGAACACAGGAATCTTTGGAAAAGCATTCTGCTACTTTAGATACATGAAAACTTGAGGTTCTTAGTGCACTTTTGTTATCAAAACTATAAGAGCCCATCTGCCAACATCAAGGCAACCTCAATACAGATGGGAACCTACTCTATAAACCTCCAATACTAAAGGTTTCTATTGTCCTGATCCTGATTTCTCAGCAGTAATTCTTTTAAAATTCTGATTCAGGTAATTCCCTTCTAATTAGTAATTTGGTATCTAATAATTTTATCAGATACCATATAAACCGCAATTTTAGACCAAAAGGATAGATTTATCATAACTGATGGAAAAGAAAAAGATCACTTGCCCGTAGCATCCTACCGCATTCCAGGAAGTTTAGAATTAGTTGCTCTGGGCAATGCCTCAACTTTTTGCTTCCTGAATGAACATAGAATGCTAGTAGTGTAGTGCTTCAGATTCAGGCCAAATTCAAATTTCACTGGAATCTGCACAAAACAAAAAAAGAAAAAAAACCTTGACCGTAATCATAACCCTAAATAAAGGTTAGGGAGTTTTTAAATGGCCTACATGACTTATAAAAGGTTTTCCATCTATTTTATTTTTTTTACTTTTATCATATTAGTACCCATTTAAAATAAATAAAAGTTATACTCGTCTGCACCATCCTCACTCTCCACCAGACTTCTGTTTTCTCTTTGCTTCTTCCCAGTGGGGACATCAATGCTGCAGCTGCTCATCTTTGAATGGTGACATTAGGCACTGCTACTGTAAGGCTATGTTCACACGGGCTAATTTCTGCACGTGTTTTTGCATCGTGTTTGCATCGTGTTTGCGCTCTAATAGGAACGAGATGCACGACGAAATTCCGGTAATTGTATTGTACGCCCGGGGAGATAAGTAACACGTCACTTAATCGGGGCGCTTACTCGCTGCGAGTAATGACAATCTATGGGGCCATGTGAACATAGCCTTAAATCCCCATTTGGAGTAAGCAAGATGAAAATAAAAGAATGAGGATGGCACAGTCCTGGATCTGAGATGAGGTGAGAGGTAAGTATAACTTTTATTTTAAGAAATACTTGTAGAAAGAGATCGCAGCACTCACTGGTCTTTCTTTTCAGACTTTAATTCCGTAAAATCAATACAGCAGAGCATGGACAGGAGAACAACACACATCAAGCCAACAATCAGCTTGTGTAAAGAAAGACTGGTGAATGCTGCAATCTCTTTTCACAAGTCTGAATGGGACTTTCTATACTAGCAAGCACCACTGGCCAACACTAAGGGCCACATGTATGAACCTGTTTAGGTCTAAAACTCACTTATTTCTCCATAGGTTACTATGGGCAAAAGAGTGAGTTTTAGACCTAAACAGTTTAATACATGTGGCCCTAAGGGGTTAAAACATCTTGAATGTCTATTGTGTTAACAGGGATCTGACTACCACTCTCTTTTTTGGAATCTATAAATTTTATTTTAAATAGGCAATAGTATGAAAAAAAAAATAAAAAAAATAAATAAATGCACAGTCCCTTTAAATTACTGGTCACCGTCTCCAGTCTCATGGTGCTTTGACCAGTTTATTTAGACAACCCCTTTAAATTACCGGTCCCCATCTCCAGTCCCATGGCACCGTAATATCACTTCCTGTCTAGCATCACAACAGACATCACTTGAAGTCAGAGCATGAGTGCCGTGGAACTAGAGGCAACAGAGATGATAGGGAATGGTAAATTAAACTGGTTATAAAACTGCATTATAAACCTAATCCAATTTATAGGTTATGGATTAAGTCAGGATTAGGGCTAGGTTTAGTGTTAGGCTTAAAGTTAAAAAGTTTGTTTTCAGAATGTCCTTTACCAGGGGCGTAACTAGAGGAGCCAGGGCCCCATAGCAAACTTTTGGATAGGGCCCCCCCCCCCCCCCTCCCTGACCACGACCATGTACCAGGACATGCTGTTAGATAATGTAGATAATACAAGGGTCATATACCTTACCATACATTGCACCATCATACTGCTACCAATCAAATCCCACTATACTAAGACCAGCATTACCAATAACGCAATTACATAAGGACCTGATTATACCGCCAGAACACGACCACAAATTACCACCACATAGTAACTGAATAATACCCTACACTATTACTGATCTGTACACAAAACCAATTTACTGTCTAATAATAATAATAATAATAATAATATAATGACCATATAGTGGTATATACCAGTGTACACAGGCTCTGCAGACTGTATATTACCTCCATACAGTGACCATATAGTGGTAGATAGCAGTGTACACAGGCTCTGCAGACTGTATATTACCTCCATACAGTGACCATATAGTGGTAGACACCAGTGTACACAGGATCTGCAGACATATAAGTGATTACAGTGCAGTTACATCTTGTGACTCACAGGTGACGTTTCTCTGACCAGTCATTGACTTTCTCTTTTGTTCTGCATCCGGTCCAGTCCGCCATCTTGATGACATCTCCCGACCACTTGTCCCTGCAGATTTAGACACAAATATCTTAGAATCCTGACTTTTCCAGCACCTGCCCCCCAGGCTATATGGGGTGCATTTAGGCAGGCAGGGTTTAGATAGGATATATGGGGCCCCAAATAGGAAAGGTTTAGGTAGCCAATAGTGCCCATATAGGCAGGCAGGGATTAGGTAGCCAATAGTGCCCATATAGGCAGGCAGGGATTAGGTAGCTATAGGGAGCCATACAGGTAGACAGGGGTTAGGTGGGCTATAGGGGCCATATAGGTAGGGTTTAGGTAGCTAAAGGGGCCCCATATAAGTAACAGGCAGGCTTGTGGGGGTATACAGGCAGGCATATAGGGGGCTGTATAGGCAGGCAGGCATGCATATATAGGGCTGTATAGGCAGGCAGGCATATAGGGGGCTGTATAGGCAGGCAGGCATATAGGGGGCTGTATAGGCAGGCAGGCATATAGGGGGCTGTATAGGCAGGCAGCATATAGGGGCTGTATAGGCAGGAGGCATATAGGGGGCTGTATAGGCAGGCAGGCATATAGGGGGCTGTATAGGCAGGCAGGCATATGGGGGCTGTATAGGCAGGCATATGGGGGCTATAGGCAGGCATATGGGGCTATAGGCAGGCATATGGGGGTATAGGCAGGCATATGGGGGTATAGGCAGGCATATGGGGGCTATAGGCAGGCATATGGGGGGTATAGGCAGGCATATGGGGGGTATAGGTAGGCATATGGGGGGCTATAGGTAGGTATATGGGGGGCTATAGGTAGGCATATGGGGGTATAGGCAGGCATATGGGGGTATAGGTAGGCATATGGGGGGCAATAGGTAGGTATATGGGGGGCTATAGGAAGGAATATGGGAGGCTATAGGTAGGTATATGGGGGGCTATAGGTAGGCATATGGGGGGCTATAGGCAGGCATATAGGGGGTATAGGCAGGCATATGGGGGGCTAATAGGCAAGGGCATTATGGGGGGCTATAGGGGCAGGCAAAATGGGACTATAGGCAGGCATATGGGAGGTATAGGCAGGCATATGAGGGAATAGGCAGGCATATGGGGTAGGTAAAATAAGAAAGCCCTTACTCACCTCGGTCCACGCTCCCCCAATGCGCCGCTCGCTCCGGTCTGCTGCTCTCCCTGCAGCCTCTGCGCTCAGCGCGGGCGGCGCGGTGATGTGACGTCACCGCGCGCGGCCCACGTGACCACAGAGCGCCGCAGGGGGAAGTAGCAAGCGGAGCGATCGCGCGCCCGTCCTGCTACTACCGAGCAGCGCTGCCTCTGAACGCTCGGTCCGGGGGGTCCGGCGTTCAGAGGGAGTATGCGCGGCCCCGCAGCTCCCCGCCCGCCGCAGTGAACTGTTAAGTTCACTGCCGGCGGGCCCAGGAGCGGCATTACCGGGGTAGCGGACGCGGTAGCAGCTGCCCCGGGGCCCCCCTAAGCGCAGGTGCCCCGTAGCAACTGCTACCCCGGTAGTTACGCCACTGTCCTTAACTCGGATTATTTCAAAAGTTCAGTGTAACTGGTGTTGAATTGAACAGGGACAGATTCGAGCAACGCTAAAAACTAGAATCCACTGTTAGAATATGATCCTACACAATTTAGTTCTACAGATGTAACAGGTCAAAAACAACATTTATGTAGGAACACAATTGACATTTAAATCCAGTGGTTTTGTCTGATTTCCTCAAGCATTTTCTGCTAATGATTTGTCCAAGTTTCAAGAAATCAGACAATATCTGAATTGTTCTATTTCATCACAAGTATTACAGTATAATAAATTACGTGCCAGAAAACCCTATCTGACAAATGGTTCCATTGGCTGAGTTCTTTAGTTCCTCTGAGCGCTGCTAAATTATAGTTTTATCTCAGCTGTATTCCCCTCACTTGTGTGGTTGTGCTGTTCCTCATTAGTTGTGGTATCTTCCTGGTGA
This sequence comes from Phyllomedusa bahiana, assembly GCA_025379985.1. Taxonomy (NCBI): domain Eukaryota; kingdom Metazoa; phylum Chordata; class Amphibia; order Anura; family Hylidae; genus Phyllomedusa; species Phyllomedusa bahiana. The sequence continues at coordinate 215,032 of JAODAL010000466.1, read as the reverse complement.
AAGAGATTCCAGACAAGTAGCTCACATTCTGCCCGGGCCTTGCTAGGGTAGCACTGCTGCGCTGCCATATTTTATTACATCTCTGATCGATCATTTTACCATTTGTAGAATAGATTGGTGTAGGTTGCATTTTACTTTCCAGCGGTTAAGAAAAATGCTCTTCAGCTGCTAGTTCAGAAATCTAGTGAGCGAGCAGGGATTTTATTTAGGACAAGTGCGGCATACTTCCCAGTCGCTGTTTGCTTTGAAGAACCATCATTTCCCTTGTGGCTTCTACTTGTGTTTTTCTCAGTCTGTCAGCATAATTGAAGACCACTTGTGGGAAGTTATCGTGGTGTGTGCAGTCGGCTTTTTATGCTGCGTAGTCTATTAGATTTGAAAATGTCCTTTTTTATGTTACATCTGTGCCCTCCCGGGGGTTCACAGAAATATAGTGATGTTTGTAATTGGAGTGGTCTTTAATGACTGTAGACATACAGAAAACTATGGATATATTTATTCAGCAACTGAATAGAAGACATAAAACAGTGATTTGTAGGTGTTTTTGAATGTAGTATTACATATCTTAGGTAATGCAGTATCTCACAAAAGGGATTACTCTACTCACAATTTTGTAAATATTGCATTATTTCTTTTCATAGGCTAACACTGAAGATATGATACTTTTATTCAATGTAAAGCAGTCAGTATACAGCTTGTATAACAGTGTAACTTTGGTGTGCCCTCAAAATAACTCAACACACAGCTATCAATGCTGAAATTGCTAGCAACAAAAGTGAGTACACCCTTAAGTGAAAATGGACAAATTGTGCTCAATTTGCCATTTTCCCTTCATGCTGCCATGTGATTCGTTAGTGTTAAAAAGTTTCAGGTGTATATGTGTGTAAATTTGATGTTATCGCTCTCACACTCTCTCATATTGGTCACTAGACGTTCAACATGGCACCTTATGGCAAATAGCTGTTTGAGGATCTGAAAAAAGGGGTTGTTGCTTTACATAAAGATGGCTTATGCATTAAGAAGATTGTCAACACCCTGAAACTCAGCTGCAGTGTGGTGGTCAAGACGATACAGTGGTTTAACCCCTTACCGCCGGAGCAGTTTTGGCCTCTCTGATAGAGCCCCATTTTTGAAATCTGTCATGTGTCACTTTATGTGAGAATAACTTTTTGACACTTTAACCTATCCATGTGATTCAGAGATTGTTTTCTCGTGACACATTGTGCTTTAAGATAGTAAGAAATTTTGGTCCAAAAAATGCTTGTTTATTTGTGAAAAATATCAAAAAATTTGAAAAATGTGAAAAATTTACCAATTTTAAACTTCAAAAATTTCTGCATGTAAGACAGATAGTTATTCCACTCAAAATAGTTTATAACTAGCATCAACCATATGTCTACTGTAGGTTGGCATCTTTTTTTTAAATGTCTATTTTTTTATATTAGGGGGCTTAGAAATTTAGTAGTAATTTTCACATTTTCCAGAAAATTTGAAATATACTTTTTTTTTTAGGGACCATTTCCATTCTAACGTGTTTTTTAAAGGGCCGAAATTTTTAGTTTCCCCCTATAAATGCCCTCATCTAAAAAAACTCCCCCCCCTTTAAAAATTTATTAAAAAAAGGGCATTTAGGAAGTTTATTAACCCATTAGGGTTTCAAAAGGAATTAAAGCAAAGTGGAATTTAAAATTTTCAAAATTTCACTTTTTTTGAAAGTTTTTAAAAAATTTTTTAAAACATTATTCACAAAAATACGGAAAATTTGGGATCAGGGAAAGCAATTTAAAAAATTGATTTCCCTTTTTTGGGCCTTTTCAGGAATATCCCATATTTTGGCCCCTAGTGCACTATTTGGGCTAAACCCAAACAACCCCCAGAATGGGAAGGAGCACCTACTGGACTCTGGGGTCTCATTTTTATTTGATTTTTATTTAGGGGCCATTTGGGTTTTGCGGACACCCTAAGGTGCAAAAAAATTTAAAAAATTTTCCCCTAAAAAGCCCCCCTTTTGGGAAAAACTACCCCCTTAAGGAATATATCCGGGGGTGTATTTCGTAAAATCAAACCCCAAACAGGTGTTTCACAATAATTTTTAGCGTTGGGCCCTGGGGGAAAATAAAATTTAAATTTTTTTTTCCCCCAAAAATCTGCAATTTTTTGCTGAAAAAGTTTAAATTTTTTTAAGGCATCCTGGTAAAAAAGGACCCCAAAAATTTTTTACGGGAATTTCTTCCAAGTTGGGAATTTCCCAAAATGTGGGGGGTAAACTGCTTTTGGGCGCCCTGGCAGGGGGTATAAAAGGGGGGAGTGTTTTCTTGCTTTTGGAACGCAGATTTTGGTGGGGGGCCCTGTCCTATTTACCCAAAACCCCCAAATTAAACCCGAACAGGGGAAAACCTTCCAGAAGCCGCCCCCCCTTTGGGTTCGCCAAAGCCTCATAGATCTCATCTAGGGTGGTATTGGGGCCCTTTAGGGGCACAGGGGTTTTCCCAAAAAATTTTTTTTTTTTGCAAAAGGGCTTTGGAAAAAGATGGGAAAAAAGCAGTTTCCACCATTGTTTTTTGGGCTTCAAAATTTTCGCGTTTTGCCGTGCAGTATAAATGACATTATATCTTTTACTATGGGGTCGGGTTTTCAATTGCAAAAGATAAAAGATTTTAATAGTTTTTTTATGTTTTATTACTTTTACACAATAGAAAAAGTCCCAGAAAAAAAATTTCGTTTTTAATGTTGTCCCGTTCTGGGTTGCCATAAAAATTTTTATTTTTTTTTGTTTTACCGGAAATTTATTATGGGGTTGTTTTTTGTGGGATGAGTTTACGTTTTATTAGTACCCTTATGGGGGGCAAATGCCCCCTTTTATCACTTTTTTTTTAAGGGTTTTTTTGAGGCATTTTTTAACAAAAAAAACATTCCTTGGGAGTGTTTTTTATTTTTTTTTTTTACAGGGTACCGTTTCGTATAGCTTACATGTTAGTATTACTCAGCAGGTCGATTTCAAATTTCAGCGATACCCCAATTTTTTTTTTTTTTTTATGTTTTACTGTTTTACAATAAAAAACACTTTTATTCAAAAAAGGGAAAAAACGTTTTTGCAACCCTTTGTCTGAGAGCCAAAAAACTTTTTTTTATTTTGTTTACGGAGCTGTGTAGGGGCTTTTTTTTTTGGGGATGAGGGTTACGTTTTTATTGGTATCATTTTGGGGGGACAAGGGCTTTTTGATCAGTTTTAAATCCGCTTTTTGGGAAGGGGAGGGGGGTGAAGAAAATACTGGGAAAACCTAGTAGTGTTTTTTTTTTTTATTTTTTAAAAACCACACCGCCCAGTATCCATTTACCAAATTTGCTTTACTCTCTGGGTCGATCGATTAGGGGATACCCATTTATATATTTTTTTTTTAATACTGAAGCACTTTAAAAAAAAAAAAGTGTTTTTATTGTTTTAAAAATAAATTTATGCATCGCTGTCTTCTAGAGTCATAACTTTTTTATTTTTTGTATACAGAGACGTGTAAGGCCCTTTTTTTTTGCAGATGAACGACGTTTTAATTGGTACAACTTTGGCTTTTTATATGAGTTTTGATCGCTTTTTTATTCCATTTTATGTGTTTGCCTGGATGTACAAAAATTGCAGTTCTGTGACTTTTTTTTGTTTTTTAACGCGTTCACCGTATGGGTTAATTAACATGACAGATTTATAGGGTGGCCCCGTTACGCACGCGGCGATACCAAATATGGGTACTTTATTTATTTTTGATCTTTTTGGGGTGATTGGAGTTTGTAAAGGGGAAAAGGGCATTTAAAAATATTTTTTAAATTTTATTTTTTGTGTTTTTTGTTTAACATTTTTTTACTTTTTTTTTTTTTTTCACATTTTTTTTACTTTTCCCCGTGAGGATTTGTAACAGCAAACCCCCCTTGGGGAAAAGAAATCGTTAGATTGCTGTTTGAAGAGGCGATCTGTGCACAGCGTTACTGCTGTGCACAGGTCGCCATGGCAACTATTTGAACCATGCCAAAATTTGCATTGTGGGACATGGTGACGTCACCAGTTTTACCCCGGGGATCCGGTAGGAGACAGGCGAGCGGCATCTCTGCCGCTTGCCTCGCCGATCGTAGGCAGGGGGAGATCACTCCTCCTGCCTGCGGCTTCATGAGTGCGGCCATGACAGGCTGCAGTAATGCTGCGTTTTTCACCCGCGGCCGGAGCTCACTCCGGCAGGGGGTGATGGGACATGAAGTCAGCGGTAAGTTACCGCTGGTTCCATGTCGCGATGCGCGCGGCTCACCCCCACGCCCGCGCGATCGCCAGGGGCTATTCATACGTCCAATTGCGGGAAGTCACTTCCCGCTAGGGCGTATGCATACGCCCAATGTCGGGAAGGGGTTAACAAGACAGGTTTCACTCAGAACAAACCTCGCCATAGTGGACCAAAGAAGTTATGTGCACATGCCCGCATTTCTGCAGAGGCGAGGGGTCAGCCGGTCAGTCAGTGTTCAAACCATACACTGCACACTGCATGAAATTGGCCTCCATGGCTGTAATACCAGAAGGCAGCCTCTTCTAAAGATGATGCACAAAAAAGCATGAAAACAGTTTGTTAAAGACAAGCAGACTAAGGACATGGATTACTGGAACTATGTCCTGTGGACTAATGAGACCAAGAGAAACTTATCTAGTACAGCTGGTGTCAAGTGTGTGTGGCAGCAGCCAGGTGAAGAGTACAAAGACAAGTGTGTCTTGCCTACAGTCAAGCATGGTGGTGGAAGTGTTTATGTGGTGTGTGGCTGCATGAGGGCTGCCGGCTGTGAGGAGATACAGTTCATTGAGAGAACCATAAATGCCAACATGTACTGTGACATAGTGAAGCAGAGCATGATCCCCTCCCTTCTTGGCTGCACGGCAGTGTTCCAACATAATAATGACCCCAAATCCATCTGCAAGACGACCACTGCCTTGCTAAAGAAAATGAGGGTAAAGGTACTGGACTGGCCAAGCATGTCTCCAGACCTAAACCTTATTGAGAATCTGTGGGGTATCCTCACATGGAATTTGGAGGAGCACAAGGTCTCTAACATCCACCAGCTCCATGATATTGTCATGGAGGAATGGAACAGTATTAAAGTGAGTTAAGGCAGTGCTGGAAAATAATGGTGACCACACAACATATTGACACTTTGGATACAATTTGTCCATTTTTTCTTTGTACTCACTTTTGTTGCCAGCAGTTTAGACATTGATGACTGTGTGTTTAGTTATTTTGAGGGCACACCGAATTCACACTGTTATACAAGCTATACAGTGACTACTTTTCATTGTATCAAAGTGTTATATCTTCAGTGTTGTTCCATGAAAAGTTATAGTACAATATGTGTGAGGGGTGTACTCACTTTTGTGAGATGCTGTATATTTACAGGTTTTTCATCTGAAGCCAGCTCTAGCTTTCTCATTATCTTCTCGGCCAAGGTTGGACTAGGCCTGTAACACTCTTGTGGTTACAGGCTCTGTTACAATAGTGGGTAAACATAGAAAAAAAGCCCAAAGGTCCAGCAGAAAGGTAGCAGAAGTCCAGCAATTGGGAGCAAAAATAAAAGACAACTCTATTGGGAGACAAAAATGGTCAGCACCTCCAATCAGGTGCGCATTGCCATGACTAGTGCAAACACACAAAGGCAATACTGCTGCTTTGGATATATATGTTTTAATGTGATAATAATACATTTTTTATTTTTATGGATTGACAAGCCTCTGAAGTACTGCATTTTGATTACTACAAATGTATTAATACAAAAGACACACTATCCAAAAGTTATCTATATACAATAAGGGCCACATGTATGAAAACGGTCTAGGGCTAAAATTCACTTTTTTGCCCATAGCAACCAATCAGAGCGCCCTTTTCATTTGATATAGTGCTCTAGAAAAATTAGAGCGGTGCTCTGATTGGTTGGTATGGGAAACAATGTGAGTTTTATACCTAGACAGTTTTCATACATGTGCCCCTAAATGTTCAAACTGATTTCCACTGATGACACAGCAGATGTCCAGGCGGTAGTTCTGTCTAGACATGTGCCAGTCTGATACGGACGTCACTGTTTCAGTGATCCATTTTCTCAGGTCGTTTAGATCCTGTAGCTGTACGGGTAGATATACTGATCCTTGATGTAGCCCCACAGAATGAAGTTGCAAAGTGTTAGATCTAGCGATCATGGAGACCAGCTCAGCAATGGTGAATTTTTGTTTCCAGTGTTACCAATCCAACGTTGCAGGTAGAGTTTCATTTAGGAATTGGCAAACATCCAAATGGAAATGTTTAGGTGTAGCACCCTGCTAATACACTGCATATCTAATTCTAATCACTTTTTCACCGCTTACCCTCTAAGTTTGCCAAGATAATATAACTGGACACAGTCCCAATAGAAAAAATATGTTTGTTCGCTCACCTGCTGTTAATTGGCTCTCGTATAAGAGGTTGAGTGCAAAGAAGGAAATCATCCAGCTGAAGGTGATATAATCCAGTATATGACAGAAGATCAGCACTTGTTGTATAGTAATAACTTTTCAAACTTTTATTCATCCCATTAATATAAAAAAAAGTTTAAAAACATAGCGCTGAAAACTAGACATGCATCTTACGCATTTCGAGTCATCCCATAGATTCTTAGACGTAGCCTTAGGTGTTTTGAGTCATCCCATAGACTCTTAGATGTAGCCTTTGGCGTTTCAAGTCATCCCATAGACTCTTAGACGTCGCCCAAGGCTACGTCTAAGAGTCTATAGGATAACTTAAAACACGTAAGATGAATGTCTAGTTTTCAGCATTATGTTTTTAAGCATTTTTCTTGATATTAATGGGATGAATTAAAGTTTGAAAATGTTTTAATATGCAACAAATGCTGGATGATCTTCTGTCATATATTACAAGCTGATATAACCTCTGCTGTGTCACAGATGGATAACAGACATTTGACGTTGAGTCTGAGAGATCTAGATGACACCTGTGTAATGACGCTATATATCTGTTGCCTTCATATTGACTGATGGTTGAAGTGGTAGAATGGATATTCAGCTGTACCAAATATCTGAATAAATATAAGCTATTTCAGGTTCTAGCACATGTCATTTAGCAGTGTAAGGACTATAAATCCTCTCCATAGTTTTATGTTGATGGCTATTATTAATGAAACGTTAATATCTGGGTCATGTGTTATTAATTGTTCCATCCTTCAGACAAATGACACATTAATACATGAATTAACCTTAAAAACCAATTACACATTATCAGTATCACTCTAGCATTTACTTCCCTTTACTATTGTTTTTCTTTATATAGCCTTTCAGTAGAGTTTAATGTCACATTAATAGCATTTTTGGCAAATCTTTCTGGCCTGAAGTTCAGCTTGAATTCCACTGCTCGATTAGACAGAACTCCAGACAGTGTGGTGAATTGATCTTGTAGTATGATGCAGAAAAAATTCAGGCAGGAGTGGGCAAAAGTACACTTAAGTTTTTTTTGATCCGGCTCAGTTCCATGTGCTCTTTGGATGCTAAACTTGTCATTTAAAAGCTAATTGTTTGCTCAGTGATAGTAAGTTGAGTTTGTAGCTCTCTATAGGTTCACTTGAAGTCATTTTCAACATCACAGGTTGCATACTGTGACTGTAGCTCGGATTTTTTTTTACTTACTGTGATACGTATTTCACCTGACAGGTCATATACAGTAAGTAAACATTTCTATGTATGCAGAGCCTGGACTGATTTTATGATTTCATTGAGAGTGTATTGGTGTTTTAGAATGTGTTAGGTGATTGTGCATGGCCCAGTATATCAGTCGGAAGCAGAAGGAGACAATGGGGCAGATTCATCAATACTGTCTAGATGTTATGGTTCGTCTCCACAGCAAAGATTTTCAGTTGGATTTAGAGAAATTTTTCAGATATAAAAACCATCTGTAAACTGACTCTCAACCTTTTACATTGACTTAAATAGAAAATCCGTGCAGCAGTTCACACTGCACGGATTTTCTGCCATTTTTTTACACAGCCAGCGTTCCTAATAACTTAGAACACGTTCATTTTTCTGCCTTTGCATGTCAATGTTTAAGGGGCACGGGCGAATCCTCATGCCGCGAGCAGAACCGCCCCCTCAACCACGTAAACGATGACAAAATACTGGCCGGATTCTTTAATCCAGCTGATATTTTCACAATACCGTGTGGACGCGGCTTTAGATAGTGTAAAGTTACTTACAATGTGCCATTTTTTTCATAGTGTAATTTGCCAGAAGACTGGTGCAACTGGCAGTTCCAAGGAATCCTTCCTAAAATGGAGAACTCTTGGGGCCACCTGTATAAAAACTGTCTAGGTCTAAGACTTTCTTTGTTGCCCATAGCAACCAATCATAGCTCCCTTTTCATTTCATAGGCTATGTTCACACGGCTTATTGCCGGCGTAATTGCTCGCCGGCCCCATAGACAACCATTATCCACAGCGCATATCCCGCCGGGATAATGAGCATGTCACTTTCTCCCCGCTCGCCGTATTTCGCGAGCGGGAAGAAGAGACGGAATCCATAGTACTCTGAGAACTGTGAATTAACTTAATGACTGGGACGGATTTGCGCCGTATTTCGCGCAGTACGGTGCGGAATACAGGACCAAATCCATCCCAAAATAAGCCGTGTGAACATTGCCTTATAGTGCTCTGAAAAAATGAAAGAGGAACTCTAATTGGTTGACCTAAAAAAAAGAATTATAAAAAATTAATAAAAATATATATATATACACACACCCTGCTACCCTGTAAATAAGACACCTTCAAAAATAAGACATAGTGCTTTTTTTTATGCAATTCAGAGTTTGGCTGCTTATGCTGATGTTTGTGATGAAATCACTACAGTATATTAATACATGTTGATGTTTTGTTCAACAATAAATGTAAATTATCGTTCATAGGAAAAAAAACATCCCCTAAAAATAAGTCTCAGCTCGTCTTTAGGAGCTAAGACTTTAGGTTTTTTGGGGAAACAGTATATATATATATATATTATATATATATATATTATATATATATATATATATATATATACATACATACATTTAGAGGAACCATATATGAAAACTGTCTAAGTCTAAGACATAGCATAGCAACCAGTCAGAGCTCCCCTTTCATTTTTTCAGCGCACTATATGAAATGAATGGGGAGCTCTGATTGGTTGCTGTGGGCAAAGAAGATCTTATTCCTAGACAACTTTTATACATACGACCCTTAGAGTTGTCACACCACCAGTTTTTTGATACATTTATAAAACTCATACTGTAGATTTATACATAGATTCAGAAACAGAGCTGAATGAAAAATTCTGGCTGCCTGCAGCCACCACTAGAAGGGGCTAGGAGCTTAGTGAATTCTGCTATGCATTGAACTAAATCAGGCTTCCTCAAACTGCGGCCCTCCAGCTGTTGGGAAACTACTCCATCATTCACTGTTATAGTTATAAATGATGATGGAGTTGTAGTCAACAGTGGGGGTGCAGTTGAGGATGCCTGGACTATATAATAGAGAGCAATCCCAAAACTCCTCTATTGAGAGCTGCAGATGGACATGATTTTAGAATTGAATGTGTCTTGCTATTTGCTGCTTTGTTTTATTCATAAAAAATATAATTAGCAGAGAATTTTGAATTTCTAAATACTGTGTTAAAAGGTATCAGTCACTAAAAGAGAAAAGGTTTTTTAAGATGCTAATGGCAAGCAGGCCACTGTTGATGGGGAGGCGCTCCTCTGTCTATGGTTATACTATGTTGACTTGTATTGATAAGTAAGGTCAATTAAGATTACATTTCTCGAGTCTATGGGATGAATTGATACATTACATACTTTATAGATTGTAGGAATAGTTGCAGTGAGCTGTAACCTCTTCATCTAAGACAGTGGTTCTCAACCTTTCTAAGCCGTGACCCCGCAATATAGTTCCTCATGTTGCGGTGACCCCAAACCAAAAAATAATTTTGATGGCTAATTCAAAACTGTAATTTTGCTACATGGGGGTTACATATGTGTGACACCTCTGAGCGGTACTCTACATGTCACATACTATAAAGGTACGCTAGAGCCGTTAATATGTAACCTTCAGGGGGCCTGTGAGTGTACAGGGGATATATGAGCCTCGAGCAGTACCTCTACATGTCACATACATATAAAGGTACCACTCAGAGCCATTACATAGATGTAACCTTATACAGGGAGGAGGGGGGGGCGGGGAAGGGGGAGGCTGTGATTGGCACATGAGGGGTTACATATGTGACCCCTCATGTGCCACTCACAGCCCCCCCCCTATAAGAGTGGGGTGGGGGGGGGGTAAATGTATGGTGTATATCTTGTGATGGCTGTCGGTGGTACAAGTACCAGGTTAATAACATATTACTTGTACCACAGAGCCGTTACATAGATGTAACCTTATACAGGGGACATGGGGGGTTACATATATGTGACGCCTCTGAGCGGTACCTCTACATGTCACCATACATATAAAGGTACCACTCAGAGCCGTTATACAGGGGACATGGGGGGTTACATATATGTGACGCCTCTGAGCGGTACCTCTACATGTCACCATACACGCCACCTCTCCCGTTTCGGGCGGGGGGGGTCCCGCTATTTGGGGTCCCCCCCCCCGCCCCCCCGGGGGTGTTGGGTCCTTTAAATGGCCGCGGCGACAGAGTAGCGCTGGTGCGCTACTCCGGCGCCGCCGGTCCGTTCCCACGGGCGGGTGAAGCGGGCGCAGGGTCCGCTCACCCGCCCGCGGTCTCACTGTGCGGGGAGGAGGCAGGAGGGATCGCTCCCTCCTCCCTCCTCCCCCTGTATGTCCGGCGTCTGTGCGCGCGGTACACACAGATCAGCGGCGCAGGGGAAATGACGCGCGGCTGCTCTCATTCCCCCTGCGTCGCTGAGGAGATCGGGCAGGAGCCTGGCCGGAGCTGCAGGAGCCTGGTCAGGTAAGTGGAATTTATTATTTTATTTTTATTAACTACATGGGGGGCTCTGCCTGGCTACAAAGGGTGGTGGGTCTACCTGGCTGGCTACAATGGGGGCAACTACCTGGCTGGCTACAATGGGGGCAATACCTGGCTGGCTACAATGGGGGCAACTACCTGGCTGGCTACAATGGGGGCAACTACCTGGCTGGCTACAATGGGGGCAATACCTGGCTGGCTACAATGGGGGCAATACCTGGCTGGCTACAATGGGGGCAACTACCTGGCTGGCTACAATGGGGGCAACTACCTGGCTGGCTACAATGGGGGCAATTACTGGCTTGGTTATAAAGGGGGCAACTACCTGGCTGGCTACTGGGGGCAATACTGGCTGGCTACTAAAGGGGGCACTAGCTACCTGGCTGGCTACTAAAGGGGGCACTACCTACCTGACTACTAAAGGGGGCACTACCTACCTGACTACTAAAGGGGGCAACTACCTGACTACTAAAGGGGGCAACTACCTGACTATTAAAGGGGGCACTACCTGGCTACAATGGGGGGGGGGGTCTACCAGGCTGGCTACAATGGGGGCAACTACCTGGCGGGCTACAATGGGGGCAATACCTGGTTGGCTACAATGGGGGCAACTACCTGGTTGGCTACAATGGGGGCAATACCTGGCTGGCTACAAAGGGGGCACTACCTACCTGACTACTAAAGGGGGCAACTACCTGGCTGGCTACAATGGGCGCAACTACCAGGCTGGCTACTAAAGGGGGCAACTACCTGGCTGGCTACTAAAGGGGGCACTACCTACCTGGCTGGCTACTAAAGGGGGCACTACCTACCTGACTACTAAAGGGGGCAACTACCTGACTACTAAAGGGGGCAACTACCTGACTATTAAAGGGGGCACTACCTGGCTACAAAGGGGGAAACTACCTGGCTAACAAAGGGGGGCATCTACCTAGCTACAGAGGGGGCATCTACCTTGCTACAAGGGTGCATCTACCTGCCTGTAAGGGACTCTACCTGGTGATGGGGGGTTACTACCTGCCTATAAGGGCATCTACCTGGCTTTCTTTCAAAGCCATTATGTAGTTAGGCGGAGTGGGTGTGGCTTTTTGAAGGGGCGTGGCACACAAAAAGATGGGCGTGTCCATGCAAATACGCGCGCCGCCCTCTTTAATCTCCTGCTTTTCCATTTTCAAAAGTTGGCAACTATGCATGTCACATACATGTAATGGCTCTGAGCGGTACCTTTATATAGATGTAACCTTATACAGGGGACTGTGAGTGGTACATGGGGGGTTACATATATGTGACGCCTCTGAGCGGTACCTCTACATGTCACATACATATAAAGGTACCACTCAGAGCCGTTACATAGATGTAACCTTATACAGGGGACTGTGAGTGCTACATGTGGGGTTCCATATATGTGACGCCTCTGAGCGGTACCTCTACATGTCACATACATATAAAGGTACCACTCAGAGCCATTACATAGATGTAACCTTATACAGGGAGGAGGGGGGGGGGCGGGGAAGGGGGAGGCTGTGATTGGCACATGAGGGGTTACATATGTGACCCCTCATGTGCCACTCACAGCCCCCCTATAAGGGGGGGGTAAATGTAATGTGTATATCATGTGATGGCTGTATGTGGTACAAGTAACAGGTTAATAACATATTACTTGTACCACATACACATGATGCAGTGGCTGTGTGTGTGTGTTTAACACTAAATTACCTTGCAGTCAGGAACAGCCCTGACGCTTGATACGTGGTGTGTGCGCGTGATGCAGCGTGTCCTGCACGCACCGCCCACAAGGACCGGCGGGACGTAAGTCCGTACTCGCCGCGGCAGCTAACTGAGCCACCAATGCAGAGAGTAAAGACGCTCACTGCTCCCCCTCTCCTCAGTAATTCAAACGGCGCCCACAGCGCTCATCCCTGCATCTAGTAAGCAAGTGCGGTGCCTTCAGCGCTCCTCCGCAAGTCCACAGCACCCAGCTCTCTGTCCTCACGGCGCCCCCCTCAGCTCTCCGGCCGGCGCCCCGGGCTTAGGAACGGCCCTGGCGACCCCTGTGTTTTGGACCTCCGACCCCCGCCGGGGTCGCGACCCACAAGTTGAGAACCGCTGATCTAAGCCTTCATCTGTGTTCATTTACCTCTTCTCAAACTTTTTATATCTGAATAGTTCATTCCAGAAATATTTTGTTATTCCTCAATACAAACAGTGTTCAAGAAGGAAGGGTCTGAGCTATCAATAAACTGGAGGAAGAGCATAACACATTTTACCAACAGCTGAAATGCTAGACATCAAAACTTCAGAGTGTCCCCTGGGACAGGATGAGAGAACCAACATGGACATGTGAAGTCACAGGGGGAACGGCTCTGTCTCAGTAAAGACATCAGGGAGAAGTTCACCGTTTTAATTTTTGACATACTGGCATTTCTATCTCTTGTCAACTTCAGTGATAGATTTCTTCACATATCTGACTTCTTAATTTCCATTTTATCTTGTTTACAGGTTGATTTCGAAATATTATTGATGAAGAGCAAACCATTAGGAATTATTAGAATTTCATCAATTAAAATGAATTAGTTGTTTTTTAAAAAAATGAAGTTTAAATTAAATTAAAGTATACATATGTATTTATTTATTTATTGACTAATCATATTAGATGTTCATAATAATCTTTTGCTTTATAAGTAGTAGTATGTTATTAACCTTTTCGTGACTGCACAGTCTGTAATTCTGCTTGGTTGTTTTACTTTTTACCATTTTTGTCTTTTTGATTTGTGAATATACAGTATATTGCTCTAGGACAGGTCCTTATGATCATGTGATTTCTGGCACATCTGTCATGAGACTGACTAAACCTAATTGTCTAATCAGGACTGATTCCCTCTTTAACTCTGGCTTTTGTTTCAGCACCAATTGTACAGGAAATGTGTAGTAATAATAATAACCCCCACTGAAAATATATGTATTCCAGTCATTAAAGGAGTTGTCTCATTACGAGCTTTCAGCCTGTCAGTGTCCCTGGTATGTTGAACTGAGGGGCGTGCTTCTTGGTCTGTCTGTTCTGCTCCCTCTCCCCCCTCCCATCAGCACACAGGCAGCTACGTAACTTCTATACAGGGGGGGGGGAGGGGGTTTGCTCTCAGAGTTCACCCTGTGTGTGTCTGCCTAGGTCTGTTGCAGGAGAGGGCTGATCTATGAGTGTGAAGTGGTGTGCTAATAGAGCAGAGGGGATGCATGTGTTCCTATATCCCCTGCTTAGCTTACAAGTCTCCACATCTCCAGCAACAACAAGGGCAGTGTTACTATACTCAGGATGTGTCCCTAATACAGGAGAACATAAAGTATTCACATGCCCCCTGATCTGTATAGTATTAGTATAGTCACAGTTCCAAAGACATATCATGATTATAGTAACAGACAGGGTCACTGGTGTCACATCTATCTGTGTAGAGAGCAGGAGGAAGCAGGCACACACAGGGTTAATCCAGGACACAGACGCCAGAGTCCTCCTCCCCTCCTTCCACTACAGAAGCATTCTTTTGCGGGAGGGGCTCTCTGCTCAGACCTGTCTTCAAAGGTGATGAGTCATTCAGACCTGACAGCCAGTAGATAAGGATCAACAGGTTGGCTGCTATAGAGATTTGAGAAGTGATGTAGTAATACTAACAGGGCTAGCTCAAAATCAGTAGGACATTTGTAATGAACATATATTGCAAAGCTGCTTGTTTTTTAAAGATCTTTAAATTAAAACCCAATCATTGTAGCGAGACAACCCCTTTAACCCTAACTAGGTGATGCAATTACACTCTGATACAATGAAAATGATTTTTTTTTACACCTAAAACCTGAAAATTCTAAAATAAAAATACTAGTGGTGAAAAGTAAACTTCTACCATTAAAACAAACAATAAACAAGTAAAACATCTTAAAACAAAGAAAACAGAAGTACACAAAATCTGTTTATTTTACCTCACACCGATACAATAGCTGATCAAGCACAGCGAGCATGATGTGACAGATAAGACCTGAATTGACAGATTGGTTCAGTGTTTAAGGCAAATTATCCACAATTATTCATAAGTGCTATTTTTGGCGTGCATGAATGTGTCCTAGACCTCTGGCTGGAGAAACAATTTAAAAATAATTAGAATGTTCATGCATTGACAATGATGAATGGATTGAAAGTCCCATGTAACAAACACAGGTCCTGATAAGAAACAGTTCTACAGTTACCTTCATTTCCATCATCTGAATTCTCATCTGACCAAGTTAGATTCTTTGTGATACGTTTCCCTTTGAACATGAAATTTGACATATCACATTGTGTCATTGGATCAATGGGAACAGGGAAGAATTTCTTGAATAAATGAGTTGCTTTGCAGGATGCTTCAGAGAGCGGTAGACCTCAGGATGGGGACATTTACATAATTTTCTACTAATTACTCTAAAAAAAAAATTAATATTGAGAGTTAAAACACCAAGTGCATGCATTTCTTAAATTTTTTGGAATTTAGATAAAGTCGAAGCTGCCATAAGCTTCTTTCTAGTGTTCTTATGGGTAGCCTCTTTAGAACTAGAAATCATCCTAATATGCAGAATACACACGCCAGCTCTACCAAGATAGCACGTGGCCTCTCATGTAATCATTTTAGAAGGGTTGTATGACATTTGAAAAATTAGTCTGAATTTTGCCTCAGAAACAGTATTACCATTTTTATGGACAATGTCTGGTTTTACAGCCAAGATCGACACATGATGGTCAGGGCTATGCAATAACAACTGTAGAAACCTGGCCACAATTTGGACCATCAAACTTCTTATAAGTCCATGCCTAATGTCAGTTTGCCATAGCACAGCCATTGTGTTCTGGAATGAATCCTATGGGTGAATTGTTACATTTGTATTACCATGCTTTTTTAAGTTTTCTGTGATACCCTTACCTTAATTAAATACTCTGCAACATAACTAGATTAGTACTCATGACTTGTTATCTTTGCAAGGAAACTGGCAATTGCTATTATCACTATAAATTATATTATATAATATTATAGTTTAATATAGTATAGTATAATACTGTGCAAAGTTTTTAGGCAGGTGTGGAAAAAATACTGCACGCTAAATATGCTAAAATTTTATTTTTTATCAATTAGTAAAATGAAAAGTGAATGAACAAAAGAAAAATCAAAATCATATCAATATTTGATGTGACTGCCATTTGCCAGAGGAGTCCTGGAAGTGAAGATATGGCTCCACAATGCTCTAATCTCATCAGCATCCAGTCTGTCTGGGATTACAGGAAGAGTGGACTTCATCCACATAAGATCTGTGGTTACTTCTCCAAGATTTTTGGAACAACTTCCCAACTGGAGTTTCTTCAAATCCTGTTTGCCAAGAAGAAAAAGGGCAAAGGATGGTGACAACAAATATTCATGTGATTTAGATTTCTCTTTTGTTCATTCACCTTTTCATTTTGTTAATTGATAAAGAGAAACTGTCAACATTTCTATTGTTGAAAGCATTTTGACTTTGCACCATGTTTTCCACATCTGCTTAAAACATTTGCACAGTACTTTACGTATGTGCAGTATATCAACCTATAACATATGTAAACATATTATGCTCCATCACTACACATCTGTAGGCCGTAAATCAAAAGTAAAACCTGCATCTTTCAGCTTTGGGGCTTATTTAAGCAAGCACATATTACTGTTCTGTAAAACCTCCAACTTGTTGGAGCATTAATAGGGCACTCATTGACATCTGTAGGGCCATACTGTATCTCCTTATGCCTCTAAATTAATACAGAATCTGAAAGAAAAAGTAAACGTGCCATCAGTTGCCTTGGTGTGACTGTATACTGCTCTAGAATAATTATGTAGAATGACTTCATAATACAGCTTGTATGAAGTAACCATTTGGTCAATATCTCCATAGTAAAAAGCCTTTACGACTCTGTATGTGCCACCATACAGCTTCGGGGCACGTCTCCTAATTATCATTGTTTAAAGTAGTACAACACTTAAAAAGCCTCCTCTCCCTATAGTTCTAAATATTCAGTACATTCTGAGCACACAAGTATTCCATGTTTTAAGATTAAGTTAGAATGGCCAACACGGAATAAAAGTTACTTTGCACATGTGCAATATAACACGGCTTAGATGCTTCTATAATTTTCTGATTTGTTGCAGTCCATTAACTCTTGACTTCCCAGTAGAATTACTGTAGTGGCTTTAATTGCTTTTAGATAGAAAAAGGTCACGTTTCGATCCACTGTGAGTTAAATAATGAGATACTGTACACTAGAGCTGACCAATAAATCATGGAAGAAATGCTTTTAACAATATCAGATGACTTAGTACTAAGCAAAAGTCTTACACCAGTTACCAGCAAAATAGGCTCAATTTCATGGTATTATTCCTGAATTCCACGGAGACGCAGGCATCTGTCAGAAGCTATCATACATTATACAAATGGATTATTTACATTTTTGGGTTGTCAACATAAATTAGCTTTGTTTAGAGGCCATATCAGCAGGCAACTTATGACCGCCTTATGAATATTTTACAATCCCGGGCTTAATCGTGGCTTAGTAGCAAAATGCCTAATTTTGTATCTTTTATGTGCATTGTCTCAGAATAATTCAATTTAGCTGGGAAAGAGTTTATTGCAGTGAGCTGTGTGTCGCGGATAGATATGTGCTGTAGTATGACAGATACTTTTACTATTTTAACTGCAAAGACCTTGGGATATTTAAAAGAAAAGAAAACAATTTAATAGCATTTCACAGTATAGATGGGTAAAAAAAAATTGGGCATCTTTGTAAATTCTTTGCTTTACTTATCTTGGATGGGTTTTGAGTTACGGGATATATTCTTTCCATTCGCATCCAAAATTAAATTAAAAATCCTGCTGGTTCTCTGCTGGGAAGATAGCAGGGCATTGTGGGAGCTAAGATGGCAGTCAGACAGTTAAAGCTAAATTGTTAGGTCACATGTCTGACGGTAAAGTAAAATTACTGTCTGTTTCCAGGGGCAACCAGCTGACTCTTGATAACAGTTATGAATATCAATGAAATAAATTTGTACAGGGAAGTAAAGCAAAGGATTTCAAAAATTCTGTATATGTTTTACTCAGAATTGCCCAGAATTTGCTTTATAGAAGGCTCTACCGCATGAAGGAAAATTAATAAATAAAAGTTGTACTGACTTCTGTAGGAGTATGTTCTGTGTCTATGGAGGAAGGGAGAGAAGGAGCAGAGCTGCTCTCATCAACTCTAGTCAATGGTGAGATCTTTTGTTATCTGACACACAGCACAAGCTGAAAAGTGAAAGGCGGGTCATGCACAATAAGTAGCTGTCGGCCGATGACAGTTATCTCTCCCAACCCCTCTCCCACGCATGTGCTTGGAATGTGGACATGGAGATACGCTGCCCAATTCTTTTTTCTCTTTGTATCTCTCATGAGCAAACAATCAGGAAGAGCCTCTACATAATAGATGATTGTCCAGTCTGACCAAAACTGGTTGGTTGGGTCAACATGACTGCAATATTTTACAATTGTGACATGTAATTTAAAAAAAAGTAAACAAATTTTAAAAAAATATATGCCACAAAATGCGTGATTTAAATGTTCGGCCTCATTCTCACAGTAATTTTCTCGTAAAGGGAATGTGTCATAAGAAAATGACCTATTTTCTAAATCGTATTGTTATGTTAAACATACTTTTTAATGCATCTATTTTTCAACGTAGCTACTTTTCATATAAGTACAAAGACCGCTATAGGGCAAGTCTGCCTTAGCCAGGGCTCTCAACCCTCAACACAGTCAACAGCAGAGAAAAATGGCAGGCTTCTTTAAATTGCAAAAACATGTAGAAATTTATTAAAAAGTCCCATAAATACAAGACTTGAATGACAGCAGTTGTACTACTTGCGATTATGGTGGAGAACATTCCATAGTAAGCGGTATAATAGATGTTGAAGACTATTTTCATCTGCGTACTGCGACTGCATAGCTCTGGTACGCTCCGGCTTGGAGCACGGCAGTACCTTGAGAAAGGGGGAGGTCCCCGAAACGTCGTACGCCCTGGCCACGCCCGCCTGTCAGGTTACTGCCGTGCTCCAAGCGGAGCGACCAGAGCTATGCAGTCGCTAGTACTGCAGATGAAATTACGTCTTCAACATCTATTATACCGCTTACTATGGAATGTTCTCCACCATAATCGCAAGTAGTACAACTGCTGTCATTCAAGTCTTGTATTTATGGGACGTTTTAATAAATTTTCTACATGTTTTTGCAATTTAAAGAAGCCTGCCATTTTTCTCTGCTGTTAAACATACTTTTTAAGAATTTTCTTAATTTTACATACACTGTCTATATTTTTAGGAAATCCTGAAATACTGTAATTCTCACTTTGACCACTAAAGGTGCGTTCATACGGCAAGGACTAAATATCGGTCGGATTTCCGGACCAGTATTTTGTCTTTTTTTTGGCATACAAGGGGACAGCTTTTGTCCGTGATTTGCCGATTCAAGCCGCCGCCTTGCGCACCCTTGTGGGCAGAAGAATGAAAGTATTCGACGTTTTTTCTTTACGCCAACAGTGTCAAAAACCGTCCGGCAGAAAATATGTGCAGTGTGGACTGCTGCATGGATTTTCTATTAAAATCAATGTAAGAAGTTGACAGTTTACAGATGGTTTTCAAATCCAACTGTAAACCTATGCGGTGGGGACAAGCCCTAAGGCTTGAAAAAACTTTGAGACTCTCGGTTCACATATTTTGATCAAAAGATGTTTAAGCTGCCCACTACTTTCAACGTGATCTCAAAATCGGGCAGTCCTATGCTATCTTTACCTCTCAATCGAGCCAATCTGGCCTCTCACTGGGTCAAAAGACCTCCATTATTCAGAGAGAAAAAATAAAAAACTTCCTTCCCATATAGGTTAAAATCAATGTACACCAAGTATAACGTATGTTATACTTGGTGTACATTGATTTTAACCTATATGGAAAGGAAGGGGTGCTTCCATTTTGGGTTTCTGTCCCCGCCCACTCTCACAGGCTGTCATAAGAAGGGCAGCTTTGCAGGTTGGGTTTTTTATTTTTTCTCTTGAATAATTTGGGGGTCGGTTGACCCAGTGTGAGGCCCGATTGGCTCGATTGAGAGGGAAAGATAGCATAGGACTGCCCGATTTTGAGATCACGTTGAAAGTCGTGGGCAGCCCTTTAAAAATTTTTGATCAAAATATGGGGAAACCGAGAGTCTCAAAGTTTTTTCATGTTGTAGAATAGCAAAAAGCCCTAAGGCTGAGACTTTGGGCCACATGTATGAAAACTGTCTAGGTCTAAAATTCACTTTGTTGTCCATAGCAACCAATCAGAGCGCCCCTTTCATCTTTCCAGAGCACCATATGAAATTAAATGAGCACTTGTTTTGGGTGCTAGGGAAACAAAGTGAATTTTGACAGCGTTTTATACATGTGCCCTTTTTTTTTTTTTGTAAAAATTTTAGCAGTTTTTTTCCTTTTTTTGTGGACAGGTTCAAAAAAGGTTTCCCCAAAGTTAAAAAAACAAGTTTTAAAAATAAAATTTTTTTTGAATGTTTTAAAAGGGAAAAAAAACACATGCGTACAAGTTTTTTGTGCATACAAAGCGTAAGGAAAATACATTACATTAAGAGCTTTATAAATTTGTGGAATAAACGATATGCAATACAGGGCAGTTAACCAAAAATTTGGAACAATTTGCCCTTGTTAAAGGTAAATGATGACCAGGAAACAATTGTTTCTTATCCATCCCGAAACCCAATGCAAAGAATTGGGGGTTTTCCCCTCCTAATGCTATTTTTTTTCATACAGCAAATTTGTGGAGAGATTTCTGGACTTTCATCAAATTTAGGGAGGGGCAGGATTTCCAGTTTCTGGTATGGCCAGTTTAGCAGAAAAAAGGATGTGACACACCCAAAAAACCGCTTTTACCCTTTTGAATAGGGGTTGTACGCTGTCCCCTTCTTGCATGGATTTTTTCCCGGTCAAGAAAGCAACAGCATGCCTATGAGGTCAATGCATCGGCTCCAGCTTGCAGACTGCCATGTCCATGTAGCTGCAGTAAAACAAGTAAAGTACAAGCAAGATGACTGGTCTTATAATCATATACAGAAAACAGAATAAAAAATATTAAATAAGAAAACTAAAACAGCTAATAAGCAAATAATTTGTATCAGTATTTGGTTTAAAATAGTAACTAGTAAAAAAAAAATATATTGGTGATACATTCCTTTTAGAGGTGGAAGAAAACTTTGAAAGCTTTGAGAAAAATATAGTCCTGGACGATATAATGTAATAATTTTTGTACATGCCATCTTGCAAAATTATATAGTGTTAACAAATATTACTGTATTTTTTTAAAGGGAATTTATTGCAAGGACAGATGAGTTTAGGTAACACATTTTTAAGTTGACCTCCGAATATTCTCCATAGTTCTCTTAGTCATTTTGACATGTACTCCCATCATGGTGCATGGGTAATATGTAAACATTCTAAATTCTTCTAAATTATGAATTCAATAGAAAGCGTCTGTCAAGCATGCAAATTAATGTATATGACATGTTACTGTCTTATGGGGAAAATAATTGATGCAATTGCTTTCATTAGATTAACGCTGAAAAGATGTATTTAAGATGTCACAAACTTAAGGTGACCAACTCCCATTGGAATGTAAGTGGATATTAAACAACATGTACACCAATTAGTCATTCATCAGATTCCAGAAATATCTTAGACAAATGTATTCATTATGAGCTGCACAAATACCTTTTTTTTACCTAAGGAAAACATATCTCAAGTGTTCCTCACAGTCCTCCATTATAAGGTTTGCATAAGTTTCTCTGAGCACAGATTTTCTTAAATTGTGGTAGATTCACTCCAGGCAATATGCTGTGAGTAAAGTGATCCCTTTCAAATGTGCACGTTGCCTCGCCATGCTTAATTAACTCCTCAAGATTCAGGAATAATTCCCTGACATAATAATTAGCTCTCTCACTTTATCACTCAAAGCTAACCTTTGCATTAGTAACTCAACTTAAATTACTAATAATTGCTCTGCTCCTTGAGGTCTATTTATTTAAAGTGAACTTCAAGTCTTTCTGAGCAAAAAGCTTCATAACAAATTATGATATTTGCTAAGTTAACAGCACCTAGAACATGAAAGAAAAAGTCGAACAAAGAAAATTAAATATCATTTACATAGGTAAAACATGGTATTCATTCCTAGAAGTTAAGGAAAAATGTTAAAATTGAGCTTCCTGACAATTTTTTTTTACATTAAATATTTTTAAGGATTTTCTGGATGTTTTTGAATTCAGAAAATCCTCTGAGGCAGCCATAATAATAGAGCATTTTAGCATTTCTATTATGGACACAACACCTGGACCTCCCACAGTTCAACTGAGCTGAGATCAACATAGAGTTCAACTGTGATGTAAATTTGCTTCAGCTGAACTGTTAGAGGTCTGGGTGTTGTGGGTGAAGTACAGATGCTAAATGTATCCATTATTATGGCTGCCTGCAAGGAGCCATGCATGTTTTGCCTTTTGCTTATGGTATGCCTGAACTAAATGGCCCCCAAAAATGGCGATGAAGGTCCAAAATCAGTTAGCTCTGAAAATTTATTATTAAAATATGTCTCTTCTCTTTAGTTACCAATAATTTTTTTTTCTGACCAAAACTCACAGACAGCCGCATTTTTTTGCAGACAAATTAGAAAACAAAAAATAAAAGTTGCATTCCAGACCTGAGTCACCTGTGAAATCTTCCATCCCTCCACCATTGTTGCTCCAGTTTTTCCCACAGGTTCTTGCTTATTTTTATAGAATGTTGATTCATATTCCATACTTCCACATGACAATCATATGCCATACAATATAGTTTCAGCACGAGTTCAGTAATTGGAATTTTGTGTTACATTTTTTCTTCTTCCTTTGACATATTGAAAATAAATGAAAGATAGAGTTGAGGAGTATGCATATAATTTGGTCAGAGCCAACTTTTCCAGTATCGTAAAAAAAAGTATGTGTTTCAATGCACCGACAGTGAAACTTTTACTCTAAATTGGTCGATGATATTATTTATGTTTGGATTGCCACATGAAACCTGAAAATTGACTTTGTGATTGACATGCCCGTTTTTCAGAAATGTATTTGTAAAAGAGAATCTGAGATACAGTATTTCCTCGGTTCTGTTATTTCGCTGCCATGTACAGTATAGCTTTTCAAATCTAAACTATAAATTGGATTCCTGGAAAGTCTTTGCCTGAAGTCAAAATCCTGTTTTTCTTCCCTTTTGTATTCCATAGAGTGGTATAGTATTAAATAAGCAATGCTTTGGATTTACCTTCACCTCCAACATTAATAAAAAGTGGATCTGAATATTATTAATGATACATATCAAGCTGATATAGCTTTGCATTGATCCTGTAGAGTATTGAAGTAACTTTACAATACTGAAGTATTGCTTCTGTATACTATACAATACTATTTTTTCTGTTTTGTCTTTAGCTCATATAAAGTAAATTAAACTGAAATGAATGCAACTATCTAGTCCTCTGACTATCTGATCATAAGATGATTATATATAATACATTCTGCATGTGCATCTTTTCCTAACAATCTGTGTTCATTTATATACTAAAGGCAAATACAGATATGAATTAAAGTAAAAAATTAAAAAAATAAGTTTTTAAACCTTAAATAATTCAATTTTGGACATAAATTAACTAGTTGTTCCATATTTACCATACACCATAGGGGGACCTCTAAGAAATAGAGTTTAATCAGATTTACTGTACATATAAAGTAAAGTTTCTGGCTAGTGTCGGAAGTTCAGAGGTGTGGTATATGTGTAGAGTACATTGTACGTGTATATAGACTCAATTTGTTGATAGCAAAAAAATCCATATTACAAAACACTATGTGGAATATACTTTTCTGATACTTGATAAAATGTCGGGGTAAGCCTTGCATCCCAGTCTGATACATGCTTGTTGACTATCTATATTACTACAGGAATGTTGAGGAGAAAAACACTCAAAACTTGACTGTCGTCATATCATCTTGCCTAGTCATATCTCTGGGCTCATTAGCCAAGTATTCCGCTTTGGAATGTACAACAGACATAGCCTCAAAATAGTTCTGAAATATTTTACTTTATGCCTAACAATGGCAAGTGTCATATTTCATATCTAACTTGTCAAACTTTTTATAATTACAACACCTATTTGTAAGGATACTGTATGTTCATACTGGCATCATTCATGATGGATAACAATTTTGTAATGAACCATCAACTTATTTTGGGTTTGCAAAATTTCCATTTTTTAACTGGGGAGAATAGTTCAGTGGACTACCGTTTTCTTCTTTCTTTCAATAAAAAATATTATTTTTACTTTAATCTTTTTATAATTACGGTATTACATTTGTTATGCATAATAAAAGTAATTATACATACGTTAATACTAAATATTACTGCAATTACTGGTAATGATAAAAATAGCATAACTACTATCATAATTATTATTGTCTATACTACTACTACTACCACTACTAGAAATAATAATAATAATAATAATAATAATAATAATAATAATAATAATACCGGTAATAATAAAATTATAGTATTAACAATAATAACATAAATAATATCTAAAAGTCTCTTACTACTACTAATATTAGTAGTAATAATATAAATACTTGTATCTATACTACTAGTAAAAATAAAAATATGAATATAATATGAATATAAATTTTAGCATCTATACAACTTCATATAATAATAAAATAATAATAATATAAATAATACCTATAGTACTACTACTAGTACTTATTACTACTACTATAACTACTAATAATAATCATAGTAATAATATAAATTCTGGTATCAATACTACTACTAAAAAAAATCTATACTACTATTACTATTTCTACTACTAATACTAATAATAATAGTGATAATATAAATGCTGCTATCTATACCAGTAGTACTACTATTACGACTACTACTAATAATAAAAAATTATAATAAATAATCCTTAATTCCTTAACTACTAAAAATAAAATAGCAATGCAAATAATGTATAACATACTAAGTTCATTCCTGCTAATGATAATATAGTACTACTACCTACAGCTAATTATAGGAATGCATTACAACTACTTGTATAAATAATAATAATAATAATAATAATAATAATAATCAAACACTAGCATGTCTACAACTACTGCTGACAATAATGTACTACTGCTGAAGTTTCAGCTAAAATATTATTATTATTATTATTATTATTATTATATATTATATTATTATTATATATTACTACCATTACTTATGTATAGCACTATTAATAGTGATATGCAAATATTTGAAGCTATGTATTTTGCTCCTTTAAATATACTACTACTAATACTACAACTAATAAATGTCTATAAATTTCATTACAAAAAGCTTAAATACTTAATCTCTATCAGTATGTATCATATCATAACAATGATGATATGAGCCAGGAAGAGGTAATATGTGATGTTACACAATTGTTTAGATTGCTTAGAGATTTTAGCTATCTTGGCATTAAAACTTCATGTAATCTCACTTGTAATCTTTGTCACTGTATCAACATCCCTGGGCGGATTATCGGCGCCGTCTCTTCTATCTATAGAGGTTTTTTTTCGTTTTGTAACATCCCACCTACAATCGAACCTTGATTTGTTTAAAGTAATACCTGATTTACAGAGCTGCCATTGCTATATAAACACTGCATAAAACCTTTCAAGTGTTCAGGTCGCGGTTACTTCATCATTCATGGAATTGTCATCACATACATTTGAGCATGTCATCACTGAGTTTAAGTGACACTTAGGGAACTACCCCTGAGCATTGTATTCAGGATGGTCTTAATTTTGTTGTGTAGCGCCATTCATAAACAACATCAATGCAGGAGATCCTATAAGAATCCATATTGGGCTCCTTATACGTTAGGACTTTCTTACAAGGTGCAACAACAGTAGTATTGTATTTACCATCTACGAGGATGTAGTGTTAATGTAGCATACCACTGTTTACATGTTTGACATGGAGGTAGTAGTGATATTTTGTGACCACACACAAAGGAGCCTGTATTTACACTAGAGAATCCTGGCGCATGACCTAACATAAATTTTAACCTAACATCATCATAATACATAAACAAGGCCAATTACAAGGGTCTACATTACACCGTATTGGAAATCAAAAACATACCATTCCACCTAACACTATATATATTACATCGATACCCTCACTTGACTAATCAAGCGCTGTACTGTACACAAGGCATGAACAAAAAGACTCCAAAATATCAGTAAACACTTGCACTTTCCAGGTATCAAGTCCACATTTCTATCAATCAAAAGCACTATACATATATAAAGTGCTTTTGATTGATAGAAATGTGGACTTGATACCTGGAAAGTGCAAGTTTTTACTGATATTTTGGAGTCTTTTAGTTCATGCCTTGTGTACAGTACAGCGCTTGAGTAGTCAAGTGAGGGTATCGATGTAATTATAGCGGCTGCTCTGGGCTTAGGGGTTAAGGAGGCCCACTCAGGTGCAAGAACCTTGTACCTTTTTATGAGGTATAAGAAGGTATTGACTTTTTGCTGTATCTACCACTACTATAGGGGTTCTGTTATATAACAGTACTATCTATACTTTCAGTCATTGCTACTTACGTATGCTGCTGTTTCAGGTTCCTGTTATGAGGCGGTTGGAGCCCATCTTAACTTTTGTACATAGGCATTGGCTGGGCTGGTAGTTTAGCTTAGCCCCATTCACTGAGCAAAAGTACCAGCCATATGATTGACAAAGGCAAGAATAAATATGGCAAAATATTGCAGTTGGCACACATTTAGTCAATTGATTCTTTTGATATGTCGGCAGATTTTGCTGGCACACACGCTAGCTTTTTACTGTTTGTGCATGGACCCTATAGTCCGTATGGCAATGCATGGAGGCTGTTCTGCTCTCTAGAACATAATATGACTGACAATTAAAGAATACAGAGGTGCAAGAGAGGCCCTATATTGTGCTGCCGTACAAGATGGAGCTGTAGTGTAGCTATGTGAATGAGGGTCAAAGTCTCATGGATGTGACTATGTATATCATAGATAAGTAAAGGGTGGACAATGTGGAACTATTTTACTAACTGCATAGTCTATGTTCTGTATTGCGGAATTTACTTGTATAATGCACCCTTAAGTATATCCCTATAGTAATTAAATCTAAAACCTAACATCGGGTGGGCCATCCTGCAATTTTTACTCTTCCATAGAAATGCATTATTATTATTATTTGTTTTAAAGCGCCATTGATTCCAGGGCGCTGTACATTCATAACATATGTCAAACAAGTACAATAATAACGATGAATGGCTTACAACTGGTACAGAGGGAGAGAGGACCCTGCCCGCAAGGGCTTACAATCTACAAGGAGGAGGGAAGAGACAGGAGGTTAGGGGCAGACATGTTTGTGGGGTAGAAGAGTGGCAGCAGGGTTACTGTAGGTTATAGGCAATCCTGAAGAAATGGGTTTTCAGGTTGCTTTTGAACCTAGTGAAGGTGGAGAGTCTGATGCGTTGGGGCAGTGAGTTCCAGAGTGTGGAGGAAGCAAGTCACTTAGATTCTCGATACTGTAGCATGCTTGAGCCCGAAGTCCTCCTTCACACTTAAGTTTTTGCAGCATGTTTTTGGTTTTAACCAAATCAAGATCCAAACTCGAGTCTTACTTTGAGATAGTTGTACGGTTTTCACCACTATCTTTTTTTGCAAAATACAAAAAAAAAATTAATTCCCACCTCCCAAGAGAGGAAATGACTGTAGAAAGATGCTTCATGAAGAGGCCTGAATCTATTAATTTGTTAAAAAAAAGATCTCATGGCGTCTTTCCAACTCATTACAAGCAGTAGATTTGCCAGGTCAGAAGTAAAGCCGCAGATTTTTTTTTATAAACTTGTAGACAATGAATACTTGAAAGACTGTGAATTTATATTACAGAGATCTTGGCAAATCAGCTATTTTTATTGTATCGTGTACATATGCATTAGAGAAGAGTCTTCATCTTTTGTATCACAGGATAAGTCAGGTTTAAATGACATCTCCATATTTAGCAGAGTTTTCATTAATTACGTATTCTCTCCACTTTGAGGGAATGGGGGTTGTCCACACCCGTTCTCTGACACCTGAAACTAAGAGTGAAAACAGCTGCAGGGATAATGAGCATAATGCTGAGATTCCACAGTTCTCAACAGGGATATAGAACAGCTTCTATGATAGAGCTATAGACACATGTACACATGATTTAGCCCCTCTTTTTACAAATTGACTCATTCTATAGCTCAGATTTCGAGTTGGAAGGTTGTTGGTGGTTCATCTATCATGGTATAAGACAATATATCATAGAATAAGATTAGATATGCTTTATTAAATTAGACTAAATTAAACACGCTGCCTGGCTTAGACAATCTCTTTTTGTTATCTGTGCTTTATTTGGGA
The DNA here is from genome assembly GCA_025379985.1 of Phyllomedusa bahiana. Lineage (NCBI taxonomy): Eukaryota > Metazoa > Chordata > Amphibia > Anura > Hylidae > Phyllomedusa > Phyllomedusa bahiana. The sequence continues at coordinate 186,444 of JAODAL010000466.1, read as the reverse complement.
TACCTTAGGGTGCAAATTTGGGATGCCATTAGCATAGCTAAACATCAGAGCCTAACCCAGTACAGTTTTCCATGGGCCACAAGCATTAACTGAAAATATTGATTTAAGTATGAATGTTATAACACATTGAAGATGTAAAGATCTAGCAAATATACACTGGACAATTAGAACACCATGATATCATAGCACGTCACAAATTCTTTTCAATGGCTTTTGTTTTTAGATAAACACAGATAACACAAAAATCCATGATATCATCGTCAAGATAAACTTTGCTGCATCCAAATTTAGCCATCATTTTTTCATCTTGATATTAGCAATAAAATTGTCTAATTTGCTGTTGTCATAGAAAATGGGGGTGTTAGAAGAAATGTCCAAATTTGATAACCTCTTGAAGGGGTTTTTACCATGCTGTTTAAAAACATAGGCAGTTTTTCTTTACTCTGCGTCACAGGTAGGGGGGGTTTTTTAAAGGTTTTACCATATTCGCCCCTTTCACCCAGCGGCTGTTCAAAAGAATAAGTGCAGAGATTTCATCCAAATTGTAAGTCTGCGAAAATGTTGGACAAAATTAAAGATATCTTATTATCTTCATTAAACAAAGCTCCAAGTGCTTCGAGGAGTGGAAACAATGACTTATCTGTAAACAAAAGCTAAATTGTTTAGAGAAAAGAATTCTCCTTGGAGTGAACTTGCCCAGGTGACGTCACCCCCCTGCTACCTTATAACACAAAGGGCGATATGGTTAAAAAAAAACCTTGGCCTTGAGAAAAATAAAATCTCTCTTAACTCGTGACCAAGGTAAAATAAAATGAGAAATTTATTTAGAAAATGTTCAATTACCAGTCCCTACATGTTGAAATCTAATCTTTGTACTGATAGAAACCCTTTAAAGATAGCACAATATAAGCTCTTTTTTTTTAAAATTTTTTACAAGCAAATTTTTGGATGAGTTAAACAAAATGTATTTCAGGGAATTTGAGGCAGCCTGTGCTACACAGGTTCTGGCATCTGAGAGGCCTTCCATTGCAAAAAACAAGGGTTCTATATTACATTTTCAGCCTTTAAATAAACCAAAATACCTAGTTGAGTTTGCTTATTTTGTGATTATCCGTTTTCTCATTTATAGGTTTTTTCCATTCTCTGTGACAGTTCTATTCACAGCACAAGGGACAGGGGCCAAAGCGACATGTTTTAAAAAGGTTTTTCACCCCTTTTTGGCTTAATGCACTTAACTGGTCAGCACAAAGTCTTGCGCCTAAGGGAAAGTGTTAGGGCATTGTTTTTAAACTCAAGAATTTTGAATCACCTAACATGAAAGGGGTTTTTTTTGGGGGTGTTTTTGGGGGGAAAGGGGTGTGTCGCACCCCATTTAAAAAATTAGCACATTATGAATGTTTCGGCAAAAAATAGGCGCATTATGCTCAGACAGGAGATCTATTTCAATGTGTCGGCTGAGCCCCGAGGAGTCGAACTAAGCTAGATTTTTGTAAGGGACAAAAATTTCCTTATTTCTCAACTTACACCAGTGCAATAATAAAAAGTAATTTATTATAATGATCAAACTGTATAACATTTAGTTATTTAAATTTAATGAAAAACCCTTTTTAATTTTTTTAAAAAAAAAAAAAAAAATATTAAAAATTTCCAAAATGTAGAAAATGTATTTAAAATTCATAGAATCTTAAACCCATTGATATTGTTGTTCAGATTTTTATATTTTAAATTTTTACTACATTAAATTTGAAATGTATTTTTTTCTGCTCTATCCTTTAAATTTTGCAAAGCCCGCCCAGCACAGGTATTTCTGGGAAAAGTGATACTCCCCAAACAAGATCATACCAAAAGTTTTTAAATTTACTGGGCAAAGCTTTTCCCAATGTCTTTTCCTTAAATTCCCGCCGTCCCATAGCCCTTTAAAAAATGTTAGGGGGCCCTTACTAAAGCACCCCAAGTTCCGTAATGCCCCCTAACATAAAAAAAGGGGGCGCGTCAATTTACCTCATTTTTTGAACGCACAAAAAAAACTTTCATACATTAAAGGGGATTATACACTAAAATTTAGACTCGACAATTCCCCTTTGAAAACACCCTTTCCCTTTATACATTGGGCCCCCCCCCCAAAGTAAAGGACTAGTATGTTTTACAGTTACTTGCCCATACGATGACTGTATCCGTTGACTATAGAGTCTTCGAGACCTCATCTTGTCAACCAAACTGACAGAGTTAATTTCTAGGGGCAAAAACATCTACTCTTTAGGACAATGTAGTAGGTTTACCACAGATAACACATTATGATGTCATGTTATAATTGTAAGCATTGGTGGGCAGGGTTCCCTCTCCCTCTTAATTGCTTTGTTGGTTATTTAGTGTTATTATTGTATTTGCTTTGTGTTTAGACCCTTTTTGATTGTACAGCGCCCTGGAATTAATGGCGCCTCAAAAATATAATAGTAATAATAGTAAATCACAGACTGATAAAAATACACAGCTCTCTTGTATTTGTGCTATATGATCACTGTGCGCTATCACATTAGTATTCTCTGTGTCCCCTTTCTTCTTAATACTTTATTATAAGATTGATGACTACATTCCCCATTTTACAATATCAGAATGAAGTATTTAATTAATACTTGTCTCTTTTTCCGGTTATATGTTGAGTTCAAGTATTTCAGCCTCCACATTTTAAAGCTAAACATTTCACCCAGAAACACAAGTAGTAACGTCACACAATGCAATAACCTCCCTGTAGCTTGTGAGATGCATTGTTAACAGCATTATTCTCTCAATTGCTTAGACAATCACTGAACCGTCTTCGAATATTCTAGCTGTCACTAAACAGTTGCTTGGTGCTGTGTGGGTGGCGCGCCACTGTGTTAAATGAAGTTGATGTTGTTTGTAAGAGGGTTTATAAATAGTGGAATTCACTTACTAGTTGCATTGGCTTGTGTGCATTTACCGAGTAGCTGCAGTAAAGTACTTTGCTGTACCTTGTGAATACACTACCTATTCCTTTGTCAACCATTGTTGAAGTACACTTTTTAACATGCTCTGCCAATCATTCAGTAAACTGGTAAACTGTATCTGTGAAGTGAAGGTGAGCTCTTGAAAATTCATTTGGGAAAGAATAGTCAAAGGTGTTCCTACCATACAGTTTAAGGGCATATCATTAGGATATGCCCTTAAAGTGTAATAGGTGTTGGTCCTCCCTATGGAACCTAACTCGGGAATGGACCCCAAAAGTCTCGGCTCAGAAAGAAGAGCCGGTCGCACTTGTGGCAAAGCAATTTTGCACCAAACTTTGCCGCATTAAAATGTGTTGTCAGTTGCACAGTGCGCCAAGTTTGGCCGTATGCTTGCTTATACCTCTATAGGACAAAAAATGCCGAAGATGAATTCATAGATGTCGACCTTTATAAATATTTACTAGTTTTAAACTTTATGCCTGTCTACTATTGGATCTAAGATACAGAACTAGATATAAACAGCTAAGGCTGGGTTTACATGGCCACCATAGTGGGATTGAGATGTTTATGGGTTTGCAAAAATACATGTTTTTTGGGGGTGTTTTGTTCAAGTTTTTTTTTTTAAATCGCACAAGCAAAATGTTAACTGCAGGTCAGTAGGCAAGCAAAATGCACTAGAGACTTTTTTGTAGCATTTTTTCACTTTGGGTGCATTTGTTTGATGGTGTAATGTTTTTTTTTAGACAGTTTGTGGCATTTCTCTCCTCAAAGACTTCTAATCCTTTTTTATTCAGCAGCAAAAAAAAAAAATGCAATTATCATGGCCAAAAAATACCATAAAAATGTAAGAAAACAGCATGCTGCCACAGTTTTTAAAGCTTTTTTACCCTAAAACACCATGTAAAGTAAGTGTGAATAAAATAAATAAATATTGTAAAAAGCCTAGGCGAATAAGGCTGAGATCCGGCGCACTTGCCAAAAAGTCCAAATGACCCTTTCGGGAATAAAGAATTAGTTGCCTTTATTAATAAAAGCACTATGGGTTCTTACCACAATGCATTTTAAAAAACAAGAACTAAAAGCAAAGAACTTTACGCGTTTCGCGGGGTATACCCTCGCTTCCTCAGAAGTCTATACCATCATAACAAACACACATCTTAAATAGGTAAAACTGGCGGCACAATTCTATCTAGTTCTGTGAGTGAGTATCTGATACGTGCTTTCTTTCTGTTGCCTGGTCCGATATAAGGATGTCAGTGATTGCTGGGAACCTCTGAAGTTTTATATAGTGACCCTGGATTTCTGTTGGGACTAATGTTATCACTGCATGCTTCGTATTTTATACTAAGGCATACGGAGGTATTTATCTATACCTCAATCATGCAACATGCTATCAGATGTCATATTGTTTGTTCCCAAGAATACAGTAAAGTACAGATGCACAATATGTTGGCATTCAGTATGGTACCTCCTTATAGGCTCTGTGAAGACAGAGCTATGTGTCTTTTATGGTTCTATTCAATTGAACTTCGATCAGAACTTAAATTCTGTAATGTGGCTTTATAATCTTTAAAACTAATATAAGCAAGACTTAAAGTAGCTGTCTGGTTCAGAGTAACCGAAGTGTATAATGAAATGTTACCCAGAATTATATAATAGTTTTGTTTAAATACCTGTTTTCCACTCACACAGTTGTTATTATGATACATTGTATCAAATATACAGATTCAGCAAATACTAAAATTAACAGATAATGCACTATGATATTACGACCCAGAATATTTAGGGCCTAATGTATGAAAAATTGTCTAGGTGTAAGACTTTCTTTGTTGCCCATAGCAACAAATCATAGTTCCCCTTTCATTTCATATAGTGCTCTGAAAAAATGAAAGGTAAGCTCTGGTTGCTATGGGCAACAAAGAAAATCTAAGACCTAGACAGTTTTCAAACATGTCCCCCTTAAACTTTTTCTGTGCTTTTTAATGGCTTTTGTTGTGTTTTAAGAATAGATGATATGGAAAGCTGTGATATAGTCTGCTTCATCTGTAAGTAAAGCCGACCATGCACGTTCTATAGATATCTGCCAAACGTGCAGATTCCTGTGAGCACGGCCAGCCATCAGATGTATATGGCGCCATCCTGACTTTCTATCAACATAGGATATCGGGGAAGCTGCTCAGTCCTTTTGTTCCGTTCAATAATCCGCCACCAAAGGCATCTGGCGGCTGAGTTACACGTGCATGTGTATCAGGGAAGATAGCTGTCACTATCTGATATATGTGTCTGGGTTCAGAGCAAATAGATATTGACTTGTGCTAAGTTATAGGGGATAACTCAAACTGCATGCAATTGTAACAAATCTTCAGAAATTATGACTATGAGTTCCAAGGTCTAAATGTAAACAAAAATCCTTCCATTCACAAAAGCACAACAGAGATCGTCAGAAGATTTTAGATAAAAGAAAACTTAATTTTTTATCCATTTTCAGGAGTTGTCTCACCATGCCCTGAGACAAAAGTAATTACTCTCCTTTGTTTGTTAGAGATAACACACTCTCAGCTCAAGCTGGTGATGTCACTCCTTGCTCCCTGTCTGATCAGGAAGAGAGAGCAGGACAGTAAAGAGACAAACCTGTGTGCACTTAGAGTAGATAAAATCTCTTATCTCCTGACCAAGGTAACATCAAAAGAATAATGTATTTGTAAAAAGTCTTGATTTAACATTCCCTACATCTTGAAAGCTAATCTTTGTAGGGAGATAACTCCTGTAAGTACAATTTGTACACAGCTTGTCCAGACTTGCTATGTCCGTTTTAAAGATGTAAATTTGAGACTGTTAAAACATTAAGGGCCACATATATGAAAAGTATGTCTAGGTCTAAAACTAACTTTGTTGCCCATAGCAACTAATCAGAGCGCCCCTCTCATTTTTCCAGAGCACCATCCGAAATGAAAGGGGCACTCTGATTGGTTGCTATGGGCAACAAAGTGAGTTTTAGACCTAGACACTTTTCATATATGTGGCCCTAAATCCTGTCCCTAATTTTATGGCCTACGAATAACAGCATGATAGGTGTCTTAAAATGCACCCACATGATGTTTTTGAGAAGCTGCACATCAGTACAATATATATCGATAGCATACTTTCTGTGGTATGGACCTGTGGTAGATCATGATGGAATGGTTTGTATGACCAGGGTAAAAAAGGTTCACTTTATTATTTGAAAATATTAAGCTCATATATGATAACAGTAAAAAGTTCAGCCTTTAATATAAAAATGTTGATAGATATCATTTCTACTCATAAAGGAAGATCTTCTCAAGGATGAAATTCTACTTTAATAAATGTAGTCATAGCTATATTTTGTTATTCTTTTGTTATTGTATAAAATACTGAACATTGTGATTCTTTTTTATCTACTTTCTATCTATATTAAGTGAAAATACAAGCACAAGACACAGATATTATTTTCTTATAAACTATGTATCACGTGTTCTTTTTAGTACTTTTTAGTGAGTTTATGAACAATCTATTTTTACAAAGAGTGTCCTCTGATAATATACAAATACAGCTAAAATAACAGACCATTAGATATGCTCGCCCTTTGGGATTATGGTTGCAGATGTGGGCATTTTCTAATTTATTTATTCCATGTTCATTTTTTGTCTGGGTTTCCTCTAGGCACACTGATTTCCTTTTTATAATGAAACACCCCCAAAACACCTACCAGTAGGTTAATTGGCTCCTTGTGAAATTGGTCTTTGTATGTATGTATGCCTGAGATAGAGAGGTTATGTTGTAATCATTAGTGAAGACATAAACTTGTAACAGTGAACACAACAGATCCAAATGTATAAAAGGTGTCATTTTGCTGACGGTTTAGAGAGAATTTATTGTTATATTTGACAACTCACAATTAACCGCTTCTAGCAAAAGCTTGTACTGGTGCAGTATGTCCTAAATGGGAGTCACTTTATAATCGGATGTACCAGCATGTCCAGAAGATAATGCAAGCTCACAAACAGAGCCTGCATTATCAGTGCACGTAGTCAGCTGTTTGTTACAGCTGACTCCATGCACTGTCTGCGAGGACCAAGGCTTACTCTGTTTTCTGGAGATAAACCCATCAGATGCCACAGACAACTGCAGCTGCGGTAGCTAAAGGGTACTTTCCCACGGTGTGTTGTTGATGCGTTTTTTTACGCGTTTTTTCAGATGCGTTTTTTGGGCACAGATGTACAGCATTAATTCCTATACCTTTCTACACAAAAAACGCATCTGAAAAATGCATCAAAAAAGCACCAAAAGCACACTGTGTGAAAGCACCCAAAGAAAAAAGACAGAGGGAGAAAACTCCCCCTCCCACCCGCTATGCTCTACAGGTTGCTGAATCAAGTCCCCTGTTAGGACGATTATAAACACTATGAAAATAAAAAAAATTAAAAAGTAAAAAAAGAAAGTGAAACACCCAAAAAATTTGAAGCACACCGCCATTTCCTCACTACAGACATAAATTGTCCCAAAAAAGATCAAAAATAAAAATGTACACATATTTGATATCGCTGCATGCGAAATGAACTAGCGCACAAATTATTATTTAATTATTTAACCCACACGAAAAAAAATCAATGCTGGTATTACCATTTTTATTTATCACGCAGCACATACAATGGTATAAAAAGCAAGTAAAAAGTCATGTAAACTGCATAATGTTACTGATGAAAACAGTTCATCTCAATAAAAAAAAAAAGCCCGCAAACAGCTCCAGCCAAGGAAAAAAAAGTTATGGTTATCAGTATATATTGATGCATAAATATTACTTTACACATTAAAAACTTTTTTTTAAAAAAAGTGTTACAACATAAAAAAGTATATAAATTGAGTATCCACATAATCCTACCAACCCAACGAGTAAAACTAATATGTCATGTATACTACTCAGTGAGTGCCGTTAAAAGTAAAATAAAAAACACTACCAGGATTGTTTTATTTTCTTCATCTTACCTCCCAAAACACGAATTTAAAAATGATTCAAATGTCATGTGCCCCCAAAAATGGTACCAGTAGAAACATCAACTCATACCGGAAAAAACAAGCCCCTACAAAGCTCCATACACAAAAAATAAAAAAGGTTATGGTTCTCAAACTTGTTTTCTTTTTTTAAAAAATGGGTTTTTTATTGTGTAAAAGCAGAAAAGCATAAAACATTATATATAAATTTGGTATCTCTTTAATCGTATTGACCTGCTGAGTAAAGTTAGCATGTCATTTATACTGCGTGTTGATCGCTGTAACAAATACAAATAAAAAACACTACTAGGATTGCTGTATTTTGTTCATCCAGAAAAATAAAAAAGTTGTATTTGTCAGACTATGATGATTTTTAAGAATACATTTCTATTGTGTAAAAGTAGTAAAACCTAAAAAACTATATAAAATTCATGTTGTTGTATTTGTACTTACCCTCATAGTAAAGTTATCCTGTCATTTATACTGCACAGCGAACACTGTAAAAATGAACCCCAGAAACAATGCAACTGCATTTTCACCCCACTTCCCTCCATTTTAAAGGCCCAATGCAAAGAAAAAACAGTGAAAATCCACAATACACCTCTAGATGAATTCCATGAGGGGTGGTTCCAAAATGGAGTGCCCTCTGGAAGGTTTCACCTGTTTTGGTACTTTCTGGGCTTTGCAAATGCAAAATGGACCCACCAAAATCTGCAATCCAAATAGCCCTGCCATGTGCCCTGCATATATCAGAGCAGCCATCACAAATATACACATACTCCAGTATGCACCTGCATATATCAGAGCAGCCATCGCAAATATGGATATCATCTTACAACTATGAATACCATCCAACAAGAGATACAACTATACTGGACCCCCTGAGGAACCCCTCGGTGTGATAGGAGGGGGGAAACGCATCGGGCAGATGTTCAAGGTCCTATAAAGGATTGTCTACTCTTTATGTTTATCTATCTTAGGGGTAGACCCTTAGGCTTCGTTCACACGGCTTATTCTGCCGCGGATTGGCGCCGTACTGCGCGCCGGATTTGCGCTTGCTTTACGGCGTCCAATCCTCGGCAGCAATTACTGTAATCCACTGCTCTCATAGAGAACAGTGGAATCCGTCGCTTCCTCCCCGCTCGGCGAATCCGCCGCGGGGGAGAAAGTGACTTGTACATTATTTACGGCAGCGGACTGCGCCGTAAACAATGCATTGTTATGGGGCGGGGAGCGGCGCCCCCGCCGCGCTCCGGCCCCGCCCCCGTCCCGCCCCTTATTCACGGCGGATTTGTGAGCTCAATACGGGAAAGATCATCCTAAGCGAATGGAATAGCTACCAGTGAGTATATCCCAAAAATTTTTTAATCAAGTTTAAAAATAAAAGTTAGATTTTAGAATAGGGGATTTGTAAAGGTGTGCAGTGAATTAGAAATCACAGATCCTAGATAAAATATTTTTTGTTTTCTATGTATGAATTACCTGCCATGTGCCCAAACAGCAGTTTACACCGACATACAGGGTATTGCCTTATTCAAAAGAAATTGCGTAACAAATTTTGGGGTGCTTTTTTTTTGTTTGTAAAAATGAAACGTTTTCAGCTAAAACTGCACATTGTTGGAAAAAATAAAATTTTCCATTTTCACAGTGTAACACAAAAAAACACCAGTGAAGGCAATATACTCAATTCACTCCTGAATATGTTCCACAAGGAGTGTAGTTTCTAAAATTAGGTTTTTGTAGGAGTGTTTATTAAGATTTAGCACCTTAGGGTTCCGGAAATCTAAAATGGCACCAAAAAAATCCTAACGAAAATGACACCCCAAAGTCCAGTTGATGCTCCTCCTATTCTGAGGCTTGTGGTTGGGTCAAATAGCGCACTAGGGCTAAATTTCCCCTCTACTTTGCTTTAATATCTGTGAAACACTTACTGGATTAATAAACTTCCTAAATGCTGTTTTGAATACTTTAAGGGGTGTAGTTTCTTAGATAGAGTCATTTATGGGGATACCTGACATACAGGTCCCTTAAAGCCATGTCAGAACTGGACTAAAAAAAAATCTAAGTTGCAAATGTAAAAAATCACTATTAAATTTCAAACCACTTTGTGAGAAAATCCAGGTATGCGATATCCCACACTCAAATTTTTCTATGAAGCTAACCCTAACTGTAAACCTAACACTAAGTTCTAGTTAGGATTTTTTATGGGTTTTTTAAGGGGTAACTTACCATTCTGGTGAAGCTACCAGTATGGCATCACTTCTGATCCGACGTCACATCTGTCATCACTTTTGGTTACCAGCACATAGAGATTACCTAAGAGATATTATACTTCAAGTGCTGCCATACCAGAGGCACCACCAGACAAGGAGCTCAGTGAAATGGTAAGTTAACCCCTAAAAGCCTGTAAAGAAACCTAACCCCATTGTAGGGTTAGGGTAATTTTTTGTTGAATTTCCATCTGGCCAAATAAAATTGCTCAGATTGAATTTGACATCGACCTGAACCCAAAAAACAACATCTCTCACTAGCAGTTACTGGCTGTACAAATCACCCAAGCCATTCTCCGTCCATGCTCTTTATTTGATGGAAACACTTGCTATGATGTGACTCAGTGTTGTGTACGTGGAGGCAAGAGGACTAAAGTATGAATATTCATCAAGTGGGGCAGAGAAAAGAGTAGGACGGAGACTTCACTATATTTGTTGGCAGTTTTAGATAATGGGCAGCTTTATTGTGGAGTAGTTGAGTAGATATGTAAAAAGTTACATACTTAGAATAATCATTTTATGACATTCTATACTATTATTGTAGTGTGTAGCTGAAACGCTGTTCATTGAGGTATGGTAGACCTTCAGTCAAAATCTTCTGCAAATGGAGGTATAGACTATATAAATTGAATTCTCCACATAATACGGTATACTATCACTTAAAGGGGTTGTATCATTACATTAAATGGTCTTCAGAATAAGGGGACAGTGAAAACAAGCAACTTTGCAATTGGATGTCATTTGCAAAGCTGTCTTGTTTTCACTGTCTTCCTTATCTTCGTTTTGTGTAAACACTGTTCGGCTATGTTCACACAGCTTATTTCGGTACGTATTTACGGACGTATTTACGTCCGCAAATACGTCCCGAAATACGTTTCAAATAATGAAAAATTAGATTAGCATTGATTCCAATGTAAAATACGCCTCGTCATTCACACGAGGCGTAATTTCGCGACGTATTTGCGTTCATAAATATGTCCGTAAATACGATCGTAAAATTAAGTCCACTGTCACTTATTGAGGCGTATTTTGCAACGTAAATTCGGATAGTAAAGAATGGGGAATGTATTTACGACGCTAAATACGTACCACACTTTGAGACACGTATTTGAAGCGTATTTCGGGACGTATTTGCGGAAATAAGCCGTGTGAACATAGCCTTCCACCTCCTTACATTTCGTTGGCTGACAGCAATAATTTACATTCTGTCTGGCCCCCGGTCGTATTCACGGGAGCGTGCATTCCTGCCTCTGTCACTCAGAATAAGGGGCCGGCAACATTTCACTCTGCACAGCCAGCAGCTGCACAGTAACACTTCAGCTGATTCTACAATCTGAAATGAGCTAAATTGTGCTCGGTGCCTATTGCTGCTGCATGTAAACATAGAAGGGAGACAGATCTGTGCTGCTCTGGATGAGTTCATAGAAGACTGGATTCAACAGTAACAAATCTCCAGCTGTGAGAGGAGAAGAGATCAGTGCTCTGAGTTAATAGACGACCGTCTAGACTGAATGCAGGCCTGTGGTATGTAAACATACAGCTCTTACAAAATAAGAATGCATAGGGAGAGGAACTACACAGTGAGTGGGGGATTGGCTATCCTCTCCCACTGATCTCAAACAAACACTGGCTCGGGAGCGAGCATGAACAGTGAAGGCCGGGGATGATGTCATCCACCTTCAGTTAAGGAACACCCAGCTGGGAGGGAAAGAAACGCCCCTGGATTTTAGGAACTGAGAAACTGAAAATACAAGGAAACACACGAACTGATGAAGCAATACATCCCCTTTAAAGGGGTTCTCTGGAAAAAGAAGAAAACTAAATACAGAAACTACATGTCTTAATGAAAAAAAATTTCTAAATATCTTTAATTAGAAAAGTCTACTTGTTTTGTCTAGAAAAACAAATTGGCCACCAGGCTACTTCCTCAGCAGAAACCTGTCCTACAGGAATTAGGACAATCTCTGAGTTACTTCCTGGTTATGCTAACTGACATAATTGAGCATGTGCTGTGCTCAGTCAGTCTGATAGATTTGCAGCAAAAGGGACGGCTCTGCAGAGTGAAAAGGAGACTGAGGACTACACACACACACACACATGTATATATTTGGTGTGAATATAGTATATAGAATCTACAGCTCAGCTGGGGGAAATCAGGCTGTTGTGGGCAATGTAGTTATCAGAGAGCATGGCTAGCAACTAAAGCTCCAACCACTAGCCCAGTGAAGAGAAAGATCCAACATGGCGATGATATGCAATATAACTGTGTTTGTAAGTAGTTCACACACTGGATTGTGACAGATAGTTACTTCTTATCTCTAGTATTTCTGCACTATATGTTCTTATTTTTTTTGGGTTTCTTACACAACCCCTTTAAGATAAGCCATATCTGACAAGTAAGAGTTTGACAGCCATCTCCAATCACCGGAATAATATTGCTGAGCCCAGTAACAGTTCATTTATTTAGAAATATTTTCTATTGTAATGGTCAGACTATATGTCTTTTATGTGCTGCCCCAGATCTCCTCTTTGCAAAGGTTTCTTCTGCCGTAATATAGTATGATGGATCTGTTTGTCCTTTGGTTTTAGTGTCAATGGAGAAATCCATAGAAAGAACATTCAATGTCAGACCATATCATCAAAGTGGACTCACCATAGTGATTCACACATTTGTACAAGATTGATTTCATGCTCCCTCGAAATGCACTGAGTCATGTATTTTCACCAGATGCCCTTGCCCAGATTCTGAGGATGACTGACAGCATAATTAAGTTTTCTTAATTTAAGCATCTATCACCGTGCTCCTTCTCTTCTCCAAAGATATTTATAAAGTCCGCATCATCAACCCAGCATAGCTAAAACACACAGGGCACCATAAGCCCTTTGCTCAAGTCCTTCGTTTTGATCTTTTTTGACTGCATTGAAGGCAAGTCTCCCAAATAATTAGCTATTGGGGAATGTTGTGAATAACACCATCAAACTTCCTCCCCTGGTTTGCATTTTCTTGCATACTAAGTATGCTTCATGTTATTTTTTCACTCTCACCCACGCTGTGCTGTCAGCAAGGGGTTACATTATGGTTCTCACACGCAGGTGGCAGCTGAATCTTCTCACTCACAAAGCTGTCGGCTCTTTGAGTATTTATAATTACAATTTCAAACACTTAATGCAAAGGATCAAATCAATGTCATACTGGAACACCAGAGATACAAGGAGAGGGGAGTCATAACCTCCTAGGTATAACGGAATAGATTTTACTACTAGTCATGATGTTATTGGTTAGTTATGAAACCAATGAATCTGAAGTGAGACTGGTACATATGATGGATCTTTTTATATCCCCATGTATGAGAATCACATTATTGAACAGATTGACTTATTTATGTAGCTTAGCTATTGGAAGTGTGCATGTTTTATTAATATTACCATAAACATAATGTTTATGTTGCACCTATTAATTTTTAAGAGCTTTTCAATTAAACTTGGGAAGACTCCACTTAACAGCACCTGGCATGTTCTAATGCCAGCTTCTTCCAAAGCTATTAAAATCAACATTACCGATGAGATATTGCAAAATGACTGTATATTATTTGCAGTCATCTGAGAAATGAAACATCGGAATATCAGGCTTCTTTTAATGCCTTATGCACAGAGCATTTGGCAAATGTAGAGAGCCTGTGGATCCAAACTACAGAACCAGTGTTCTGCGACATCGTATTACTCAAATATTCCACTCTCCCACAGTTTGCAAGGTTCTTTTTTTGCAATGATAGCCATAAAGAGCCCCAATCTAATCTCCCCAGTGGAGCTCCATATTATCGTATCTGTATATTTGAAGAGTGGGAAGAAACCGGAGTATCTGTTAGAAACCCATGAAAATGCACAGATAACATATTAACCCAGAAATATGGATTTTGGCTATCATTAGACCTACTTTCACTATTCTAAAAACCTCTAGATAAAATGATTTTTGTTACAAAACTTTAGTGTACACATAATTCAGCCAAGAGATGATTGTAAAAACAAAACATGCTCAGCTTGCCTGACAAGTTACACTATATTTGTAATGCCATGTGCGCCATTTTAATACATGAAATAAAATTTGCTCCTTTTTCCTTTTACTCCTAAATTCATGCTTCTTACAATACTACTGGTGAATCCCAATGTTAGTTACATACAGGGCCATCTTATCCTTTGGCCATACTAGGCAGTTGCCCAGGGGCTTGACAGGCATATGGATCCCAGGTGCCTGTGGAGAAAGGGAGCATGCCATGGATCGGTGCTTCTTATTTAACTGTGTATGGGTATGTTCACACAATGTACTGCGGCACGTACAGCATGTGCCGCAGTACATCGTGTGCTTCGGGAGCTCGTTCTAATACGTGCGTACTCGCGCGGATTCGCCGCAAGTAATTTACATGTCACTTATCTCCGCGCATGTACAATACGATCGTATTATATGCGTGGGGGGGGGGGGGCGGAGCAATCCATAGTGGTCTATGAGAACCATGGATTACCGTAATTTCGGCAAATTGCGTGCTGAAATTACCTCCGTATTTAAAAGCCTCCCATACGCAAGGATCAGGCACATTACAGAGCGCCCGCGGCACTTTGTAATGCGCCTGATTTCAGGTGGAGCGTACGCGAGGCGGGGCGCACTAGAAACGTATGAGGCTATAGATTTATAGCTTCAGTACAGAAATTCTAGGCGCATTACTGCTGGTACAGGTAAACCACTTTGAAAGTGGTTTACCTGTGCCAGAAGTGTCATCTTAGCACTAGAATGTGTCTGATTTATGACCGGCAGTAGAGTGGGTTCATAAATCAGGTGCCTTCTATACTATTAAAATGCGCATGAAAATTGGCATTTTAAACACCAAAATTCATACATGTGGTCCTTATTCTCCTATGCTTGACACAAAACTGCTTCCTGTGTGTTGAGACACACAGAACTATTGAACTTCCTATCATCAAATAGCTGATAAAGAATTGCAGGAAGCCTACAGAAAATGTAATGAAAGTACATCACTAACGTGCCTAGCCTTCAGAGAGCTATTATTTAGAATGCCATTTTTATTCCATCGAACAACTCTCTTGATATTTGTTTACCCACTTAAAGAAACCACTTGTAAGATGTATTGTTAAAGGACATTTGTTAAAAATTACTCATATTACAGACTTCTAACCAGTCACCTGCTATTTCCATATTTAAAGAGAACCTGTCACATAGATTATGCCCCCTTGTTGAGGACAGAACAAGCTAGTGTCAGACATGCTGTTTCCAGGGCTGTCTCCCTTATTCTGTAAGATGTTGTAGTTTTAGAGTATTTAATGCTCAAATCTGCAGTTTTGAGTCAGAAAAGTGTCATGAAAAGAGTGCATTTTTCTCATGTCCCGCCCACCTGAGACTAGCCCCGCCTTCACAACTGATAAACCTATTACTTTGAATAGGTAGAACCATGTGAATAACTGCAAAGGGGTGGGGCTAGCCTTTGGTGGGCGGGGCTAACACTTGCTCATGAATAAGATTTGAGCATTTAGGGCCACATATATAAAAACTGTTTGGGTCAGAGCGCCCCTTTCATTTCATATAGTGCTCTGGAAAAATAAAAGAGGCAGTCTGATTGGTTGCTAAGGGCAACAAAGTGAATTTTAGACCTAAACAGTTTTCATACATGTGTCCCTAAATGCTCTAAAACTGCTGCATCTTACAGAATAAGGGACACAGCGCTGGAAACAGCATGTCTGTCACTAGCTTGTGCTGCCCTCAGCCAGGGGGGCATAACCTATGTGACAGGTTCCCTTTAAGACAGCGGCCATATTAATATACTGCCATCCTTTATTCAAATGACACACTATAAAATAAATTAAGTAATAAAAACAGCAAAACTTTCCTTTGTATTACTCGCAATAATTGTCCTTGTCGCGTTTCTCTCAATCTTTCTGGAGGTGGTCTGTGGAAGAGCAAAGCAAGCAACAAGATGATACCTGAATTGGCCCATTAACAATTTAGTTATTACTGTTTATAAGTGGAGGAAAGTCTAAAATTGTGTAAAATACACAGCAGTGCCAAAAGGAATTTTTAAAAGTCCACAAATAATATTCTTAGGTCCAAGTATTATATAATGAAAAGTAACAGGACTCCTAATGATTCCAGCGGGGAGAGCTCTAATGACAAAGCAGAGGTCCATAGACTATAAACTCATACTTCAGGAATTGGATGTACTTACATCAGTTTCTTCATATAATCTAATAACACGATAAACTTTGTTTCATTTGTCAGAATCTAAAGGAAAACATTTTATTGCGCTGAGAAATCATTCACATTTATAGCCGCCTTTTGTACTGGTATAAAGATGTGTGGGTCCTATGGAGTCATTGTGGTGAATTAAACAGACTCATTTGCATAAGACAGAAATGTGAGACTGATCAGGAGAGAAGTTTTCACACTTTTGCATATATTTTGTGGTTTTTGGCAGGTGCCTCCAGCTATGAAAATTCAAAAGTTATGTCATTTTATTACACATTTCTTGTGTTTTAATTATCAATGTTCAGGGTTTGGCAAGGTTTTAATTAATTGTGATCAGCAGCGCTTTTCCTGTTTTTTTGGTTCCTTTGCATAAATCCTATTGGAATGATTTATTCTGCTCGTTATTATTAATTATAACAAATTATAACGTAATAACAATGCCCATGGCAGGGCAAGCACTAATAGTTGCGTACAACATAATTACAGTAGCTAATTAAACAAAGTATTTAAAGGGACTGTCCAGATTTTACATGTAGGGCTAACTGCTGTAAGTGATGTTAAATAATGTAGGTGGAATGTATGGTGAGTCCTAAAATTACGGCAGATCTTTGTGGCCAGGGTTGGATTGGCCTACAAGGAGATAGTGGGCACAGGTTCTAAGACAATAATACACCCTTACAACAACAGCACAACAGGTGAAACAGAAAGGAGTCCTTTGTGGAGTTAACTTTGAAGCAAATAAACTGCAACTAGAGTCTATTTCTTATGGGTTCACTCTAAAGGCATGTTCACACGGCTTAATATGGGCCGTTTTTCGGTCCGTAATTACGCGCCGGAGTGCGCCAATTACGGGCCGAAAACGGCCCATTCATTACGGTAATTCACAGTTCTCATAGAGAACTATGGATTACTTCCCCTCCCCGCACCGACAATGTGTATTTACTTAGCGGCGTAATACGCGCCGTGAATTCAAGTCTAATGACGCGCGGAAGTGCGCTCCATCTCACGTCCCCGAAAACGCCCTTCATAGGTCACACGGCGTTAATGAGACTGGGCGTATCTTACCCCCCTGCAAAGTACATCGCATGTGAAACAATAGCGCACTAATCATCTTCATGGTCAGTGTTCCTAATTGCATAATAAACAAAAAAATGACTAGTTAACAATGAATTTGCACTTGTTCTGTATAGATCATTATTTCCCAGGGTGAGCGGTACTGCCTCTTGGGGGGCATTGGTAGAGGTGCAGAAGTAGCCTCGGCTACAATTGGGAGGGTATTAAATAAAAATAAGGGGCAGTGGACGCATAAAGAAAAAAGCTAAAAAAATATTTTAAAGCCGTTTCACCTATTGTATAAGGGTATGTTCACACGGGGTAATTTCGGCACGCATTTTGCAGCATATTTGCGATCTAATATAGGCAAGATGTGCCCCATAATTACAGTAATCCATAGCTCTCATAGAGAACTATGGATTACGCCTCCTCTCCCCTCTTGTACAATACGATCCTATTGTACGAGCGGGGAGATAAGCGACATGTCAATTATTGGCGGCGAATACGTGCCGTGAGTGATGAATGTCAATGGTGCCAGCGGGCTGCCAACCCCCCCCCCCCTCTCGCGTGTGCCATGGGAGCACACGTGCTGCAGTACATCGTGTGAAAATACCCTAACAGAGTAAAGCAGGTTGTCCAACTCAGTACATTTTTTACTTATTCAGCTCATTATATTTTGATAAGTTTTTTTTAGAATTAATGGCACCAAAAAAGACGCCCCTATTCACTTCTATGAAATAATGTTTACCAAGCAAGAAATGATGATCAGGTCGACCCTTTCTGCTCTTTTAGGCAAGGCAGGTGGAAAGCTTCTTTGTTAAGGGAGGCAGGTGGTCGGCTCCTGCTTCATTAGAGAAGGTGTCTGGGTGTCTCATGTTTTATTGGGGTAGGCAGATGAGCGGCTTCTGTTCTGTTAGCAAAGGTGTCTAGGTTTCTCCTGCTTTGTTAGGGAAGGCAGGTGGGCAACTCCTGCTCTGATGGGTGAGGTGGCTAGGCAGCTCTTGTTCTGGTAGAGGAGGTGGGTAGATGGCTTCTGCTTTGTTAGGGAATGTAGGAGGATGGGCATCTCCGTTAGTGCTGATGATGCTTGCCTTCTGACCATTGCACAGATACATTAGCTAATTGGACATGCAAACTGTTTAGAGGGCAGGTGCATCTACTACTATAAGAGTCACATATCACCATCCTCGAATAATGTCACACTATTCATCTCCTGTATGGAAGAGGGTAAATTAATTTTTTATATTTTTTTTCTTAAAAAGGAAGAGGTAAGCCAAAAAAGGTTTGAGAACTTCTGTTATATATGGAAGGTGCAGAACCCCAGAGCAACAGCATTTTGGTCATGTTTGCAGACAAAGTAATTTACTTATGTGGATCCAAATGGTATCAGGATTTTACTTGTACTATGTACCTGTTGCTTAGTATATTAATATTAAATTACCCTTTAGTATTATTAGGATCCAATTTCAAACAGTATGGCTTTTGCTGTGACAAAACCAACCCATCTAAGTATTACATAAATGGCCATTTATTAGAACGGTTGGGATATAATAAATTTTCCATAAAATTTCCATTGCAAGGGACTTGTATAGCCAGTCAAAATGTTCCCCAATAATAACAGCTGATTGCTTGGGAGTTCAGAAGCCAGTAGACCCTACAGATATGAGTTGATTGTGGCTTGGCTTTAACTTGAAAAGGGACTAGCTTGGGATATACCATTAAAATTAGATAGAGTCACACTACAGTTAAAATGGTTTTCTCCTACTTTTTGTTTTTTCAAACTCTCCCTTTTTAGATACCATCACTTTTCCCTGTCCTCCCTCCTCATCCCATCCAAATTCCTAGCTGACCCATTGATTCCCGAGTTCCATCCCTAGATATAAAAACAAATTAATATGCATGGTATAAAAAACACTTGGTCCTAACTAGTTAAAAGCAGTGAATTTTGACAATTCTGTTACTATAGCTTAGATCCACCATTTTTAACTTTGCTGGGTATAATTAATTTGCCGATATTACAATCTGTCATTGATGCAAAGCTGGCCCTCTTTTGGTTGGAAAATAAAAAATGCATTGTTATATAACATAACATGTCCCTCTTAGATCTGGGGGCTTGATAATATATTATCTGTCTTAAAATTAAAGTTGTACATGAATAGAGCAGGGAGGTGCCCAGGAGCCACAGGAAAAGAAACCTAAAAACTAGTGAAAACAGTTCTTTACCAAAAAGGTCCAAGGATCATGGCATAGATTTTCTACTTTTTCAAGGAGACCCACAATCCGGACATTTTACTGCATAGATCAGTCCGCCAACATTTTCATATGAGAAAAAAGGTGATTGTTTCCTGTATTTGCTTATAAGTTTTCTCAATTACCTGTAGTCTTTCATTTTGCAGTAACTCCATCTCTAATCTTAGACATATCATATCTTGGTGTTAAAATAGACTCTTATCACCCAACTGTACAGGAGATAGCAATATTACAGCGATTAACCACATTTCTAAAACTATGCAATGCGGAATCAGTAATAGTTTATTTCCAGCAACGGATTGCACAGATGCTGATGTTTCTTTATCTTGTAAGGGGAGATCACCTGGGGGATCATTTTCCGCATAAAGAGATGAGGAGCTTGACTCTAATAAAGACGAGGCTTGGGCTTTTGCGCTTAAATCCGAAGCATTAATATCATACTCAGCATTTTGAAACATTTTTCATTCACTCTTACTCAGATTCTATCCATGCTTTTAGACAAAGTTAAGCATTTATGACTACTTGAGGGAAATCTTTTAAGTGTGATAGGTGAGCTAGGGGAGTTAACGGTGCCCCTTTTTGCCCCACTCAGAATGGATTGTTAACCTTCTGCTAGGTGTCAGTGCGGAAGGTAGAGCGGATATCAAAATCCTCCCGACATTATTTGGCCCACATCACATAATTAAACCACACCAGGAGAAGTATGCACTGCAGAAAGCTTTCTGCAGCACAGTGTGAACCAGCAGCATCCATGGGCACACTACAGACATCACCACCTAGGATCATAGAGACAAGGTGGGGGAGTTAATGCTGACACTTGTACAACTTGAGATCGGTCCATCTTACACATTTATGACTTCTACATTATGTATGCTAGGTATGGAACCCATAATTTCCAAGGTGGTGGTAGTCAGCTGTTAGCTTATTCAAATGGTCATGGATATACAGCAATATACTGTACATATAAATGTGTAAGATGGGCCTAACCCTCTAGGCCTATGATCAATTCTAATTTAAATAGAAGGTATTGGTAACTGCTTTGCCCCGATTCTTTTAGCATAAACTAGTCTCATATGATGTTGCTTGTCAAACTGTTTTTTGGTACTCAACTGTTTTGAAACATTCTTGAAAATTGGATGAGCAAATGGCCAATAACTTTTTGACTGATTTTTTAAAAAATTCTAAGTAGTAAAAGTGGGGTAACACTTTGCGTAACTCTGAACTTTGTTTGAGATTGGCATATGTCTTAATAAATGTAGGACATTGTATGTTCTATTTTGTGTCTTGTAATTCAAACAAATAATAGAATTTCTCTCTATTCCATTTTGTGCCAGTCTTCTTTTAAATCCCAGCTCTTTCCTTATCCCCAATCCACAAATGCTCTGTGAAGGAGCAGATAATTCACAGCATATATTTACCACTTGCTCAAGCTTTTATTTTTAATGCGTGCATTAGCAAAAATGAATCCCTTCTGAGGATGTACTTTAAAGAAATCCACCAAGTTATCCCTGTATATTCCTCTCGATTACATTTATTAGCTACGAATATTAAACAGCTGGCAAGATATCACTGTATACAAATAAGACGTTTGGGACTTGGAAAGCTGCCATCTTGAACAAAGCCAGCTGCTGGTGTTTCCATCTCTATTCAGCACCGCAGCGTTTGTAACTTTCAAATACTTTCCACAACTGTGAATAGAAGACAATGGTCAGAATCCAGTGGAAACTTGTACTGTGACAACATTTCTTTTTTGCAGCAGCATTTTGTATGCGGGAATAAGAATAGTCCTTGTGTTTGGCTTGTTCTACCAATGCTTTGGAGGTCAGATATTAAGGCTTTTAAAGGAGTTGTCTGGTTAAGAAAAACTCTTTTTATATATCTTATTAAGGCATTTTGAGTTCTTTGAAAGGGGTCACTTATTCAAGTGCCTCTGCTTCTGGAGTTCCAAGATTTTAAAGAACATTATGTTGTTAGGGTCAGACTGGCCCACCAGGTTATCAAAAGATCCTCTGGTGGGCCTAAGCTGTGACACAATAATTTACATTTAGTAATTGGAGCTGTCTTTAGATCTAATAACTAAATATCCTATTTAATCCAACATGTGCAAAGATTGCTGGACTTACACACAGTACTTAAAAGTCATCTTGCTCATGGTTGTAATAAGTCCTTCTTGTGAAACTATGGAACTTTAATCTGATACTGTTTGTAGTGCAGTATATTTCCTGTGGTAGTACTGCAGGACAATTGAACATTTGCTGTTAGATTCCCCATGTATCATTTTAATAAAAAAGTGATTGTATAAAACAGACAACCGAACAAAAAAAAAAACTAAATCCAAAAAATAAAAAAGTAAATTTTTGGTGCATGGTGCCATTTTATTACAGTAAAGGGGTTGTCTCACCACGTTGTTTCATAGAGCAAAGCAGTATTCTCTCATTCATGCATCCTGGTCAGGCTGTGGGTAATTAGCATATAGGATCCTGATATTCAGACTTCTGCTAATTAGTCTAGATTAGTTAAATCTCCTGCTCCCAAATTCAGAGAAGCTAAACTAAACAGTACTAATTAGTGTATTTTGTCTGAGAGATCATATAACACACAACCTCTCAGGCTGCTGCAGTTCTGTGCCACCATCTGTGTGATGATGTCACCGCCTGCCATCATGTAAGACTAACAGCAAGGGAAAGCAGGTCAGTAACTAAAGAAACCTGAGAGCCATCAGAGGTGATAAAATCATCTATAGCTCCTCAACAAAAAAAATTAACAAAGCTATATATTTGGAAAAAGTCTTCAGGTGTTTCCTACAGCTTGAAAGCTAATCTTTGTAGAAAGACACCCCCTTTAACTATAACACTCACTAACATTTGAGAAATAGGCAATTTTACATTCAAAATGTGAAATTATTGGTTTGAATTCTGTAATGCCAATGGTGTAATTTGAACAATGTTTGTTAACATGTATTGTATTTGTCACCAAAGGATAGGTTACAAATGTCTTTTCAATATATAATGGGTCCCCAGGTCCCCCCCTTCATCTTTACTGTGCTGACACATGAGGAAGCATTTAAATGGAGCAGCAGTCGAACATGTGCCTAAAGAGGAATGGGGGACTAGTAGACTCCAATTTATTGATCACTAGGGGTCACAGTGCTGTGGATAGGTGATATATGTCTATTATAGGAAAATCCCTTTAATCTAGTTATACATGTTATTTAGATGTTGGAAAAAACACATATTTTAAAGGTGAATAAGCAGGATGCAACACATCACACAAGCAAATGGAGTATTAGGAATGTTAAAATCCAACATGGCCTTTACCCCCCTGATCATTGAACTGCCCCATACATGCATGCAATCTAACCCAAATGAGCTAGTTTGGCTTTAGAACAGACTGTTTAATAGTTTGCAACCTGTAGTTTTTAAAATTCTCTGGTGAATATAAAACTACTGTAGATTAGAAGCAAAATAGTTTGCAACCTGTAGTTTTTAAAATTCTCTGGTGAATATAAAACTACTGTAGATTAGAAGCAAAATCCAACAATTAATAATAATCCAAACCAAGCACAAAATTGTGAATTAGGCTTTCTTAGTATATCGTCTGTAATACTTGCTTAGACCTGTAATAAATAGCATCAAATCTTACGTCACATTATTTCTCAGGCTGAGAGCAGCATACATGTCACATCAACATTAGTCACCGAGCTCTTGGGGACTTGGTGCCGCAGTCTCAGAAACCAAATTGTATTTTTTTCTTTTTGACAAGGTCAAACCAAATGATTAATCATGGTTACCGAAAAGAATTGTTCGTCTCAATGGGACTTTGTATCCTAATGTAACAGAGAAGGCATTCCTACACAGGAAGTTACCACTGAGAAAGTTTCTCCGTTTACTGCTGTCTTTCACTTTTCGTTAGAAAGCTCAATATTCTATGAATTTATTTTGATTACAAATACGTTGGTTACTTGTTCCAATATTTAACTGTTACGTTTGGATTGGCTATTGATTAAGTTGAACCCAGCCTATTATTATTTGGATTTAAATAACCATAGTTAATATATCTCAGTGCATGGCAAATTACAAGACTATAAATAATGATTAATCACATTTTAAAACTTTTTCCATAATTTTTGTTAGGATTTAAATTATCCATTGCTTATTTCCAGCTGTTCTGTTTACTTTTGATGGTTCTTCTAAGTCAATTAATCTTAGCAGGATAAAGCTGCAGCAGAAATGCATCTCTGCTTAGTGGATATTTCAGGAAAGAAACATGCAGCATACACATGAGTGTATTCATACAGCTCTTTCAGTTTAATAGAGAGCAACAGTGTTCATTTGGCCTCCATTAGTTGAGTAAATAACAGTATGTAATAATATAGTAGACTACACCATGCCACAGAAAATGATAAAATAAAACAGAACTATATAGCATAGAATACTTTTTTAATGGGGCTCTAGTGGGTGATGCATTCCACTATATAGGGCAATCTGCAAGCTGAAGTCATAGGTATGTAACAGGTGCTTTTACTGGTGTGCATGCTAAGTGCAGATTGCTAACTTGATCTGAGCCAAGTCTTGTATGTACAGAATTCCTTTTCTGATTTCAAAAAGTACAGCACCCATGTAGATACTAGAAATATTAACAAATTCCAAGCAGATTTTGTCTCAGGTCATACACATGTAAGAACTCCATGATGTGATAGGGTTTGTATAGAGATACATTGGGTTCCTCCACATCTATAAAAGAGAGCTGTAGGCACCGAGTGTGCTGCCATATAGTGGCTGTGGAAGCTGGATATATTATCTAGTAATGCATCAAAGGGAGAATACCTGTGTATTGGGGTTTTTGGGCTTTTTAAGCATGCCACAGTTGCCAGATTTCCTATGTATAATATTGAATGCACAGAGTTATGGTGAACCCCAAAAGATTTCTAGAGGTTCAATAACATGGCCAAGTGTAAGTCCTGAAGCCTAAAGAACTAGGGGCTACAAGGTAATTGTTCAGTATTTGGATACTTTCCAGAAGATTAATCAACCACCAACAGCAATATTAACCTCCTATATATGCAGAACAATTTTGCATCAGGTATTTATGTTTTCAGTTATTGACATTTGTTATTCTTATTTTTAGTGGGAAGAAATCAGTGGTGTCGATGAACACTACACTCCAATAAGAACCTATCAGGTTTGCAATGTAATGGACCACAATCAAAACAACTGGCTAAGAACAAACTGGATTCCCCGCAACGCAGCTCAAAAGATTTATGTTGAGCTAAAGTTCACATTAAGAGACTGCAACAGCATCCCACTTGTACTGGGAACATGTAAAGAAACATTTAACCTTTATTACCTGGAGTCAGATGAGGATCATGGGGTTAAGTTTAAGGAACATCAGTTTACAAAGATTGACACAATTGCAGCTGATGAAAGCTTCACCCAGATGGACCTTGGAGATCGAATTCTGAAACTAAATACTGAAGTTCGGGAAGTGGGGCCTATCAGTAAGAAAGGACTTTATCTGGCATTTCAAGATGTTGGTGCTTGTGTTGCCTTGGTGTCTGTGAGAGTATACTTCAAAAAGTGCCCATTTACAGTGAAGAATCTGGCTATGTTTCCAGACACGGTACCCATGGACTCCCAGTCCCTGGTGGAGGTTAGAGGGTCTTGTGTCAACAATTCTAAGGAGGAAGATCCTCCAAGGATGTACTGCAGTACAGAAGGCGAATGGCTTGTACCCATTGGCAAGTGTCTTTGCAACCCTGGCTATGAGGCGAGAGGTTTTACTTGTCAAGGTAATAATGAGTCACTTCATACGTTATATGATTTTTAGTCATTGACCGATAGAGCTCTAAGAGGAGATGGGATGCTTTACCTGTTTTTCATTGACTTTCCAAATGTTTAACATTTTATAAAATGATAGATTAGTGAAGCCCGGACAGCTACCTAATTTCATTTATGATTAAAAATGTAACCCAGGGCTGGTCTTTTCTTGTAACTTTTTTATCATCTGCCAGCTTTCTTATGTTGATTTTGGCTGCAACAACTTGATGAGCTGCACCTGGCTCTGCCATGACATTTGGTTGGAAGTGATACCAAAATTTAGCTTCAGATTGGGTCGAGGTGTCTTTTTTTTTTTTGCATTGGTACTTATTTTTTTATTTTTAGTTCAACATAAAGTATATTGCTGTTATTTCAATACTATCCTTTTACACAGTAGATGAAATTGACTTTCAATAATGCTTAGAATGTTTTAGATGTAATAACACCTACCTGTATCTTATGCCAGACCACCAAATGATACAATTTTCATCATGTCCTTACCCATAACAGCAAATTGAGTAGACTTTTTTTTTAATATGAAAACATTCTCTTCATGTCCTGCTAGACATCTAATAGCTTAACATCTTTTCTGTAACCTGATGATATTATAGACACTAATGTTCAAGATATCGGCAGTTATTTTTTTTTCCAATACAGTCATTGATGTTCGCATGTTAGTCAACCATACTTTAGAAAAAAAAGACTTCTATTTTGCACAGTAGTTCTTTTTCATACCAGCCAATAGTCCTGTTTTTTGTGTGAATTGCATGTAAATTTTCTTAAGAGTGGTGTTAAAGAATTGTTTCCAAGTTGTTTTTAGCCATTCCCCAGTAGAGCAGAGTGGATTAGAAATGCCATGCAATCTGGGCTTCAAATATTGGAAGGTGTAATTGTTTTAAAACATTTTATGTTGTTCTGTAAGTAAAATTATCTCTTCTGTGTTTTGTAGTTTTTGACAATTTTTCTTTGCTAAATTTTCATATTTCCACATCTGGCATAACACACATCTATGTGTACACCAACTCAGCATAGAAACATATTTTAAGAATAACGTGGGAGTAATTATTCAAAGCAATGCTAAAATTCTATTAATTCATTTTGGACATTCTAAAATATTTCAAGGGTTCCAAACTTTCAGTTTAACACAGCTTAGCGATTCAGTGAATGCAGACAAAAAGATTTAACCTACTGACTTTTATTAATCTGAATTTTTATTGTCATTTGTTTACATGCCATATAGTGATCGATAGATACATTAATATTTGTACTGAGCTTCTGTATGAATTTACATAGTACACTACTGAGCTAGCATATTGTAACTTCTAAAAAAGACAGTGTGGTACAGACAAACATAAATACATTTGGTAGGAACCCTACAACTGATAGAAATAAAACCATTAAATTCTACTCCACTGAAATTAGAAAGGTTTTTTATAATTTCATAGTTAGACTAAGACTAAGGGTGACATGTATGAACGGGCTTTTCGCCTGTTTTCAGGTGTATAATGCGCCTCACTGTGCCGGCTCCGCTGTCGGACGCACTAATGCGCTGTTAGGCGCAAGCGTCGCCACTTTGTAATGCGCCTAACATGAAGGGGTGTGCTGTGGGCGTTCTGGGGCGGAACGCAACAGATTAGAAAACACAAAATTATGTATGAAAACCGGTCGGCAAAGTGAGGCGCATTACAGCTCCAAAAGGCAGACCTAGGTCAATGTGGTCTAACTGAGCCGGAGGAGGCGAAGTGGAGCTAGCAATTATTTTAATGTGACAAAATGTGCTTTAGGTCTACAGTTACAACAGTACAATAATAAAAATAATTTTTAACTAAAATTAATTAATTAATTAATTATCAAAGATAAATATCCAAGTTGTATAAAAAAGATTTCAATGTATTGAAAAAGTTGATCATTTAAAAATAATGGAAATATATATATAAGATCTCAAAAGAAAGAAATTTAGTATATACAGCAAGAGCCAGGACAGCAAAGGTATTGCTGGGACCTGTGGTCCTCCAAGCAGGATTTCTATTCACTGACATGCTTAATGATTTATCTCTGATTTCCAACCTGTCTCGAAACTTAATACATAAACAGGCGAGGTGCGGGGAACTTTACACACCATGAGCGCGCTTCGGGCACGGCCATACATCAGGTGCAGTTTCATGGAAAAAAACGTGAAAACGGCCACCTCGACACGCCGATCTTCATACATGTCGCCCTAAGTTCGTACCTGTGTTATCATTTCTGTTTTCTGTTCTGTCATATCAGCAGAAAGGCAAAAATTATGTGGTGCCAGAGCCTTAGCAATACAAAAAATGAAGTAAGCCTTGGCATTGTCTAAAGCACGTTATATGTATTATCATGTGGTTAAGCAGTTCAAAATATCTTAGGCCATCAGTAAAAAATGTGAAGGGTTTCTGCATATGACCCAGCTAAGGCACAAAATATATTGTTTTTTTACAGTCCTGAAATTATTAGCTATATCATAATCTTTGCAATGGACTTTAATTCACTGAATTCGTTGTCAATAATTGTAATTTTTATCGTTATGTTTTTTATTTTGTCATGTTGCCAGTCTCTGCACCTTTCGAAGCTTCCCAGTTCATCATCTGATTATGTGTTTAGATAGTAATGATGCAATTACGCTAACTTTTGCTGAGTAAATAGGAAGACATTAATAATAGTCATGCTTTACTGACAGTGGAAACAGTGTAGGTTACATCATCAATTAGAAGGTCTCAATTAACCCAGATGCAGCTTCCTGTCAATGCTAAGGTCAACCAGTTCAGCAACCTGAATCTACCTCAGGTTTTTAGTGCATGTTTTTGTAGAAATTAGATAGGAATTAGTTTCCAGTCAAGATCCCAATCACAGATGTGAAATACATTTTATTTAAAGCTGTAAATGATGATGATTACCATTGCAGACAAAATATAATCTTGTGCCGAAGAAAACTGCAGATAATGTATATTATAAAATAATGATTAATGTGTCATCCTGTCTCATGCACAAAGCAGTCACATATACCAATCGGCCATAGCACTGAGATTAGTGACTGGTGAAGTGAATAACATGGATTATTTTATAATTATAGAACCTGCCAAAGGGTGAGATACATTTGACAGCAAGTGAACAGTCAGTACTTGAAGTTAATGTTGGAAGGAAAATGGACAATTGTAACAATCTGAGTGGATTACAAAGAACAAATTGTGATGGTTAACAAAAGGGTCAGAGCATCTCCAAAATGGCAGGTCTTGTGGAGAACATCCAGTATGTAATGGTTAGTGCTTCTCTTCAGTTGTCCAAGGAAGGACAACTTATAAACTAAAGTACTGAGGCATATTGGAAGTGAGGGGTAGTCTATATGGTCAACCCAACAAAATTACAAATTTCTGAAAATGTTGATTGAGGCTATGATACAAAGGTGTCAGAACACACAAGGCATCATATCTTGCTGTATATATAGTTGTATTGCAGTCAGAGTGTTAATCCTAACACCTGCCAACTGTTGAAAGCACCTACATTGAGCATGTGAGCATCAGATCCTTACCATGGAAGGTGGCACAGTCTGATATGTCACATTTCTTTTTCCATCATGGATAGTATAATGTGTGCGCTTTACTTTCCTATGGAAAAAATGGCATCAGGATTCACTATGAGAAGAAGGCAAGCTAGTGATGACAGTGTGATGCTCTGGGCAATGCTCTGTGGAAACTATGCATTTATGGAAATGTTAGGGCATGACCCCGCGGCACGGGTTTTCGGACGGTTTTTCAGCTGGTTTGCGGTTTTTCAGAACGCCTGAAAAACCGGCCGAAAATGAGCACAATTTGTTCTCCTATGCAACACCTTTTGCAAGCAGTCCCCACTCACAGTTTTGCCGTCGGACGGTTTCCCCGAACGGAAGATGTGCTTCTCAATGGGAGGGGGGAGGGCTGTTCTCCGCTCATCGCGGAGAAAATCCTACCCCCCCGCGGCCGTGGGGACGGGCGCAAAACAGGACAAATAACGGCCGGTTTGTCCTGTGCCGTGTAAACGCGCCCTTACTTTAACATGTAATACCTGCCTTAGCATTATTGCAGACTAAGTTCAATTGATCATGATTGCAGTAGTCCATAATGGTAGTAGCCTCTTTCAGCAGCCACAAATTTGTTGTGGAACAGTTTGAGGAACATGGCAAAGAGTTGAAATAGTTGACTTGGCCTTCATATTCCCCAGATCTTAATACAATCTTGTATCTGCCTGATGTGCTGAAAAAACATGTCTGATTATTGCAGGTCTCACCTCGCAATTTATAGGGCTTAAAGGATTTGCTGCTAACGTCTTGGTGCCAGCCATGGTACTGTCAGAGTTCATGACTCAATCAGTCAGAGCTTTTTTTTGGCATTCGCACAGTATTAAGCAGGTGGTTTAAATGTTATTGGTGATTAGAGTAAATATGAGTAGACTTGCTTTGAATATATTTTAAATGCCACTGTCATAAAAAAAGAGAGATGGTCTTTAAAAAATTGGTGTTAAGGGTTTTAATATTCACTATGGCATCCGTCTGAAAATGACAATTGGGAGTAGCATTGTGACCTGCTGTCAATCAGTTGGTCTTAGCAACCCTGTATCAATAGAATTATTTTTGGACATTTCCAATTATCTTAAAGGGTTATTCTTGTTTCATTGATTAGCTTTAAAGATGTAGGCAATAGTAAATAAATACTTTTACTATATATTGCTGTTCTGATTTTACTTCTCTTTAACGTTAGGAGAAGATTTTATCTACTCTTTTTTTTACAAAAGTCACTCTAGTTATTGACCACCTCTGTTTGCTCTCTTTCTCTGCTGTTACAGACAGTGGTCAGGCTATAAAAGTCAGAGCTAATTTGCATTACCTACTGACAAGCTTTAACGGTTTAGAGCTCTGTAGTTTTGTGCAGTACAGTTTACAGACCTTTAGCACTCATGTAACTGTATCAGGATCAGGTAGGAATAGCAGAACTGATATACCAATCACTGCTATAGAACCACCCATGGCCTGACCAAGAAGTGTGAGTCTGAAACTGCCTGCGGCTCTGTAAAGCAGTATGATGAGACAACCCCTTTAAGGTAGAAGACAAACATTGATCTTCTCACAGCACTTATCCCAACTATCTCAACATGTTTGAATGGGGCTGTGTCATTTTTTTGGCATGCTTTGAGCCAAACAAACTGTCGTAGCCCTGTCCTATAGGTGAATGAGCCATCGTACACAGAAACTTGGCACAATCAGTGCCAGATATGACACTTTTGAATGCACTAAAGGTGCGGGGGCATGACACACCAGAGTCGTACAATGCGCCAAAGTTTGGTGCTAAACTTACATACAAATCCATACCAGTTTCAAAGTGGCATGGCTGAGACTACTTTTGGTGTAGAATGGGACACATTTATAAAGACACTTTCATGCATACTCTAAGATCGTACACTATTAAAAGCAGAGGTAGAACTGGCGAGTTGGTGGCAGGTACAAACATGTTTCCCTAGGTATTTTTTAAATAAACAGTTAACAGGGCAAGCACTAGCCAATTTTAGTCCCAGAATAAGCAGTTTAGAGATCCATTTAACTTGCCCACCTTGTTTTTCACAGTTATAATTTTGATATGACATCAATGACCAGTTACACTTTAAAGTGTAAATCTACGGTGAAGGTCCCCTCAGTTATCCCTGTGGCACAGGCCCCTGTTGCCTCATTTCCTCTTTGCAGTCTAGGCCTGAATGAAGGCTAAAGGGTAGGACCGGTACCAGACTGGTTTTTACCCAATGCCCCTTTTGATTGGAAATTAATACATGCTCCACTTCCATTCATTTACCCTATAGCATCAACATGGCCGGCCACCTTTTATCTATTGAAAAATACCTGGATCAGCTATACATGAAAAAATGGTAAATTTCACCTGGATAAATAAAGTGGTTGAAGTGTCTTCATTGACTAAAAGCAAGACTGTGAGATGTGCTCCTAAAATGTACACAATCCCCACTCACCCAGTTAATAGAGGGCTTTAAAGAGCTGCATCTCTTATCCAGGTTTTGTTCTGTTATCACTTTATGGGATGATTCACAAGAAATTTAGCCAGTTTGTTGTAACGTTGACCATATATAAAATGACTTCACTTTTCAGGAAGAATTGTGCCCTTTATTCTCCACATATTTGCTCATTCCAGTGATGTTAAGGCACCGTGTTAAAAATAACAATATAGTTGCGTGTTTTGCATTCATCTGGTCCACTACAAGAGTTCAGCAGGATATTATGTCTGATCAAGGAGGTTGAGTTGACATTGTACGTCTGCTTATGTGTAGAAAAACATTGGGGCTTAATGCATGCTGGAACTTGTCTTGCATTTAATTTGAGGTGCTCTCAATTTTCGCTCCATGCCATTTGGTTTGCACATTGCAAAGAACAGATTAGTTCATTTGATTGCATTCATTATTTCAATCTCTCTTTTTTTTTTCCTTTTGTACAAATTTTACTAGTCGCCCTACTTCGAAGCTTTGTCACTGCCTAGACTTGTTTCAAAGAGAGAGAAATCTTTATAATAAGCAAATATTGAGTTAATTTTCCTTCTGAATAGATTGTGGACTCGAAACATAAAATATCTAAATAGAATTAATAAAGCATAATACAATAATAATTCACAATTACATAATTATAATTCAAAATATCTATTGATTTAGCATTTAAATTGACTTATTAATGCTAGATTAAAAAATATATATATTATTTTCACTATAAATAAATATGTTTAAAAAACTGTGTAATTTGCCATTGTTCAAGTAATTAGGTGAATATCTTTTTTTCATTTGCATAAGACTCTGGCATATTATGGCTCTGCACGGGAGCTATATGTTCTAGCCTAGGGCAAAATTGTATGGTATTCTGCGGAAACCTGATTCCATGAGATAAAATTAGTCTGTCCTTAGGTATAAAATGTATGACTCTTGCATAGATTCCTACACGGCCATAATATAATTGTAAGCAACTATGTGTTTCTAAAAAATCAAACCGTGCCAAGATAACATAAGGTTCTCATCAGAAGTTGCTTCTCGAAATATAATAACATTGTTATTGATTAAACAGTTTATAAAGCTAATTTAAAGGTAACAACCAATATGGTTACACTTCCTGTGGTCACTGTTGCAAAATGGCTTCTGCCACAAAACAGAAAATGCCTCTATTAGTAAACAAAACATAATTACCAGACTTTGGCATCTGGTTTACTAACATAGGGAAAAATTACATTTTATAAGGAAGTACTCTTTAAGTTACATATGCGAGTATAGAGCAAGTAGTACTGTGTATTCTGGTTGGGTGGTGATCCAGATATAGCATAAGGCCCCAGGAGTATAATACTACACCTCTGGGTGATATGATAAATGAATATAAATATAAGTCTATTCCCAAACGGCCTCCTTAAATTAACAAAATAAACATCAGCACCGTGACATTAATTTCAGACACGTCTATTGGCAAGTGTCCTATGCAAACATCTAATGGTATGCATATTAAAAACTCTTGAGGGATCCCGCTGACATTTCCTTAACCTCTTAGATTTTAATGTTTTTACATCTTTCTAAGCACCCCCTCCCCTCCAAAGGGCTTCTACTTAGAAAGAGTGGTTCTCGTTTCGACACAGCAATGGTATTGTTAACAGCGGTTTTCTGTCCGACGTACAGTTCTGTCATTTTCCCCTTCTCCTTTACACTCGCCTGAGTGTTTATAGTTATTGGAAAGTCTCTAGTTAGTTTCGCTGGCAAAGTTTTTCAGGCTAATAAGGGCTTGTATTTCAATGGTGACAGCTGGTACGAGACTTTCATGGGGAGCGATTGTACAGGGAAGTGTAAGTTTTGATAACATTTGAGGAAAATACTCTCAAATCAAGAGCCATCTTGAAAGATGGTTTGAGTACAAACAATTCACATATGTGCTCCTATTTCTTGTCCTGAAGGATGTTATCAAAACAAGATGATGGCAGACAGCTAAATAATTAGGAAATAGATATCAAGTATATTGAGCGACAACAAATTTGCTGGAACTTTTCCTCTCATTTTACATTGTGGCTCGGTAATCAATCTTCCCGAGCTTTTCTTTTCTCTGCTCTTTTCCTATCTGTTTTTTTGCCTCTAGTACAATTTATCACACAGAAGTCTTTTTTCGGGAAAGGGGCATATCTGATGGGCACTGCTTTATCATACAAAATAAGATCAGATAAAAGCAGATGTATAATTTATTACAGTCATAAATATGTACAGGACGAGTATACAAAATGCTATATACAAGCTCGAAGGGGAAAAAACAATAATGTTACTGATATTGACTGATTTAAGTTGAATATATTACATGACTGCTTTTGTGAATATGAATATTGAGACTATAATTTTTTCAGTTTTTACATTGTCCTGACATTATGCATTACAAGAATACTGCAATGCATGTGTGTTATTATTAAGTGAGTGGGTGAAGTATTTTTCTAAAACTATTTTTACTGATTTTCTGTAAATAAGATGTCAGGTTTTTTTTTATATTTGTGCTGTGTCTTTGTAATCTGGTATATATACTTTTATGCTGTTTGCAAGTTTTGTTGTACTATAGTAAGTCTTAATTATGCAAATTCTAATGTAAATCTATCAGGAGTGACTAGAAAAATGGTAAGTGTACTTAAAGTATAACTTTAATAGTGACTTGATGAATTCCAACATACTAGTGATATCAAGTGAAATTTATAAACACTATAGAATAAAATTATCCAAAAAATATATTGATAGAAGTCCATCGTACAACCTCGTGTCAAAAATAAAACATTCCACAACTTTATTTTAAATTCTTATTAAAATCAAAACATTGTTTTCAACAAGTCACGCCAAAGCCATAGCCATAGGCAATGATGTGACTCTTGTTGAAAACTATGTTTCGATATTAATAAGAATTGAAAATAAAGTTGTGGAACGTTTTATTTTGGAAACAAGGTTGTATGCTGGACTTCTATCGATATTTTATTTTTTGGGTCATTGGATTACGAGGCTGCTTAAGCCTGTCCGGGCGTCTCCTACCGTGATTATGACCAGGTGAGCGGACTCCATGATTTATGTTTGTGCATCTATAAAATAAAATAATCTCAGTCTTAAAATAATCGTAGAGGCAAGAAAACGAGTAGCTACTAGAGGCGAGGTTTAACAGGATAAACTATAGGTGGAGACGGGAAGGAAAAACGTCATGTGGTCCTGATATCGTCCTACTTGATCTGAATTAACCCTAATTACAGTACAAGACACTCGTCACCAACCTGTTCTCTGCACGCACTATCACCTATTTTGTCCCAAACCAATGTCCGGTCCCAACAAGTTTCTGTGCCACTTCCAGCATTCTCAGGTGACTTAAACAGAAATGGACAAATGACAAAACAATCAAGCCTGACAAAAAAAAGTCTGGCTATGAGGCCTATGGGAGCAATCACCAAAGGTCAAAATATGTGCCGTTTGGCCAATGGGTTAGAGGTTGTATATGACCCAACCTCCAGAGTGTTATTCAAGGTCTAATCTATCAGGAGCATCCAAAGGAGTAGCTAGAGTACAGTTACATATTATATGTACATATTAAATCAAACAAAAGACAAGATGCTGAAATTTTAAAAGGATGGATTTTTAAGAGAAATTCATTTATCAGTCCTAATCAGTGGACTTCATTTATTTTACCTTGTATTTTGACGGAACAAAGCTACATTCACATTAACTATGGTTTTAAGGTGTTTTTTCTTTTCTTAAATTTTGGTTAAAAATGTAATGAAAATAATTCTTGGAAAGATCCTTAAAATTTCAACTACAAAAAAAATGAAACTTAATTCCCAAAAATGTAAAAATATTTAAAAAGATTAAATGCTAAGAACAGTGTCATCTCTTTCCAAACTTTCCAAAGTTTGACATGGCTATCAAATAGACACATTTTAAATTTTAATATCATGGCAGCGGGACTAAAAGCCATTATATTTAGGGGGACATGTATGAACAGGGCTGCGTCAGAAGTCTGGCGTACTTTCAGCCCGACATCAGCCGCAGCCCCCTTCGCATTACTGAAAACCTTCCCACATGCCAATATCAGGCACATTACAGAGCGCAAGCGGCACCTGATTTCGGGGGATGTGCGGGAGGCGGGGCGCACTAGAGCTTACAAAGCTGTAGTTTTATAGCTGCGCTACAACATTTGTAGGCGCATTAGTGCTGGAACAGGTATTCCACTTTCAAAGTGATGTGAGCCAGAAATGTCGCCCTAGCGCTAGAATGCACCTGATTTATGACCCGCTATAGAGCGGGTTAATAAATCAGGTGCATTGTATATTATTTTAATGCGCATGAAATTTGGCTTTTAAACATCAAATTTCATACATGTGGCCCTTAGTGTTTTTAAAAAAAAATAAAAACATTGAGGGACATCACTTATATGAAAACTATCTAGGTCTTAGATTTTCTTTGTTGCCCATAGCAACCAATCAGAGCACCCCTTTCAGTTTTTCACGCACTACATAAAATAAAAGGGGGAGCTTGATTGGTTGCTAGGGTAATAAAAAGTCTTGATTAGACAGTTTTTATACATGAAGCCCATTAAAATTTTAAATTTGACTCAGCACCTTTTTGGACCAATAACTTTTTGTTTTTCCACTTACAGACCTGAGTAAGCGCTTATTACTTGTGGGCTAACGTGTAGTTTATAATGGAACCATTTTATTAAACACGCAAGTTTTTGATCACATTTATTTCTGATTTGTTTGGGGACAGGAAATAACCAAAGAAACACAATTTTGGCGTTTGGAACTTTTTTCCTACGGTGTTTACCATAATGTTTTAAATTTTAATTTTAAGGATCGAATTTTCAGCGTAACTAATTATGTGTAACTTTTTTATTGTGTTTATTTTTGTATTTATGAAATGACAAAAAGCTTTTTAGATCTGTTTTTAACACCTGTATTAGCAGTCCCCCATTGCCATAAGGGGCCCCAGTGTTGTTTAAAAACCCTCCGCATTAAGAAATGCAGAAGGGTGTCAAAATAGGGATTAGTAGCATTTAAGGATAGTGATTGGGAGCTTATAGGCTTAGCTGCCCTGGCAAACCCCTTGGGGACCCCCAATCTTGTCTGGGAGGGTGGGGGAAGGTCAGTTTTTGTATTGCAACCATCTAAAGAGTTACAGCAGAGTTTGGGGCCCTCGCTAATCTGTGAAAGCGGGGGGTAAACGCTGTAAATTAAGAGGAGCTCCACCAGCATTGGGGGGGTTTTTAAAACAAGTGAGATCCCCCATAGCTTATTTCAACGTTTTGCCGTAATTTGATCATAGTCTAAAGGGGTTGAAAATTTGGCTCTTATACCCCTTTTATACCATTGCTGTAGCACTCTATTTATAGAAAGAAATGGTACAGCCCACATTCATGTCCATAATAAGGCTCCAGGCTAATGTATAAGTAAACAGCTGCAGTCTGAGGGCCACCACAAGGCATGTGCCCCGAAACAGGTAACAGTATGTATGGAGGAGCAAACTTCTCCAGTATTACCATCTCCAGCATGTTTAATCATGAGACCACCACACAGGTCATGTGACCCTGATATCCAGGTATCAGTAGTGTATGGAGGAGCAGAACTTCTCCAGTATTACCATCTCCAGCAGTGTCATATCATGGACCACCACACAGGTCATGTGTCCCCTGGTATCCAGGTAATAGTAGTGTATGGAGGCACAGAACTTCTCCAGTATTACTATCTCCAGCAGCGTCTTATCATGTGACCATCACACAGGTAATATACAAATCCAAAGTGAAACAGCACCAGCAAAAAATGTAAATAAAAAGTGCACATCCTAAGGACCGAACCAAGTCCAGAAATATATCAATGAAGTGAGGACAGCACAGATTCAAAAAATGGTTGTGTTTATTCCCAGGCAACGTTTCAGCTCTTACCAGCTTGAGAAAGGCTCTGGTAAGAGCTGAAACGTTGCCTGGGAATAAACACAACCATTTTTTGAATCTGTGCTGTCCTCATTTCATTGATTCATCACACAGGTAATGTGACTCCTGGTATCCAGGTAACAATAGTGTATAGAGTAGCAGAACTTCTCCAGTATTACCACCTCCTGCAGCGTCTTATCATGTGACCACCACACAGGTCATGTGACCCTTGGTATCCGGGTATTAATAATATACGGAGGAGCAGAACTTCTCCAGTATTACTACCTCCAGCAGTGTCTTATCATGTGACGACCACACAGGTCATGTGACCGTGGTATCCAGGTAACAGTAGATAACTGAGGAGCAGAACTTCTCCAGTATTACCACTTTCAGCAGCGTATTATCATG
Organism: Phyllomedusa bahiana; assembly: GCA_025379985.1. NCBI lineage: Eukaryota > Metazoa > Chordata > Amphibia > Anura > Hylidae > Phyllomedusa > Phyllomedusa bahiana. The sequence goes on along the minus strand of JAODAL010000466.1, from coordinate 148,471 downwards.
TGACCCTGGTATTTGGGTATTAATAGTGTACGGAAGAGCAGAACTTCTCCAGTATTACCACCTCCAGCAGCGTCTTATCATGTGACCCTGGTATTTGGGTATTAATAGTGTACAGAGGAGCAGAACTTCTCCAGTATTACCACCTTTAGCAGAGTATTGTCAATGTCTGTTGAGAAGACGCTGGTGAATTCTGCTCTCTGTCTCATCTTTCTGCTTTTTATTTATTTTTTTACTTTATTAATAACAACATTACAATATCACCTAGAGACATCTATGTGTGTTGTGAAGTTTCTAACAATTAACTTTATTAACAACGTGGCAAAGTTACTACACACAGTAAAGAAGTTGCTGGAATACCCATTTTAATATTTTTTACAAAATTACGCCTAGTTAGTTACCCCATGTATGACATGAAACCCTGCTGCAAACCAGGACGTCACCTGACTGATTCCATATTTAGTCCACACAGTCCAGGGGAGCCAACATTGTGGACAGGAATTTAGACTATACCTTTTTTTCTAGACTTAGGCAAACTACTTTTATATAAAAAAGGCGCAGGAGCAGAATTTTTTATACATGTATATTAGAAAATGGTATGATGTCCTATTATATCCAACATAAATCAAAACAATACAAAGTGGACAACCCCTTTAAGGTTGCAGTGGGTCTTTTAGGTTCCTGTCGGCTAATGCCAGCATTGAATGAGTTATTACTGCTTTTAATTTATCTAATCATACAGTTTCCTTCTGCACAAATTGAGGCATACTTATTGATGCTTCATCCGAATTTTATGTCCAAGCCTGTCTTCTCTGTGATAACATTTTATGAGACCTGTTCTTTGTTTGGACTTGTAGTTTGATGAATGAATGGGTATTAGCTGAAATTCCACTTAGATGACACATAGAAAGAATTTTCATGATATAATGGGCCTGAATGGGGGGACCAAGCTGTTGGGGGCGTCATACTAGGAAGCCTTGTCTTACATTCATGTCTCCCAGCTGTGAAATACAGTATGCAGATAGAGGTTTGTGTATCATGTTGCGTCCCTTAAGGTTTCCTTTTTTTCTTGCTCATTATACAAAAAGCCTATAAAATCTGTGCATCGAGCAGAGGAGCCAAGGTAACAAAGGGGAGAGATACAATTAATTGTGGAATTGCCATTACATGTATAATCTGATTGGCTGTCCCAAGCACCAGCACTCCTTATTCAGCAGGTATTGTCCAGATTTATAGTCCTTACTCTATCCGATTTAATAAGGTCATTTAAACATAAAAATGTAAAAATCAAAGAGGTTTTCACTACCAAGATTAGCTTTCAACATGATGGGACAGGTAATTGAAGACTTTTTCTAACTATATTGCTTTGTTGATTTGACTTTGGTTATGAGAGTGCACACATGTTTCTATGGTTATCTGCATACCAGACTATAACTCTGTTATCTGATTAGCTGAGAGAGCAAAGAGCAGGGAGTGACGTCACCATGGATGGACAGCTGAGTCCAGAGAAAACTGATCTCTAATAAGATTAGCTTCTGTGTACAGATAACGGCATTGTATTTAGTCCTCACAGCACCTGGAGCTTTTTTTTTAACCCCTTAACACCGAGGCCTATTTTTTTCACATTCGTTTTTCCCATAACTTTTTTCTTTTTTCATCTACATAGCACATGAGGGCTTTTATTTTGTGGGACAACATGTACTTTCTAATGGTGTCATTCATCGTACCATTGACTATGCTGGTAAACCGCAAAAAATTCTACGTGGAGCAAAATGTGAAAAAAACGTACTTGCCCCGTGTTTGTGGGTGTCTTGCTTTTATGGCATTCAATCTTCTGTAAAAATGGTGCATTCTCTGTATTCTACAGGTTGAAAGAAATCCAGCAATATAAAACATGTACAGTTTTCATTCTGTTTTGGTACCGTAAAAAAATTCCAAACATTTTCTATTTTTGAAACTTGCGTGGTGGTACCATTTTCTGCGACCAATAACTTTTTTGTACTAACACCTACAGACTTGCGTGAGAGGCATTTTTTTGTGGGTGGAAGTGTTCTTTTTACTGGCACCAGTTTGAAATAAATGCAACTTTTTTGTTCAAATTTCTTTCAATTTTAAGAGGACATGAAATGTCCAAAAAAAAGCAATTTTTACTTGGAATTTTTCTTATTCTACAGTGTTTAGTGTACGGGTTAAATTATGTTATATTTTAATCTGACTTTTTCAGATGCGGCGATACCAAATATGTGTAACTTTTTTTATCATCTTTTTTTTTTCATAGTATATATTATACATTTTAATACATATATTTAAATATATATAAATTATATATATATATAAAATATATTATATATAAATATATATATTATATATATATTTCACTTTCAAACATTTTTTTTTTTTATTTTTCTTTGACCCCCTGGGGGCGATTTTTTTAACTGCCTCATTGCATTGTATCCCACAATCTTTTGGGTTTTAAAAAAGAGGGTGGTTATTACAAATTTCCCTTTCCGGGGGAAAGGGAAAGGTAGAAAAACATAAAAAAAATGGCGGTGATAAACCTTCAAAAGGGATTTTTCCAGCTGCCATGTTAACCGATCAGGAGACAGGGGATCTCGCCGGATGCCCGGGATCGGAGTGAGTGGGGCGGAAACCGTTTTCCCCACTGATTGGGAACCCCCGGCGGCAATTTTTGTGGCATCAAAGGGGGTTTTTAAAACCCATGGGGGGGGGGGGGAAACCGGGGCGTCCTCCCGGTTTTAAACGGTGGTGTTACGGGCAATTCAACACCCCCCAGCTATTAGCAAAAATCGCAAAGGGGTTTTAAGAAAATAGCTCCCTGAAATTTGGGCGGTTTAATGACCCCCCTTAAAAGTGAATACCCCAAAATCTCTGCTATGAACCACTCCCAGCCTGAGGGGGCAATGAGTGTAAACGGGTTGGATCAGTAAAAACCGGGGATAAGAAAAACCCCTTTAATTTAGAAAAAAATAAAAATTTTAAAATGATGCGAATTAAAAAATTTTGGGAATTTAAAATTTTTGGATTTAGGTTTGAAAAAAAACGGGAACTTTCCCCCATCTATAAGCTCCTGTAAAATTTCCTTATTTGGTGACAAATCTTTTAGGGATTTGTTATAATGAGTGAAAAAGGGAAACCTAAGCCACAAAAACACTTTCTCTTTATTTTGGATTATTTTGAGGGGGCCTCATTTATCAACCCAAAAGACTTTTTTTGGGGAAACTGTAGCAACCCACTCAAGGCCACTTTCAGATTTGCGAGCAGTTAAAAAACCCATGAAAGCGAGCTCGATTGGTTGTAGAGGCAAAAAAGACACCCTTCCCTACCCCGGGTAAATGGGGGCTAGGTTTTAGAGACCCCAACAAAACATGTCCCCAAAATTTATGAAATTTCAGGGGGATTTTTTTATGTTTTTATTATCCCAAAACAATTCCACAGCACTGAAAAAAGAGTTTGGTCACCATTCCTTTCTCCGTTGGGATTTCCCGGTCAAAAATTTTGATCAGTATTTTTTGGGAATAAAAGGGGGATACCGAGGCAAACACTGGGAATATCCCAAGCAGGTAAAATAAGTTTTTGAAACATTCACCAATTTTCTAAGTAAAATTTTTTCTAAAGGGGCTCCCTGAACTTTAAATTCTACCAGTTTTTCAACCCCCCACCCAATCCACAAAAGGCAAAAAAAAAAACCCCATAAAAGGTCCAAAAAAATTAAGTTTACGGGAAATTAAATGAGAAATGACCCAGGGGAAAAATGGTTTTTTAAACCCACGCCCCAAAATTCATTTAAAACCCCTCGTAAAAAAAGCCTTTGTTGTAAAGGACCCCCCCCCAAGACACCCCCTTTTAAATTGGAAAATAGTCTCATGCTTTGCCGGTGGGTTTTTGCCCCCTTTCCCTTTCCACAAAACACGTTTCCCAAATCCTAAAGGTTCTCTGGGCCTTTCTATAAACTCGGTTAATGCTGCCCCCATTCAAAAAAAAGGGCCGGTTTGCCCCAACAACGGGCGGGGAACAAAATTTTTCCCCTTTACGGGGACTACCCCTTTAAAATATTAAATCTGATGGTTGGGTTTCCCTTTTTATAGTAGGATTCACAAATTTTGGGTTTAATTAAAAAATGAGGGGAAACCCTTTTTAAAAAATGTAAAATCTTTTATATCTTCTTATTCTTCAAATATTTTAAGATAAAAAAAGTAAAAAAATTTCCTTTAAAATCAACTTTTCCCCTTTTTTTGGACTTTTTCTCAAGTATAGCCAACCGATAAGAGGTTTTCCCTTTTTTAAAAAACTTCAATAGGAAAAAAAAGGGGAATATTCAAAAATTGTCGGGGGTGAATGGAACCCCCCGGGGGCCCTGCACATGGGAAGTGACCCAAATTAAATGAGCTTTCATTACCCCCATAAAAGAGAAAATGTGTGGCTACCCCCCTTTTTTGATCTCTTTCTATATGAAACCCCTGCAGGTTTTTTCCCCTTTCCTGAGGGGCGAAAAGTTTTCCCCCAAATGTTTAAAAATTCCGAGAAAAAAATTTGAAAATAGGGTTTTTTCCCCATTTAGTACGGGATAAAAATTTTAAAATTTTAAATCAAATCACCCATAAATTTTTCTCCCATACTGCCAAACCCAATTAAATTTTAAAAACCTCTTTCTCTGTCTCCCACCCTACCCGCTTCTCCCGCTCTCTCAGTTTTGCTGGGATATAAACCCACAGACCCAATAAACCCAAACCTCCCTTTCCCTTCTTCAAGTTTTCCCACATGGTGCCCAGTTCTCGGGAATATTCTACCATTTTCCAAAAGGGCAACAATCCCAACCTTAAAATTTTTTTAAAACCCCTTAAAAAATACATTTTCTCGTCCCCCTCCTATTTTTACCCCTAAATGCGGCCCCCAAACCTTCTATCACACACTTTTCTGTCACCCCCTACACTTTTCCCCTCACACATTATCTTAAATAGGGGGTACGGGAATGGGGGGCGGTTCAAAAAATTTTTTATGTTTTTTTAACCCCAATTAGAAACAAGGCCGACCATTGTAAACGTTGAAAATTCTCACCTTTCGTTCCCCCCGGAAACCCTCTAGATTGTAAGCTCTTGCGGCGGGGCCCCCCATACCTTTTGTCTGTTTCTGTAAGTAGCTTTTATTGTGTAATGTCGTCTTTTATTTTTAAATTATACCCTCCTTTTTTTTTAAATGCTGGGGGAATTTTTTGGGCCGTTTATAAAAAAAAATTATTTTTTTTAAATTATTTTTAATTTTTTTTATTTTTATTTTTATGATTTGACCCGGGGTTTTTAAAAACAGAAATATAACAATAGTTATTGTATAAAAAGCACTGGTCGAATTTGGTTGTTTTTTTTCTTTTTTTTCCTTTTATAAATTGTTTTTTTTTAAAATTTTTTTTATCAAAGGGTTCCCTTTTTTGGGTTTCAAAAACCCTTAAATTTTGGGGAAAAGGGTTTTTTAAGGGCCAAACCAATCCTTTCCTAAACCCAAAAAGGGATGAAAGAATTTAAAAAAGGCCCCCTTTAAATTTTTTCCAAAAGCCCCTTTCAGTAATTTCCCCCAAAAGGGCCCTGGCCCCGGGGGGTTTTAGTTTGGTTTAAAATTGTTTTTAAATTTTTCTAACGGGCAACTTTTAAAAAAGGGTCAAAATTAGAAATTTTGACTTTGGGGGCCCAAAATTTTTAGGGAAAGTTTTCAAAAACTTCATTTTTCCCCAATTGGTCCCCTTTTTGGCAAAAAGTTGTGTTTTACCCCTTTAAAAAGTTATCTTTGGGGCCCTTTAAAACCGGGCGGGGTGTAGGTACCCTCATAAAAAGGAAACAGGGGCTAAAAAGGGGGTGGGTCTAAAAAATTTTAAGGAAACTTTTTTGGGGCCCCAAAGGGGGCGGGTTAAATTGGGGAAAAAACGGAAAGCCGTTTTTGAAAAAGGGGTTCCCTTTTAAAGATATTATTTTCGGGGACGGAAAAACAAAGGTTGGAAAGGGGTTAATTTCTAAAACCCGGTTGACTTTTTTTGGCTAAAAATTTTTTCCACATTCTGACCATCTACTGGGGGAAGGGGGAAAGATTTTGGGGTAAAACCAAATGGTCCAAAATTAAAAAATTTAAAAAAAATAAAAACCAAAAAAAAAAGGAAAACCACTTTTCAAACCAAAAACCCCCAAAATTTAAGAAAAAAAACTAAACAAAAAAACCAAAAAAAAACAAAAAAAAACCAACCACAAAAATTTGTGTCAAAAAAAAACAAAAAAAAATAAAACAAACCTACTTTAAAAACCCTCCAAAAAAAAAAAAATTAAAATAAAAAAATTCAAATTAAAAAAACTTTAAAATTTTAAAAATTGAAAAATTTTGCCAAAAAACAAAAAAAAAAATTTGTAAAAAAAAAAAAAAATTGGAAAAAAAAAAAGGGGTTCCCAAAAAAAAAACCCAAAAAAAAAATAACTCAAAAAACCCGGGTCCCCCCAAAAAAAACAAATTTTTAAAAAACAAAAAAAAAAAAAACACCCAAAAAAAATTTAAAAAACACACAAAAACGGGGGCCCTCCCCGTTTTAAAAAAAATGGCCCCCCTCCAATGCCCAAAATGGAAAAAATTCCCTCCCCCCCAAAAAAAAAAAAATAAAAAAAAAAAAAATTAAAACCCTTTAAAAAAAACCAAAAAAAATTTTTAAAAAAAAAATTCCAAATCCAAAAAAAACCCAAAAACAAACATCCCAGGGTGATTGTTTCCCGGGGATTTAACAAATTTTCCAAAAAGAAAAATGCAACATGTCACAACTTGGCTAGAACTGTCCGAAGTTGGTTGGATGAACATGACTAAGACTTTCAAGTACTACCCTGACCAATAATATCCCAGTTTTACTTTTAAATTAAAGGAATGGGCCCCCAAATTTTTTTCCTTTTTTACTTTTTAAAACAACCCTGACCCCTACCCTTTTCCCTCAGGCCGTTTTTAAATTTCCTGATTGTAGATTTTTTCTTTCGGCCCGCCCTAATATGTTTGGGGGGGGAAGACTTTCTTGCTTGAAATTCCTTTAAAACAGCAGCCCGGGAAGATCTTTACGCACTTCATCCCCATGGGGATGTTTTAAAACAGATTCTGTCCCATAGCCTTTTAAGGAGAGTTTTACTGTAAAAGGGAGGGGAGGGGGGGAAGCGTGAAAACCCCTCTTGTAAAGGGGGATTCTTGTTTTTTGTAAAAAGGGGGTCCCCCTTCATTTTGGGCCCCGGTTTTTAAATGTTTAATGGCAGACACTGCTGAAAAGTTCCAGAAAGCACGGAAAGTGTCAAAACGATTATTAGCCTAGTGGCCAAAGTGAAAACAAACGGGGATTTAAAGGGAATTATAAAAAAAATCCCTAAAAGTGATCGGGAAAAAGGGAAAAAAAACAAAACCCAAAAAAATTTCCAAAAAAAATGGTTTAAATAAAAATGTGGGGGAAAAAATTAAAAAAAAGTCATTTTTTTGATGAAACTTCCCTTTAAGCACCCTGGGCCCAAATATTGTTCTCTTTGGGAAACCCCCTTTTTGGGCCCCCCCAGTGTGGATGCAGCCCGACTTGGTTTCCAGACCCCTTTTGAAAACCTCCCGGGACCTTATTGAGCATTTCCATTTCCATCTAGCAAAAGGGTCCATCCCTGCAAATTTGTATTACTCTGGTCATAATAATGTGACTCAGATGTGTAAAAGGCCTGTAGCCCCTGTTTTTCCTCCCCAAACCCACATGATTGACATCTCCCGTCCCTAAGTTCATACATGAAGAACTATCAATCATTCTTTATTGGGGTGGGACAGGTTCACAGATTTTTCCCTTTAAAAGCCCGTTAGCATTTGAAAGCAAAAAATTTAAAGAAGCACCTAGGAGCCCGGGAACAAAGCGCGTGAAGTGAATTGGGTTGCTAGAATGTATGGGGATTTATCTGTGAACCTAAATAGAAATTTATACCGCCCATTACATATGAAAAATAAATTTTCCCCAAGATTCATCTGAAACAATGGGGGGAAAAAACCCAACGCCCCTTTCCCAAGGGCACAAAACCCATGGCGGGGGATAAGTTTTTCTGTACGGAAATTTCGGGAACATGTTTTCGGGAGGGTACAATTAGACAGGGGTATCTATTCCTCTTTTATTGTATTTTAATTTTTCTGAAATTTTCTTAAATTCTCGGGAATTTTTGCCGGGAAAAAAAACCCACATTTGGGAAAGTTTTAGCTGTAATTGATACTAAAAAGGGAATGACGGGTACTTGAAAATATTTTTGGGAGGGGTTTTTAAAACCCTGTTCAGAATTCTAAAGGGTTCTTTCCCAGCAGAGTTTATTATAAAAGAAAAGCTTTTTTTTCCCCCCAAACAGAATCAATATACCCCAGATAGGGTTTTATGGAAAAAAATTTAAAAGGGTGTATTCTGAAATTACTTGACTGAAAATGTAACGGGGTAGAATTTGCCCCCATAAATACTTTTTTTGTCAGCTCAAAACAGCCCTTTAAAGAGAATACGTTTCAAACCTTTACCCAGTTTCGAGAGATTCAGATTTTTCTTTTGACTAAAGATTTTAGTAGAAAATAATGAATCAGCCATGTCATTTTCAGACCCAAAAATTGCTACTGAATACTGTATGCATATGAATCACAATGAGAATGACAATCGAAGTATCTATCCTACTAGTTAAACTCTCCGGAGTTCAAACCCCATGCACGGAAAGCACGTTTTAGAAATCTGAATTTGATCTATCAAACTCTTCATTCTATGCTTCCTGGTTCATTTAAAGGATACCTGAACTGCACTGAAGGATGTATGGATGCAGGATGCAGATATCTTGCTGCACCAAGTCATCCGATCTCATGGCGCAACAAAAGCCATTGACAAGCATTGAAAAAGTCGAGATAACATTCTGTGCTACAATATAATAGTGCGTTGTCAAGATACTGTAAGCTTTGCTGCAGCTGTAACTTTTACGGCGTATTTCAGGGCGTAATTGCACTGCAATTCATACTCCCGTAAATACGGTAATTCATAGCTCTCATTGAGAGGCATGATTACCTGCAATTTTCCCCAACGCATATTATGCGCCAGGAGAAAGAAGTGACATGTCTATGGGGGTCAGCACAGAGCGTTTTAGAATTAGGCGTACTTCTAAGGGCTAGTTCACACGGCTTATTGCCGGCGTAATTGCGGGACGGATTTCACCCCGAAATTACGCCGACTGCCGTGCAGCAGAGGCGGGGCGGGGGGCCGGCAGCTCACCGGCCCCATAGACATGCATTATTCACGGCGCATACACGCCGTAAATAATGTGCATGTCATTTCATATGCCGAGCGGGGAGAGGAGACGGAATCCATAGTTTTCTTTGAGAACTGTGGATTACCATAATGCCTGGATTTCAGCCGTATTGGAGCGCAAATACGGCGCGCAATACGGCTGAAATCAGTCCCAGAATAAGCCGTGTGAACGAGCCCTAAGAGTAAACGGAGCACACAGTACGCACTACTATATGTCACAAAGGCGCCAGGTGAATCTACCTTTAGTCCAGAAACGGAAAGATGGTAGGAACAGAAAAATATCTCAAACAGTGTTGTACTTCATATCCTTATTCTAATTAAGATTTTGCCAGTAATCTTCGGAAAATTAGATTACAGACAGGTAAAAGGAAGTGCATCATTGAATTTAATGAAACTTTTCCTTTACCTGTGTGGGCTGGTGATTGGTTATAAAATTTCCCCTGTAACTGGCCTGACCTGAATCCGAAGCACAATACTAATCTTGAATAGAGATGGGCGAATTTCCCGAAATTCGTTTCGTTCACTTCGCCAAATTTCTCTGCAAAAAATAACTTCGTTCCGAATTACTTCAGCATGAATCACATTAAAAAACAGCTATTTCCAGGCTGCACAGAGCCTGCAGGGTGCTGTAGAACGTTGTGCCATGCTTAAATAGCAGAGGGAGCTTGGTTTGGTCTTCATACAATGTTGTGTTTTAGTATGACACCACATGACTGGCCGACCTCTTAGAATCGCTTCACTATAAAATTCCCTTGGGCACTTAAGGGGGGCAAAACTGACCAAAAAAATGGTAAAATGTAGAAATGTAGCCTGATAAAGTCATGCCAGAGAAAGCGGAAAAAACAAGCTGAGGGCTCGGGCAACATATGCAGAGTGTGGGGGGTAGGCAGCAGCCACACAGCATGAGGGCGAGATTGGGACAATACATTCGGGAGGGGGCAAAAACAGGAGTAGGCCAAAGTGGAACAATGACAAGTGCAAGGGGCACGGAAACAGCCATGCAGCACTGAGGTCAACAGTGCACAATGACAATGTGTAGGTCACCAGCAGCCACAGCACACAAAGGCAACAGTGGCACAAGACACAGTGTGTAGGTCACAAACCCCACAGCAGAGCATAGGTCAAACAGCATAGGGGTTTCAACAGTGCAAAATGACACGTTGTGCACCAGCAGCAATAAGCGGCAGTGGCACAAGACACAGTGTTAGTCCGCAGCAAAAAAAGGTCGACATTGGCAAATGACACAGTGTTTGGCACGGCAGCAGCGCATAAAGGGGGGCGGGGCACAAGACACATGTTAGGTCAGGGCAGCAGCAAAAGGTCAACAGTGGCACAATACACAGTGTGAGGTGCGGCAGCACAGCAGAGGTCAAGTCAAATGCTTCTGGATGGCAAAAACAGGAGAAAGGGCCACAGAGGGGGACAATGACACTGTTAGCTGGCAGCAGCCACGGAACACAAGGTCAACGTGGCCAATGACAAGGCGTAGGTCAGGGCAGCACCACACAGCAGCAGGGGTCAGTGGCAAAATGACATTTGGAGGTGGCAAAAACGGGAGTAGGCCACAGATTGGGACAATGACACGTGTGTAGGCACGCGCAACCACAGAACACATAGGGGTCAGACAGGGCACAATGAACGTGTGAGGCCGGGCAGCAGCCAACAGCACAGGGGCGACGTGGCAAAATACACAGGTGTGGGTCACAGGGGCAGCAGCATGAGGTCGGCGTGGCACAATGAACAGTGGTAGGTCCGGCAGCAGCATGAGGTCAGCAGTCACAATGACATTCTGGAGGTGGCAAAACAGGAGTAGGGCCACAGAGGGGAACAATACACAATGTGTAGGTACGGCACAGCCACAGGAGCACATGAGGTCGACAGTGGCACAATCCATTCGGGGGGCAAAAACAGGAGTAGGCCACAGAGTGGGACAATAAACCCAGTTTGGGTCACGGCAGCACCAACAGCAGCATGAGTCAGCAGTGGCCAATCACTTTCGGGGAGTTGGAAAAACGTAGGCCCGAGTGGGAAAAAGACAGAGTGTGAGTCACGGCAGCAGCAGAAAAGGGTCAGCATGGCAAATGACATTCGGGGGTGGAAAAAACAGGAGTAGCCACAGGGGGGAAATAAAACACAGTGTGGGGTCACGGCACGCACATGGGGTCAGACAGTGGCAAAATACTTTCTGAGGTGGCAAAAACGAGTAGGCCCCAAGTTGGGACAGTGACACAGGTGGAGTCACGCCAGCCAAGCACAGCATATCAACAGTGGCACAAGAACAGTGTGGGTGGGTGGCAATACCATCCCTGGAAAAGAGGGTTGTTGGCAATGGAGAAACTTCAGCAATGGGGCATCGGGCGGGTGGGGGCATCAAATATGGAGGCAGTTTTTTTAACCCAGACTCATTTCTCACATTTTGGGTAGGCGTCATGGTGATGTATCTAAACCCTAAGGGGCTTTGGGTGTTGGAAATCCGGGCCAAACCCCCCTGATTAATCTTGAAAAAGGGTAAAGTCGTTCCACAATTCCCGGGGACAACGGGTTCCCCTTGGGGCTAACATCCCCCCCCCCCCGCACTGAACACCCGCTCTATGCCACACAAACGGGCCGGGGCCAGACATTTTTCCCCTGCAAACTGGAAAGTTGGGGCCCACATATTTTGGCTGCCCATAGTCCAGCGGATCTTCAAACGGGGGGGCGGTGATGCCCAAGTAGGCCACCACCTGTTGGTTCAGGGATTTTGCCCAGGTCCTGCGCGCCTGCTGCTGCTCGACTACCCTCCTCACTAGCGGGGAGAAGCGCTCATCAGTGATCCAACTTGGGTTCGCTGATGGAGGGGGTCCCGCTCCTACCCCCCCCCCCCCCCCCCACCTTTCCCCCCAGCCGGGGCAGTAGTATGAGCGCTGGGAACCCCCCGTCAGACCTGTAAAGGGGAAAGGAACGATGCCGCACAAGGCAGGGGCCCAAAATGATTACGGAGGATTTTCCAAGTATTGAGTTTTCCCCCCTCCAATACTGGGAAAAAGGCTCCCTTTTTGGGACCTACGGGGGGTCCAATAGGGGGGAGAGCCAGAAGTCATCCCTCTGCCGGGATGCTGACATCGCCTGCACTACCCGGGCAAATAACATCTGGGGGCCATCTCACAATGACTCCGAGGGGCTCCCTGCCTCCATTTCCACTGTATCTGCCACGGTGCTTGGGGGTCATCGCCTCGTCTTCCTACCCATCCACCCCCCCCGGCTCCGCTCCTCCTTCTTTTCACCTGGGTAGAAAACCACCATTTCACCAAAAATTCTTCTCCCCAAATTCCCCCCCTTTTTCCTCCTCCTTTTCAGTCCCCATGGGACTCATTGGGGCCACGAATTTGTCGCCACGTCTCCAGCCCCTGCCCGAAGATTTTTCAGCATCTTTCCGGGCATGAAGCGTGGAAGAATTATTACCCTATTTCCGGGCGACTGACAAATAACTTTTCCCCTCCTCAATGGCCCCAACAAAACGGCAGGGGGGTCACGCATGACTCCACTGGCTGCATCAAAGTTACACAGGGGAGTATTCTGTCTGCCGGGATCATCAAAAAATTTTTTAAGGGCCCTTTTTCTTTTTTCAACGTGGGTCCAACAGTGCAGGCTGGAATTCCAAGGGGGAAAACATCGCATTTTAAAGGTTTGGGGGGAGGCGTTCGGGCCGCTGAAACTCGGGGGGGTTTTTTCCTGGCTTTTACAATGGATAAAGTGCATCACAGTTTTCCTGGCCATTTTCAAATCGCGAAGATCGGTGGAAGATTTCAAATTTTTCCCCACAACCCAATTTAAAACTTTTTCCCCCTGCGGGGGGGCAGGACCACCCTCCCCCCGGTGCAGCGCGGACACCATTTTCCTCCCATTTCCTCACCAGGTTCCGATTTGCATTTGGGTGCGGAAAAGCCAAACATCGATTTTTGCTGCATGACTCAGCATTTTCCTCCCCGGGATTTGTTCGCCAGGAAACCAGGTGTAAACTCGGACAAGTTTGGGGGCCCACCAGGGTATATGGAAAAATTATTGTGGGGGCTGAGAGGGTGGTGGTGGGGGGAGGAGAGGAGGGGGACATTGGCGCGGACAGAGTTTGGCAACGTGGAGAAAAAGGCATCCCCTGTCCAATTTTGGTGTCCCTTTGGCCGGAAGCACATTCACCCAGGGGGCCGAAAGGACATGTACTGGCCCTGCCCTAAGACAGCCCAACTTTCCCCGCGTCCCCGTCACCTTGGAACAAACCGTAAGCAAAAGGACGGGGCCCACCTTTTTTTCTACATTTTTTATAAAGTGCGGGACTCCCTTTTTGGGAAAGAAATTACGGCTTTAACTCTCACTCGCTCGGCACAAGCCATTAGTTTTTCTGAAAGGTGCAGAGTCCCCCATTTGGAAAGGGAGGGCTGCGTACCAACAAATTTGGCAGGAGCAACCGTCACTGCTTCACCTTAGGATGGTTTGGGCGCATACGTTGTCTCTTTGCAATCCCCTCGGAACACGCTGGGGCCATGAGTAGCGAGGACAGGAGCATCGGCCGGAAAGTCAAAAGAAACACTCCTTCTCAAGGGGGTGGGCCTTGACTGGTGCAAAGGGGTGCGGGCCCCGGCGCTGCGCTTTCGCTGTTGCTGGGGGCGGCAGGATGGCCACCACATTGACCCCGTTTCTCCCCCCGGGGCCCCCGGATGGTGCGCGCATGTGTTGACCAGGGGCCCTGTGCCCGTAGCTCCCTGGCCACGCTTTACTTTTTTGTTACGATTTTACTATACCCTATTCGGTCCTCCGTGTCTTTGCAAAGAACTTCCCCACCGCCAGTATTGGTTTTAACCGCCAAACCCTCCACTTTAGTGACTACTTCCCGGGCGCTGCCCCCTCCTGACCCCTTGCCGCACTTCTTTTGGGCCTGCGAAGCGGGTTTTTTTTCCCCTGGCCCTTGGCTCCCCACCCACACCTGCATCCTGCTGACCACGCCAAACGACCCACTTGCTTGCTTCCTCCTGACCGCAAGCTGACCCCCCTTTCCTACGATGAAAGAAGCCTGCCCACCCCCCCCCAAGTGCTCGGCTACATCATCACTATTTGGTTTCATCTCACGCTGCCTATCAAACCGGCTGGTATGCGAGGCTGACCCTCACAACAAACCCTTTCCCCTGCCACTCTCAAAACTATTTTGCCGCCACTGCAAGAAGGGGAATTGGCCCCATTTTTTCGTGCCCGTAGCTTTCGACGCCCTCCTCAAATTGTTCACCTCGCTATATTGGCGCTGACCCCCGACCACATATGATCTCTGGGTGAGGGAACCCGGATGGGCAGGGCGGGGTTAGGGCAGGTGAGGGCCCTCCCCTCCCCCCCATTTCCCAAAAAGGGGTTTTGTCTGACTTCCCACCGCCTTGGCTGGGTTGTCAATTCATCGGGAGGAAATGGATGACCTATCAAAACCCAAACAAACCATTTGGGGGGCTAGTCAGTACACGGGCCCCAGATGACAGCGCAGTTTGGCCTCACCGATGACCCCTGCTGCGACGCCCCCCTTTTCTTGCTGCACCTGCACAGGAATGTTTGTGCCCGCCACTCGCAGGGGAAGACCTCCCACCCCTCGTCTGACAACTTTTTTTTCTAAATGTACAGACACTGTTTATGAAATACTGTATAAAGATAAATACCAAACCCCGTATTTGACCCCCAAATGAACCCACTAAGAAGCTTGGGTAACCCTTTTGGGAAAAAATTGCGCTCCACAAAGGGGAAAAATTGCTTTTTTGGCCGTTTAAAAACTCTGTGTATTTTACTGAAAAAAACACAAAAAGGCTTAATTAAAATTCATAGAATATCTACAGAATTTCTTTTGGCGGTGAAAAACAAAATTTCTTTTCTATACCACAGAACAACGCTTAATTAACCCCTGGTTTTTAAAATTTCGCAAAAAAATTGACGCCAGAAACTAAATTTTTTACTGTTACAAAGCTTTTTTTTACCACACAAAAAGAAAAAATTTTTAAAACCTTGTTTGGGAATTATGCACAGGAAAAGTATTTTTTTTTTGGGGTGAAAAAGACGGTTTTTTTTTGGGGTCACAACAGCAGCAGAACAACCTTAATTAAACCCCTGGATTAAATTGCGCAAAAGAATTAAAACACGGAAAATACAGCTTTGTAGCTGTAAAATTCTGTTTTTTTACACACACAACAAAGAAACAATGTAATTAACCTTTTTATGAATTATCTAAAGGGGAAAATTTTATTTTTTTGCGGGGAAAAAGCGGTTTCTTGGGGTCCAAACACCAGAGCCGCTTAATTAACCCCTGGATTAAATACGCAAAAAAAGTTGAAGCACCGGGAAAATACACTTTTTGCGTGTTACAATTGCGTGTTTTTTTCTACCTACACAACAAGAAAAAAATTGTAATTTTAACCTTCTTTTTGAAAATTTTGCTACAGGAAAATTTATTTTTTTTGGCGGGAAAAAGAGGTTTCTTGGTCACCCCAGCACAGAACAACGCTTAATTAACCCCTGGGGTGTAAATACGCAAAAAAATTTACAGCAGGGGAAAAACCCAGCTTTTAGGGGTTACAATTGCGCTTTTTCTACGCACACAACAAGAGAAAAAATTTAATTAACCTTCGCTTTGGAATTATCTACAGGGAAAAATTTATTTTTTGCGGGAAAAAACGGTTTCTAGTCACAACAGCAGAAACAACGCTTAATTAAAACCCCCGGATGTAAATTTTTCGCAAAAAATTGACAGCCAAAAATGAATGGATTTGTATTAAAAAAACGTGTTTTTCTTTAAATAAACAACGGGAAAGGCTTTTAAAGCCCCTTGGATATTCAAGTGCGTGAACAGATACAAACATGTATACATGGACTTCAATCCAAACACCAAAAAATCAGAAATAAAAAATTAAGAAGCATTCTGAACAAAAGAGACACCCCCAAAAAAATCGCTGTATAAAACATTTCTTCGTAAAAACACCGCGGGAAACCTTTCCCGATCATAAGTGAAACGGGAGAGCTCCCAGCGTCCGCCCGGGGCTTATATAGTGTGGGGACTCACAGAATCTCTGATTTGCTTCATCTCTGCACTGTCAGCAGGGTATTCCCCTTTTTCCTCCCTTTGGCTTTGCCCCTTTTTGCGCCATGTCCGCCCCATTTTAAAACAATCAAAAAAGCCCATTGTTCACCCCGAAGTACCCCAAACTTTCCCCTTCGTTCCGAACCGAAATTTTTTCCTGAAATTCTAAACAATTCCACTTCGTTAAATCATTCGCCCCTCTTAACTTGAAGCTCCTGGGCGTCTATATAAAATCTGTATTAGGGGCTCCCCCGTCTACTTGTGCCTTTAAATACGGTGTCTTTTTAGGGCTGTTACACACAGCTCATTTTCATTTTTCCAGGACTTATTAAACATCTCATTATATTCAATGGAAATACGCACCATAGTTCGCATTGTGTATTTTTACCCATGCACATTTCAAATTCGACTTGCCTGAAAAAGTGCCTGTCTCTTATTTACATACTTTTCATGCATCTTCAGCAGGGATGACATATCAGGACACAGATTAACCTCATTGCAAGAAGCTAATCCATGTTGTGGTAAAAACCAGGTAAAGAAAAAATTAAAGCCACAGCAGAAATTCAGAGGTGTCCCTTACAAGCCCTGTGAACATAGCCTTACACGGTAGAGGAGGTAGGGCTTTCAAACAACAGGGCCCTTGGGTGGCTCTTACTTTTGTAAACCTATAGATAAACCTCCTCTATTGGACAGAGTGAGAAGATGGGGATTTCAGTTGGAAAGTGACAAAAATCACTATATTGACTACAGCCACCAGCTGATTTCGCCAAAAGAGTAAAAGCAAGCTGTTCATTTCAGATGACTGTCCATGTCATAAATAAACTGCTGGGGTCATCCAGAGCTGGAGCCACCTTTACATTTTGACTCTGTAGTCTGGAAGGCTTAGATCATTTTCACAAAGAGTCGTGGTGTGCCAGTTTTCATAAAAGCCCAAAGGGGCCCTTTTAAGGGTTTTTATAAAACCCTCCATACACCCTTTTCACCAAGCCCTACCAAAGGGGGCAGGGGGCCTATGGGCTGTTAAAGCTGTCCGCCACCTTTATTTTCTGAACGAAGTTGTGGGGTTCATCGAAAATTCTCTGCCAAACTGGCGATTTTCGGGGAAAGTGAAAGGGGTTTTTTTTTCTGCATCTGGACCTTGTCCATCCCTGTTTGCTGCGTCTAAGCTCTCATAGGTCACATAAAAAGACATGGCGGGCCACATTCAGTCCACCGGCCATGAGATTACTACATATGGTTTATATGGTGGAAAATAAGGCATATGGACAATGATTGTCTCGCTGACACTACAACTGTAATTATGAAGCGATAGGGTGAACACAATCCATAGAAAGCTTCATACATCTTCCAAGTCAAGACTAATATCTTCCTGCAATTCATCATAATAGTCTTGTAATGGAAATAAATAATACATTTTCAGAGGATGTTGGAATAATTCTCATGTTTGCATTTATGCAGCGTTTGACTTTTGACATTTTAAGTTGTTCTTGTACAATGATACAATCAGTTTCCCGGTTATCTTTTGAAAAAATGACGGCCGCTGACCACAACTGAGCAAGACCACAAACAGATGTGGACGGTGCTCAGTTTTACAGTCAGGGCCCTAATCTCTTAAGACATTTTTGAATTTTAATGCAAAGCATGCGTCCTATCCATACCCTATAACAGCTGACACTGTTTGCGTTGAATGTTAAAGCTGACTATGGGAGTTACACTCAGCGTCTGCTTTATACGCACTGACATACGAATACAATCCTAGTCTAAGATTGCATACTTTGTTTAATGACCCTTACGTCTAATCCGCATGCAGGCTTTGTCTTCTTTTAGAAAGAACCATTATATCTTGGAAGAAGCACTTCCAATAACATGTCCAGGAATTTTATAGCATAGGGCAGATTTATTGGAAAGATATTTGGGCCAGTTCAGTTCTTGGCAAGTGGACAGCAGCTCTCATAGAAACATCTGCTGAAATTTGTACGTTTTGGCAAGTAAGTTGCGTTCTATCCAGTAAGAAAAAGTTGAAGTCAGTACGGGAGATGTGGAGTGGAGATAATAGGAGCCATTTCTAATGTGAACTTATGCTCTTTTTCCAACCACTAACTTTGCAGTACAAGATAACACAATGTGTGAGATTACCCTGACAGCTCTATAACATAATTTACATTTTATTGGGTTGATTGTGGGTCAGGGAGTTAAAGGTTTTCAAGTACTGTCAAGCAAGATCTTCAGCGTAATCTCCAGTGTTGGATTACACTTTAGAATCCCATTTTCAGTTTCATTGTTACTCTTCCAAAATGACTTAAACTAAATCTCCACTTGGATTTGACCAAGTGTAACATCCTCATAATATTCTTACATCATCTCCAAAGATTATGATGAAAAATCTCATACATCTGAAATACTATCAGTTCCATGTGACCTCGCAAATTAATGTTCCTGCTTGAAACAAAAGGGACTGGATTTTTTCCCACTAGCATTTTTGCATCCAGTTGTACATGAAGCCAATCCTCTGTCCACCTCATGTGCTCCATGTAGCATATGACTCACTTTAAAGGTCTCTTGAGGTTCCAAGATTAAAGGCTTTTCACCTTAACTTATTTGTGCAGATTATGGTTAATGCAATAGTAAGCACTGGAGGAAGTCCTGGTTTAAAGGTGTTTTCCCATCTGGGCAAATTTTTCCATATGCCCTGTTAGGGCATATGCACATCATGAGTAAGAGCTGAGTGAAGGTAACACTACATTTTCCAACATGAGTCATTATGGGGAAAATGAGTGACTCCACTGAGCTTCCCATAGTGATATAATCTGATTGGCTATTTAGCTTTATTGTAAGATACAACAACCCAAATAGGTCTTGATAAGTTTTCTTGATGCTTTTCTGTCCCTGGCTCAAATTAGGTTAATGATCTGTAACAGACTGGTCAATATGGATGTGCTACCGATTCATTAGACTGGTTGCTAGGCACTATGGGACACATGTATGAAAACTTTCAAGGTCTAAGACTTTCCTTGTTGCCCATAGCAACCAATCAGAGCTCCCCTTTAATTTCATATAGTGCTCTGAAACAAATGAAAGGGGAGCTCTGATTGGTTGCAAAGAGTGTCTTAGGCTATGTTCACATGGCGTTATTGCGGTGTGTACAGTACGCGCCGCAATACACCGGGTGATTTGGGAGTCACGCTGATCAGCGCGTACTCCCGCAGCACGGGGGGCCGTCAGCCCACTGGCCCCATAGACATGCATTGCTTGCGCCGCGTAATCGCCACGAGTAATTGACATGTCACTTATCTCCCCACACATACAATACGATCGCATTGTACGTGCGGGAGGACGAGGCGTAATCCATTGTTCTCTATGAGAGCTATGGATTACTGTAATTGCAGTGCGCATCTCGCAGCGTATTAAGCGCAAATATGCGGCAAAATGTGCGCCGAATTTACGCCGTGTGAACATACCCTTACACCTAGTCAGTTTTCATGCATGTCCCTCTATATCTTTAGCAACCAAACTGACAGACATTATTCAGCTTAATAGTGTTTTTTACATGTTTAATTAAATAAACAATATTCTTTTGGTTATTTCTCAAGCGATATCTTCTACAATGCTATTGAAGGAAAAGTCAGCTATCGGACCTATAACCCTAAAATTAGAACTGCCATAATGCTATCATAAGTAAACACATAGGGGAGGTAGTCCCGGTAAAGCTCTTTTCACACCAGGTCTCACAGTGTCTGTCGAATCTATACATCTGGTTGGTCTCAAAAGTATAGCTCCAATATGTATACCTAAGATGGATACCTCATAAAGGCAATCTTATTACATAGAGTAGAGTCTCACTTCGAAAATTTTTTTTACTTATTGGGATATATATTTTATTGCTTCTATTTCAATGAAATAGCATAGCACTCTGCACTATTAAGTCCGGCAAATCCCAATAGATACCAGTTAGAGATCAAAATGACAAACTTTTAACCTCCCTCTGGTAGTGGTGGTCTATGGATGTATTTACCAAACATGACTGCTAAATGCAGTGGGAGCATCACTTAATGTAGATCTACTTATAAAGACAGAGTAGGATAATACATGCATTGTATTGGGCTAACTTAGTAAAAACCCCATCGTGCATTAAGCCCTGTTGACAATGGTACAATTAATGGCCACCTTTAGGATTCCAGCTTCTATTAGATAACTAAAACAATTATACTATGAAAAGTCGTTATTCAAAGGACGACTTAGGGGTTATAAATATTTGCATGAATTCTTGATATTGATGAAGAAATCCTGACTGTTTTTTGTTGGCTGCAGGAGACTACTTTATGATAGAGTTGTATTTTTGGTATTATGACCCACCAATCTGAACCAATAGTCTATCCATTTTTATTGCTGCAGTTGCTAAAACATAGACTACTAAGAATTTGCAATCTATCAAAGAGACATGATATATTTTACCCAATAATAGTAGTATGATTCACTGTACCCCATCAGAGCTTGTATGAGAAATGATACCAAGTCATAGATTTCAGAAAACTGTATAGAATGATACTAAAGGATCTTTATACAACTTAAACTTGGACAAAATCCTAAATACAAGTAAATGAGGCAGACAGACAGTGACGTGAAACAGACTCGTCAAACTGTGAGTGTGAATGATACCAACACTTATTACTGTTTTGTTACACAATTAGCGAGACCTGTAATAAAACAGGTGGGAAACCACAAGGGCATTCACTTTTCTATAATAAACAACATTTGGAGTGCTTTTTTCTCATTTGTCATTTATTATTTATTTTTCTATGTAATGTCTTAGTATTGATCGCCGCGTAGATTTGTTTTTTTCTGAAGTGGCGCTTATTTATCTTATAACTAGATGGCTGTGGATTACATTTGGTTGGAAAAGCTGTCACGAAAACCTATGGGAGTCGTCAAGCAAAATGGAGGTTACAATAAAGACTCTGAATGGTCTCATGAAACTGGTCCAGGTCCCATTACTTTATATCTTATCACAATAGCTCGCCATTACAATTCTAAACAACATATTTCCACTGTCTTAACTAATATTATCTAAATATATTTATTAAATAAAACATTTAATTTCTTGGAAAAAAAATAAAAAGTGATCTTGACTTTATTATTTTTTGAATTGTTAATGTATATGTCATTTACATCCTTTTTAGGTATCCTAGGTAAAAACTATTAATAATAATAATGGCTGTAGAAGATTTATGGATGGCAGAAAAAGACCACATGGTCCATCTCATCAGCCCTTACATTGTAGTTTTGTTTTAGGATACATAGATATCTGTTACATTCACTGACTGGTGATTTTCCAGCCAAATCTGCCAGAAGTTTGTTTTAAACATCTAATCTAATACTATTTCAGTAAAATATTATTTTCTGAAACTGAGGAGATAGCTAAGCACTATACTCATCTGTGTTTGGAAGTTCCATAGGCTAAAAATGGAGTGGTACTGCACATATTGGACTGCCATTCGACTTTTAGTTAAACTGGGGCACAACAGACCCCGAGTCTTGTGATCAGGGAGGGTCAGACTCTCATCTGGCAGACATTGGCCACTTATTTTGTGGATAGGTGATCATTTTGATTATGTAAAGATGTTTTACGGTCAGCCAAGACATTATGGACAGACAGAAAAAAAACTGAAGCGTCACCATGATTATCATCCATAAGCAAGACTGCTGTATAATTATTATTATTTATTTTAAAGCACCCATAATTTTAGGGCACTGTACATTTGGAAGGGGTTTAAATACATAATATAAGAAAAAAACACATACAAAAATAACACAAAGGGCCATATGTATGAAAATTGTCTAAAACTCACTTTATTGCCCATAGCAACCAATCAGCACGCCCTTTCATTTCATATAGTGCTGTGGAAAAATTAAAGGGGGCGTGCTGATTGGTTGCTATGGGCAACAAAGTGAGGTTTAGACCTAGACAGTTTTCATACATATGGCCCTTAATAACAAGCAAATTGGTACAGAGGGAGAGAGGACCCTGCCCGCGAGTGCTTACAAACAACAACTACTATAGAAATCAAGCCTCCTGCTATAACTCTTGAATTATGCAACACATATATTAAGTTCATGTGCACATAATTGTCATGTACCAAATAACTGTATGTGTAGATAATGTAATTGTATACAACCTAAAACAAAATAAAAAAATGTAAGCTGAGATACACATCATTCCTAGTGATCTCAGTTAAAATAATGTATCAAGACTTGTTAGCAAATTAGTACATTCACAGATCATATACTATGGTTCCGATCGCCAGGCTTCGTGCCCATTGGTGAACCCGTCTCACAGAAGAACAGATCATTCTTTCCAGAAATAACGGAATGCATCGCCAGGCAAACATTTAAAGAACATCAGTAAAATGTAACTTGAGCGTATAAAATACTGGCCGACCATGCCAATAATTCTTGGAACTGCTACAAATATAAACTGATGTAACTGGCTTTGACAGTGGTAGAGTAACCATTTGGTTGCCTCTGTGCAAGGATCTGTATTTTCGTACTAGACAGTAATAATTGTCTGATCTGTGATACATAATTATACGTGTAAATGCTGTTATTTCCACTATGAACCGGAGTGTCAATGAAATGGCAACTATTAAAAAGATTGGAGGAATACATTAAGGCTGTCATTTTACAGTGCACCGGTTTTAAATGAAAATGCGCTAGGAAAAGATATGCCAAATATATTAATAGATTTAAGCTTCGAAATACATTGGGTGCATCATTTAATTTCCATGTACCACACACATAAATCTGTTCCACTAAAAGGCTGTAATTTTTGCCACTTTTAGCAACTATGTCAAGCCATGGTGCCCATACCACCTCCTGCTTAGCCTCATACAGGTTTTTAAGCATTTTTGCACAATCAGGTCTAGTGCAAATTTGGGACTTTTTGACATACAAATATGATTAATACTGTCTTTTTATGGTTCTAAGTATGAGTCTTGAGAAAGGAAACAATGTAGTAATGGTAGCTGTGCACAATTCTGTAAAAGGACCCCCCCACCTCCACGTACCATGTGCCATAAAACATTGCGTTTTAGATTCTAGTTGAATTAGACCTAAATTCAAACACTTTGATTTGGCCCCCCAAAAAATATTTTTTTTAAAAAAGGGGGAAAATTTACTTAATTTTAAATTTCCCAAAACCCCCCAATTTAGGGTTTGGGTTCTTTACAGAGACTTAAGGAAAAGGTTTCCAAAGCCCCAGCAATGCAATGCTCCAAATTTCCCAAATTTAAAACCAAACCCCAAAAATTCCCTTTCAACATAACTTACATTTACTTTAACAAAGGCTCAATATTATTGTAACCAGAAGTGACATCAGATATCATGTCCGATGTCACGCCCAGTTACAATAACATTGGGTCTATGGTAAAGTAACCAGAATTGACATCAGACAGGACATCCAACTGGAAGTTAAGGAAGATGGGAGTTTTGAATCAATGGACCAGTAAGTTAATAGCCTAAAGCCCCTTTAAACAACTCTAACCCGGGGGAAAATTTTTCTGGAATAGGAAAATTAAAAAAAAAAAAAAAAAGGGTTTATATGTTTTCCCAAAAATTTTGAAACTGTGGGGAAATTTGAAACAAGCCCAAATTTTTGACTACTTTAAATCCCATTTTAAATACGGGTGTCAAATTTTTTTGGGGCCTTTTGGGTACTAAGGCCTTTGTAAATGAAAAACTACCCCCCCCTTTTTCCCCACTACTTTTTTTTAATTTTTTTTTTTTTTTTTTTAATATTGATGGCCCACAATATCTTTTACTAAAAAAATTTTTTTTTTGCCTTTTTTCACCCAAAAGGGAAGGGGAAACTGGAGCCCCAAAATCCCCTAACAGGCACAAATAAGTTCTGTTCACTAGAGTACCCTCAACAAACAACGACCCAAAGGGACCCAAAGGGGTTGGGAGCCCCTTAATAAAAAGGGTTTTGACCTATTTGGGTATCCCCAAACCCATCAATTATAAAATTTTGAGAAAACTTTTTGAGAAAATTTAAACAGTTTTCTCTCCCTACTTTTTTTTTCTAAAATGTTAAATGCCCAATCATTTTAAAATTTCTATTGAAAACTGTAGTAGTTAAGTTGCAGGAAAAGTTGTATTCCTGTAAGAGAGCAAAAAATTCGTGCCTGTAACAAAGCTGGGGGGCATGTTTTCTAAGGAGTAGGGCCCCTTTTAAAATATTGACCAACATCCTGTGTTAAACCCCTTGTCCCCCAAAAAACTTTGTTTTTAATGTATTACCCCTTTGGGATAATTTACTGTGCCACATGTTGCTGCATGGTGAAATGCCTGTAAAGACTATCTTTTTTTGTTTAAAAAAACATATTATACCCCAAGTTCTAGTATTGAAAAAATATGTTTTGGGCCAGGACGGGACCCATGAAAAGAGTAGATTGCTTCAGTTGAAGACCATAACTTACACTGGAGATAACATTGTGCTATATACTTGCGCTCAAGTATACAGTATAACATTTGCTTTCTTAAATGTTGTTTTTAAAAAGGTTATTCCCAAATACATCAGCAACTTTGTCATGCTCCGAATTTGTAATTAACATTCAGAAGGTACCCGGGCCCCCCAATCACTGTAGTGTTTTTCATGGCGTGACTTTTTTTGGGTCTTGCTAAAAGAAACAGACCTGATTGACAGCTTTGTGTCCCCTGGGATTCTTCACAGCCACCAACTATGGCAGGTTTTAGTGACTGAGGTATGATAGGCAAAGGTGGCGTTCATAGTTAAAATAACAACTGCTCCTCTGCCTGAAGGAGAAAGTCTGCCTTTGCTTTTACAAATGAAGCAGAGTTGGATTTGACAATTAACTCTTTAGAGCTCCGTTGATTATCCATTGGGACAAATGGGGGGGGGGAGAGATAGAATATACAAAAAATTTGGGGCCTTTAAACCCCTCACCACCGCTAAATCAGACACACTCTGCTACATTTGTACTTCATGTATAGTATCAAATTTTCTCAGTCAACGTGATGACTTTTTATGAGACTTGGACCATCTTGAGGTGCAATTAAAGTTACCAAACATGCATTTCATTACCCAAGTTGTTAATACACACGACACAAATAGTAATTTGTTGATTTATTGCATTTAATCTAGCTAACAGGAAATGGAGATCATAAACAATCGGCTGCTACTTCCTAACATATTGCTAATGGTCTCGTTTTTATTAAAATTTTAAAGCTAGAAATTTTGACTTAATTTCCTCTTGCACTTCCTTCCTTTCAAGTTTCTTGTTACAGATTTTTTTTTCTTTTCCCCCCCCTGTGACAAAGACTTAATTTACTCCATATACTTTCATAGGATGCAGATAGGGCAGATTTCACTTTGACCTTTGAAGTGTAAGGCATCCTTTAATATTTGGAATATCCATAAAGGGGGGCTGGAATACCAAGGCGAATGTAATCCCTTTGAGGGTCCAGTAATGGTTGAAATGGTTGAAATGGAAGAAATGAGGCTAAAAAAAAGCATTAAACTAACTAAACAAGAATTTGTGAAGCAGAAGTTATGCATGACCTGCTATAATCAGAGCCCTTAGTATAGTCTCAGAGATAACACCGAATTTCCAGCAACCTTCATGGATATTTTATGGTATTACATTTTTTTAAAATTGTTTTAAATATTTTCATGGGATAAATAAGTTTACACTTTTTTTAAATTAAAAGGACATTCCTTTTTAACAGTGTAAATTTATTGTGCCCTCCAAATAACTCACACACAGACATCATTGTCTAAACTGCTGGCAACAAAAATGAGTACACACCTAAGTAAAAAAGGCCAAATTGTCCCCAAAGTGTCAATATTTTTTGTGTCCCCTTATTTCTACACGCCCCTTTGACATGGAGTTCACTAAGCTTAAAAAGGGTTTCCCCTGGGAAACCTCTTCCCTTTCTATGAAACTGAGCTGTTGGCCTTGCATTCCCTACCTCCGTTCGGGGATGATCCCAAGATGCTTAATAGGGGTTTGTTCTGGAGACAATTTTTGGGCCCTCAGACCTTTTTCCCCCATTTTTTAGCAAGGCATTAATTGTCTTGGAGGTGTGTTTGGGGTCGTTATCATGTTAGGATACTAAAGGGAGGGTATCATACTCTGCTTCAGCATATCACAGTACATGCTGGCATTCATGGTTCCCTCAATGAACTGTAGCTCCCTACAGTCGGCAGCACTTATGCAGCCACAAACCATGACACTCCCACCACCATGCTTAACTCTAGGCAAGACACACATGTCTTTGCACTCCTCACCTGGTTGACGCCACACAAGCTTGACACCATCTGAACCAAATAACTTTATCTTGAGCTCATCAGATCATAGGACATAGTTTCAGTAATTCATGTCCTTAGTCTGTTTGTCTTCAGTAAACTTTTTTGGGGGTTTTTTCTTGTCTTCATTTATAGAAGGGGTTTTTTTGGGGGGAAAAAAAGTCATGCAACAATTTTGTCCCCAAATGTTTGGCATAGGGGTTGAGCACTTACAACTGACTTTTCCACCTCTTTAAATTTGCAAAAATCTAAAAGGGAAATCAAATTTTGAAAAGAAAATCTCTGACTAGGGGACACTGAGCACATGAACAACGTTTTTGGTTAAACCATGGTAAACCTTTTGTTCTCAGGGAACCTGCCCTTTTTAAAAACTGCGAAAGGAATTGGGCACCATGCTGAAACACGGGTTTAGCAGGGTTGGAAATTTTTCTTTTTTTAGCAAAAATTTTCGGTTTTTTTGGGGTTTCCTCAGACAGGTCTTTCCATGAGGCCCATTTTTGAATTTCTAGTAAACCTGTATCAAGAGTGTGTGGGGATTTAAAAAAAACCAAAATTTTAAAACACACCTGCCCCCCAAATTACCCTGAGATCTTTTTAACACTAAAGGGAAAAGACACCAAAAGCCCACAAAGACACCAGGGAGAAAAATTTGGAAAATTTGGGCCCAATTTTTGTGTTTTAACACTTAGGGGGCACTAAACTTTGTTGACAGAAATTTAGACATTGATGGCTGTGTTTTGGGGTATTTTTGGGGTCACAAAAAATTTTACACTGTTTAAAACTGGCATTTTACTTGTTTTAAAAGGGTTTTATACCTACAGTTTTGCCCTTTAAAAAAGATAAAAACAATTTTTACAAAAATGTGAGATTTTTGACGCACTCCATTTTGGTCAGGGGGAATTTTCAAAAATGACACCTAAAAGGCAAAGACCTGTCTGGGATCTAAAAAAAAAATAATTGTTGCTCTACATAAAGTGAACCTGGGGTAAAAGAAAAACCAAAAACCCCCTAAAATTTGGCTCCCCAGCGTGATGGCCCAAGACAAAAAGGGTTCCCACTCAAAAGGCCTGGGCCAGGGTTCGACCGAACATTTAGTGCACATGCCGCATTTTACCCGGGGAATTGTCTTTTTAAAAAATAAAATTATGTTTTCTTCCAAAATTACGCAGAGGTTTAAAAGGAGCGGGAGGTCACCCGGGTTCATGCCAGACAATATGCAGCCCCATTTGAAAAAAAGGGTCTGCAGGGGCAAATCGTCCCAAAAAGGAAGCCTATTCTAAAGATACCCCCAAAAGGAAACCCCTCAACAGTTATGAAAGGACAAAGGAGATGGATTGCTAAAAACCTTGTCCAGTGGTAGGGAGAACAAATAAAAAATTTTTTGGGTTCAGATTTTTGTAAACCCGGGGTTGTGTGGGGGCCCAACCAGGTGAAAATTGTGTCTTGCCCTACAGTCAACCCTTGGTGGTAAAAGGTTTTCATTTTTGGGACTCCCGTTGAGGGGGTTCCCCCCCCCTTTTTTTGTAGAGCTACAGTTCATGAGGGAACCATGAATCCCAAAAGGGGCCCCAAATTTAAATAAAGCTTTTAAATCCCCCTCCCCCTTTGGAAAGTGAGCGGGGGGGCCCATTTTTTCCAACAGGGTTAAGGGCCCTTTAAAACCCCCCTCAAAAGACCCATTTGCATTGCTAAAGAAAGGGGGGTAAGTTTTTTGGACTTGCCAAGCTTTGTCTCCAAAAATTTAAACCAACTGAGCATCTTTGGGAAACCTCAAAAAGAAGGTGGGGGGAGAGCAAATCCCTTAGGGTAAACATGGAGGAGTGGAAAGGTTTTCCCAGGGGTAACCCCCATAAAGCCTTTTAGTAAAACCCACCCCCCCAAGAAAGTAAAAAGGCAAAGCGGAAAAATAAGGGTCCCCCAAAAAAAAGGAATTTTTGGGGCACAATTTTTTCCTTTTTTTAAAATTGGGGGTTTACCCCCCTTTTTTAACCGGGTTTTAAGAAATTTTTGGCTGGGGTTAAAATTTTGAGGGCACAAAAAAATTTACACTGAAAACAACTTTCACTAAATTAAAAATTGTGTCAAAGTGCCCAAAAAAAAGTTTTTTGTCCCAGAAAATAAATATTTCCAAAAAATGGGGGTTTTAACCCCATTTTTGTGAAGAAAATGTTTAAAAAATTTTTAAAACCCAAAACAAAAGAAAAAGTGCACATTGTATCCCAAATTTACCAATAGAAAACAAAAAAAAAGCAACATAAATTTTATTTTTGTCTGGGGGGAAAAAAAAGCCCAAAATGTGCCATTTTTGGTTTTAGTGTGCCTTCTTAAATTTTTCCACAATTTTTAACTCTGTAGCGTGATAGTTTCAGACTGGCATATTGAGCACTATTCTTGATAAATTTCCATTTTAAATGTTAAAAAAATTTGCTATAAAAATCATTTTTTTTAATTATTGTAAGGAAAATTAAGATGGTTTCCCCTTTTTTGAGGGTTTTTAAAAAGGGTTTCTGTATAGAAAAACACTCAAAACAAGTTGTTCTGTATTTTTTTGGCCATTTATCAAGGCATCCTGAAACTGCTAAAATTGCGGGGGTTTTGCAAATTGTTGCTTTTTGGGGTTTAGATTTAAAAAGGGGCACCCGCCAAGGGTTCTTTTAAAAATGAATTGGGGAAATTTTAAAAAGTATTGAAAAGCTTTCCCCTTTTTAAAGACTTTAAATTTTTTTTAACTTTAAAGTCTTACCCATTTGGGCCCAATTTTTTTTTTGACAAACAATTTTTTTTTAAGATCCTCAGCCCAAGAGCCCTTTGCCATGAGGTCCATGTTGAATTTTTTTAGAAAACCTGAAATGAGAAAGTGTGTTAGTGAATAAACCCAAAATTTTAAACACTTTAGCTCCCCATTCACACCTGAGATCTTGTAACACTAAAGGGTCACATGATACCGTGGAGAGAAAATGGCAAATTGGGCACAATGGGCCACATGTATGAAACGGTTTTGGTCTAAAACCCATGGGGAAAAAAGTGAGCTTTAGACTAAAACCGTTTCATACATGTGGCCCAATGTCTTAGAAGGAAAGGAAGTGGCTTAAAATCTAATAGCATGAATCACTGTAAAAATAGGGCACATCCTTAGACTGCCTGTTAAAGTTCACACTGTCTGATAATGCAAATGATAAATCTGCCTCCTTGTGTTTCAGTTCTACACCATGTTCAAGATATCTGTTTACTGTCAGTGAATAGCAACACTTTTTTCCCATTCAGAGTTTGAAGAACTGACCTGATGTAATGGAGCTGAAAGGTTCATAGAGTTGTATTTATTCACCTGTGAGCTTAATTCATGATTAGCGTGATAGTTTGGTGCCATGTAAGCTCTGTCCACACAACCAATTTTTCAAGTCGGAATACACGCAGATTGGAACTCGAAATACTCGTCCAAAGCCGAAAGTAAACTATCTCCATTTACTTCAATAGAAAACACGCGTTGTAGTCCATGCATTTGGTTTTTAAATGTCAAAAAACCTAGAATAGGTTTATTATTCTGTTGTATTCTGCACGGAAAATGTACTATTGAGGTCAATAGGAATGGCTAAAAACCGTGTGTAAAATGCATTCAAATGCATTCGTATGTTGTATTGGGTGTGGATCTGCGTCCAAAACCACATAGAGATGAATGTGACTCATTTTGTGACTGTAAATCCACTGGAAAAATACGACTTGAATCCACATGAAATACTCCTTGAAAACCATGTTGTCTGACGTAGTTTTCAACGGTAGAATCCGATGGATAAATTTTACTTGTTGTCTGGATATCCCCTATAAGTGTAGGTAAAATATAGTAGCCTTTATATTTTATGGAAGATTATTTAAACTTAGTGTTGCTCAAATCTGTCCCTGTTTGGCTAAGTCTGAATTATTTTGATCTGACCCTAACCTTAAACCTAGGTCAATTCATGAATACAGCTGTAAACCTAAAAAGTTTTTTACTGGGTTTAAATGGGTTAATTACCCATTCCTCTGCGCTTCTGGTCCCACGGCACTGTCACTGACAACACTTCAGGTCCAGCATTACATTTGGGTTACCTTTTTAATGGAGTGAAAGTGACGTTAAAATAACAGCACTGCAGGACCAGAAACACAAGGAAACGGAAAGTTAACCCATTCAACTACAATAAAAATATCCCTAACCTTAACCCCAATTTTGGGTTAGGTCTATAGTTGCAGTTGATTTTTTGGTAATTATCAAAGCGCTCAGATTCAAGTCAAATTTGACTTTGACCTCAATCCAAAGCACAACATTATCGAGACATTTACATATTATCGAGACATAATAAAATTGTAGCATTGACTAAACTCTGTGATTTATGTGCTATATATTTCTTGATATAAATATGTAGCAAGCAGGGAACCTAAGGGTATGTTCACACAGCGGATTTTCAGCTCTGAAAGTGTGCGGGATGGAGCTGCTGCTGTCCCATGCTGTTTAATCAATGAGAAATGGTGCTGTGCACTGTTCCCCACTGCGATCGGGACATCAGCGGTTAAATTGCGGGTCCAGATCGCTTAACATGACAGCTGGACGGCTTCCATCGCTGCCATGTTTTCGATTTCCCCACTTCCAGCCTGGTACATATTGGGACACCCTAATACATTGTATATACAATGCATTAGGCTGTATAAATGATCAAGCCCCCCAGTGGTGAAGCACCTTACTGGGACTCAAAGTTACAGTAATAAAAAAAAATTTTTAAGTGTAAAAATATATATATATTAAAAGTTCAAATCACCCCCCTTCGCCATTTTTCAATTAAAAAAAATAATTAAAAAGTTACACTTATTTGGTATCGCCACATCTGACAAAGTCCAATCTATTAAAATATAACATCAATTATCCCGTACGATGAACACCGTAGTAGAAACGCCAAAATTGCGTTTCTTTGGTCATTTCACGTGCCCTAAAAATTGAAATACGTTTAATCAAAAAAGTTGCATGCATTCCAAACTGGTAGCATTGAAAAAGTAAACATCAGCCCGCAAAAAAAAAATGCCCCCTCACTCACATCCTTAGGTGTTATTACAAAAAAGTTATCGGTCGCAGAAAATGGCGCTGCCGCACAATTGCCAAATTTTTTTACGGTACCAAAACATAATGGAAACCCTACATGTTTAATGTTGGTGGCTGCGTGTCAACCTGTAGAATACAGAGAACACATAATTTTTACTGAAGATTGAACGTCGTAAAAACAAAACTCTCGTAAACATGGCACAAGTAAGTTTTTTTCACATTTTGTCCCACTAATTTTTTTGCGGGCTCCCAATATATTCTATGGTAATATGAATAACATCATTAGAAAGTATCTTGTCCCGCAAAATAAAAGCCCTCATATTTCTATGTAGGTAGAAAAGTAAAAAAAAGTTACGGCTCTGGGAAGGCGAGGAAGAAAAAACGAGCGTGACAAAAAAAAAGGCTCCGTCAAGAAGGAGTTAAATTATCACATATTCGAAAATTTTAATTTTATTTTACATTGATGACCAGCATAGAACATAACGGCATTTTACATTTCATTTTACATTGATTACACTTTAAAGCCCCTTGTGTTCTTGAACCATGGATAAGCTGGACTCTCAGTACTATAGATATATCCCCCTTTTCGGCTGTTTGATGTCTCCATACACATAGTGCTATGAATCTTATATGTTTTGGTACAATCAGCACATTTAGTGGCATTTGCTGTAATTTTGGCTTCTTTGGATGATCCGCACATTTCTTGGCTGGAGAAAGACGCTGATTATCTGTGAGGTCCTTTGTTAGATCTCATCAGTGTATTTATGACATGGAAGTGTTTTGTTTACTGGCTTCAGTCGATGACATGATGTTTCACTTTACTGCTTCCTGCTGTGACAAGTTTAAGACTCTTATTGAGACAGGTCTCTTTTTAACACATCCACTCTGCTCAGCGAGAGAAAGGGAGACTCTGGAAGCAGTTTTTTTTTTCTTTTTTGAATTGCAGCTTTGGTAATCTGCTTCAGTGAGGATTGATGCCGACTGCCAGCTCCCAGTATGAGACAGCCAAACTCATGACTATGATGGATGACTTCACGTTGGAAATTGTCAGCTGAGAATGGCAGACTAGAAAGGAATGGCTTACACATCCGCTGAGCTTTCACTAGGATTCCCCAACGGGGACCGCACTTATAAAAATACTGGCAAGTCAAAAGATGGAAGCAAACAAATATGTTTCTTACAATAATGTTTTTATTTGAAATGTTCAATGGACGTTATAGACTTGTCCAAATAAATGCACGTTTCTGGGGCAGCCAAGAACAAGAGGAGATTACAGGAAAGTGTCTTATTTATTAGAACTCTTCCTGATGTTTCACTAGGTATTTAGACAATATTATTATTATTATTATTATTTATTTTAAAGCGCCATTGATTCCAGGGCGTTGTACATTCGAGGGGGTTAAAATACATAAAAGTCAAACGAGTACAGTGATAAGGGATAATGACAATTGGCACGACAGATGGAGAGAGGACCCTACCCGCGAGGGCTTACAATCTACAAGGAGGGGAAAAGAGAAAGGAGGTGAGGGGCAGACATGTCTGTGGAGGAAGTAGTATAACGCAGATATATAACGCAGATATCCACGTCTAGGGTGGACCTTGTCGCTTATTTTTAAACTCTGCCAGTCCGGATAACATGCCATCACTTTATGTGTATTACATAAGTTAACAGCCCAAAATATATACAATAATATAGTATATATTAAATAAAACAGAAATAAAACACCTCTCACCTGGGAATGAACTAAGGAAGGTCTGTAGTTACATTTAAAAAGGGAGAGTTTGCTATTGGTTCAATCATTTTCTTGTTATTTGTATTGTAGTCAATAGACAAAGTATATAATACTCGCCAGTGAAACCCTATCATCTATGGAAAGTTCCCCTAATGGCATGAAGAGTCAGAGAGGTGGCCATTCATGCTTGTGGTTCTCTTTTTTGCTGTCACTGGCTCAGCTATCTTCATAACTCCCAAACACTTCACTACATAGGGCCAGGAGTGGCCACCTCCTTTTTATGTGGCTGCTATAGGGAGTCAGGTAAGGTCTAGATTCCAGATGTGGAATGTAGTCCTAATCACATTTTTTTGCTCACTAACCTTAGGCTCAGTTGTGCTAAATTCATATCTCCAATAGACTTCATTGCAGAGGGTCGTGTGTAGTAACCTCTCTTATATATGGCTGCTATAGGGAGTCAGGTAAGGTCTAGATTCCAGATGTGGAATGCAGCCTTAATCACAATTCCCAACATGTGTCCATCTCTCTTATGCGTGGTTGCTATAGGGTTTGAGGTGGGGTTTAGGTTCCATATGTGGGATGAAACCCACTTCTGGAAACCCCCCAAAATGTATTGCTCACTGACATTAATCTCACCAAGGCTCAGCTATGCTACCTCCATAACTTCGATAGACTATACTACAGAGAGCCATGTATGGCCACCTCTCTTATATGGGGCTGCTATAGGCGGTGAGGTCCAGGTACCAGAAGTGGGATGAAGCCCCAATAAAATGTTTTGTTCACTAACCTTAATCTCAGCCTGGCTCAGCTAGACTATCTCCATAACTCCAATAGACTTAACTACAAAGGGACGTGTGTGGTTACCTCTCTTATGTGTGACTGCCATAGGGAGTTAGGTGGGGCCTAGGCTCCAAATGTGGGAAGAAGCTCCAATAAAATCCTTTGCTCAGGGTCATCCACTATCTTTAATCTCACCTAAACTGATGTATGCAACAATCAAAAAGTGTAACTCTTGTGATGGAGCAATAGAAGTAATGAATTAATAAGCATGACAGCTCAGTGGCCAGTATTGTTACCTTGCAGTGCTGGGGTCTTGGATTTAACCTGCATGGGCTTTGTATGTTCTTCCCATGTTTGTATGGGTTTTTTACCACATTCCAAAAATATATTGGTAGGTTAATTTGGATTTTAGTTTGTGAACTTTAGTGAGGACGAATGCGAGTGATGGCAGTTTCTGTACAGCGCTGTAGAATACACTGGTGCTACCTAAATAATCAAAAAGAAGCAGAAAAATGCTACAAAGAAGTATTGGGAAAGCATAACTTTACATTTACATATAAAGCAACCCATCATCCATTCAGAAATGTCCGCTCCATTAATACTCAGGAACTCACAGACACCATACAGTCCTCACTGCCCCAATCTCCTCCCTCTCCTGCCCTGACCAGGTGTCAACTTTTACAATGACACTCTCACAACCACCCTGGACATGTTGGCACCACTAAACACACCCGGGCACCACCAGAGTCAGACGCCTGCAGCTTGGCACACACCTCAGACTCGTTTTCTCCAGGGGATGTTCCAGGTGTGCTGAGCGGTGTGGAAAAAAGTTCAAAGCTACCTGCAGGACTTTCTCCATTTACAAATTAAATGCTCAGGACTAATCACACTGCCCTTCACTGCGCCAAGCAAAAATATTTCACCTCCCTCATCTCCACACTACACAACAACCCAAAACGCCTCTTTGACACCTTCCACTCCCTCCTAAGGCCTAAAGCTCAGGCTTCGGTCACTGACCTCTGTGCTGAAGACCTGGCCCTCACTTCAAAGACAAAATTAAAAATATCCGGAAAAAACATCACATCACAATCCCCAATAATACCCATCCTTTCCCTCCCCGCCACGTCCTCTAATCTACTCGCAGCCCTTGACACGCGCCCAGAGGAAGAAGTGTCCAGGCTCCTCCTTTTCTGCCCGCCCCATCACATGCTCTACGGGACCCCATTCCACCCCACCGGTCCAGTCTATTTCTCCAGCTTTCCTCTCTCACCTTACTGCTATCTGTAACCTCTCTCTCTCCACTGGGATCTTTCCATCTTCCTTCAAACAACGCCATCATAACCCCTTTACTAAAAAAGCCCTCTCTGGACCGTCCTGTGCTGATAACTACCGTCTAGTCTCTAACCTGCCCTTCATCTCAAAAACTCCTGGAACGCTTGGTCTACTCTCGCCAAATCCCTCTATCTCTCTGCTAACTCTTTTCTTGACCCGCTGCAATCGGGTTTTTCCGCACCCTACACTCCACGGAAACTGCCTTAGTTAAAGTCTCAAATGACCTCCTAACAGCAAAATCTCAGGGTAACTACTCATTGTTGCTTTTCTTGGATCTCTCTGCAGCATTTGACACTGTGGATCACCAACTTCTCCTCAGCATGCTAAAGCCACATTGGCCTCCTGGACACGCTCTAGCTTGGTTCTCATCCTACCTTTTCTGACCGCTCCTTCAGTGTTCATTTTTTGGTTCGACCTCCTCTCCTCTTCCTCTTGCTGTTGGATTTCCCTCAGGGATCAGTTCTAGGTCCTCTCCTCTTTTCATTGTACACAGCCCCCTTTGGGAAAAAACCATCAGTAGATTTGGCTTCCATTTCCATCTCTATCCCGGATGACAACCCAATTTATACACCACCTCCCCAGTGACTCACTCCAGCCATGCTACAAAACACCAGTGACTGTCTGGCCGCTGTCTCTGACATCATGTGCTCTCTCCCTCTGAAATTAAACCTCACTAAGACTGAACTTCTTGTCTTTCCGCCCATCTACTAACCAATCCCCCCTGCTATTTCTGTTTCTGTATGTGGTACCACCATTTCTCCTAGGCAGTAGGGGCCCCCTGTCTAGGGGTTATAGTGGAAAATTCTGGTCTGAAACCCTTTTCCCCATATATCCAATCCCTTGCCCGCTCCTGTCACCCGCCCCCTCAAGAATATCTCCAAAATCCATCCATTTCTCACTGTGGAAACAACTCATACCCTTCAAAAACTGCTTTTATTCTTTCTCGTCTTGAATACTGCAAATCCTTGCTTATCGGTCTCCCTCTCTGCAAACACTCCACTCTCCAATCTCTCCAGAAAGCAGCGCCAGGCTTGTCTTTCTCTCCCGCCGCTATACTGATGCCTCTACCTGTGTCAGTCACTGCACTTTGGTTGCCCATCCAGTACAGGATACAGTATAAAACTCAGCACTCTCACCCATAAAACTCTCCACAGCGCTGCTCCTCCTACATCTCCTCCCTAGTCTCTGTCTACCGCCCTACCCGTGCTCTCCTCTGCTGATGATATCAGATACATTCCTCAATCATCCGAACCCTCCCATGCCCGACCAAGATTTCACACGTGGGCACCAATTCTCTGGAATTGCTACTGCGGGCGATCAGGACATTCACAACCCTCACGTTTTTAAGAGGGCCCTGAAAATACATCTTCTCTGTCTGGCCCACCAAGATCCCTAACTGCTATCACACACATCTGTCCCCTCCCTGCACTTGGGCACTCACAAAGGACTTATCTGTATATAGATGTACAGTCTGGATGGCAGGTTCCACCATTTTTCATGTAAACCACCCCCTTTTATGAAAAATGGCCGGACCATTGTAAACTTGGCACTTCTACCGTATGTTTCACCCATACACCCGAATAGAAATTTTAAGCTTCACGAGCAGGGTCCTCACCCTTTTGTCTCATTTGTAAGTTACTTTTAATGTGTAATGACTGTATGTTTACCCTTGAATTTGTTAAAATGCTGGGGGAATATGTTGGCGCTATAGAAATAAAGATTATTATTATTATTATTGTTATTATTATTATTAAATCATTTATGCTACTGTTCTAGTAAGTTGGGTTTCACCCTAGGTATGTATTCTGTGTGATGAATAACGCTAAAAAAATGTATACCACAAAATGCAAGCTCTATTTAATTAGAATTTTTTTTCGAATCCTAAAACTTATACCATTTTTAAATTCATATTGCATGGCAAAGTTGACCTAAAATGAAGCATAGAATCTTGAACAATTCCCCTTCAAAAGCCGTATGATTTTTAC
This sequence comes from Phyllomedusa bahiana, assembly GCA_025379985.1. NCBI lineage: Eukaryota > Metazoa > Chordata > Amphibia > Anura > Hylidae > Phyllomedusa > Phyllomedusa bahiana. The sequence continues at coordinate 110,867 of JAODAL010000466.1, read as the reverse complement.
GTTAAGATTATATATATATATATAAATAATTATATATATATTAATATATATAATAGAAAATATATATATTAAGTATATAAAAATTTGCATTTTGCATATATGAAAGTGGGATTACCAAATTTCTCCCCCCACCCCCCTTTTTTTATAAAACACAATTATTTTGTATAATCTTATTTTTAGTGGTATATTTTTGGTAAAGTATAGCGTTTTCACCTCCTCTTATTATTTGTATAATAACTGCAATGCAAAGCAGAAATATGTATAACAGCCATCACAGGAGTATGGCAGTCCTGCACAAACTATTATCACAGCACAAATTGCTTTCTACTATACTAGATTGTACAAATCTAATTTTATGTGCCCCAAACTTGGGGCTTTAAAGTGCGTAAAATAATAATAATAATTTTTTTAAACAATAAGGCTATGTTCACAGGGTTTAAAAAAACGGGAGTATTTCAGTCCTAATTAGCGCCGGAGTGCGCAAATTACGTCGGGAAAAGGGCCCCATTAAATTACGGTAACCACGTTCTCTAGAGAATATGGATTAGCCCCTCCCCTGCTCTGCGAATCCGCAGGGGGGAAAAGTGACATGGAATTTTCCCGCGGCGTATACCACCGTGGAAATGCAAGTCTATGGGCCGGCCACACGGCGTAATTGCGGGGCGTAATTACGCCCTACATTTAAGCCGTGTGAACCTAGCCTAATAATTAACAATACATTATTATTATTGTTATTATTATTATTGTTATTATTTTTGCAGTGCATTCATTTTATTTATTATTTATTCCTATTTATTTATTATTAATACACATTAATATAATACATTATTTGTCTAACTACAATCTTACAGTACTTTAATTCTATTACTGTTATGGGAAAACAAATGAAAAAGTTAAAATAAAACATCATTTGATAACTAAGTCTTGTAAACCACATAGTCAGTAATATATAACAGCAAACAAGGAACCACGAATGCCTGAATATTAATAATAATATATAGTTACTGTACTGTCATATACGACTGTAGTTACGCAAATTGTATTACTGTGTTATTATATAGTATTAATGATAACAGCAGTAATAGAATTAGAGTTCTGCATAATAATAATGTTAATATTTAGTATTACTATTATTCAGGTATATGTGCTTTCTTGTTTGCTCTTATATATTAATGTGATGTTAGTGGTTTTCCATAGGACTGTAGTTAAACAAATATTCAGCCTGCTAAATCTGTAATTATCCCATAAATCTAATTAATATATCCAGCAAGGTAGACTCCTTGGGGGGCGAGGGGGGGGGGGGGGGGGGGGGAAGGCGGGGGGGGGTTGGCTTTTAATCCATCATGTCCACTGTATGTGCAATAGCAATTTATGTATTTGTTTTGAGACATCATCAAACAACTCGAATATGAGCGAGCTTATCTGAGTAACACATCCGCTGACCGTGAAGGGAAAAACCCTAAAGATGTCAGCTTGGTTTTCTCTATACTACAGTTCCCCAGCTTATCTTACTGTATCTCCGTCCTCTCCACCAGCCGGGCAATTAAAAATAGTGGGGTACATTTTTCTGAGATTGATGTGATGTGAAAACATACATCTGTGTAATGATTTCTGCAAGCGGCTCTGTAACAGTCATTTAATAGCATTTCCAATTGACATACAACTTCTTTATTAAACGCTCAGTAGCAGGAAACACATATTACGTTTACTGGCCAAGGAAATATGTTGAGGAAATGTAAGTTGATTTACTCTTTGCTTCAGCATTTTGTTGAAAATTAGTAAAACACCTGAAAGATAGGTTATTTTTCTGTCTCCAAAAATAACTAACAGCCGAGATAAAATACATGTCGTTTGGAAGAAGCGTCCGAAATTCAATTGGCAGGAACCAGAATCTGAGAAAGTGATGACCTGACAAGTAAAACCCCCCTGCACAGTATTTGCAACCAAGATGTGATACAGTATTCATTTACAAGAACCCCAGATGATCTGCACAGTTTACCTCCAAAGCATAAGGAGTCCAATGAGCCACAGCAAATCTTCCCAACTGACGGATGATCAGCGCAAAGGAATGACAGGATAAGTAGATCGTTCAATAAATCTTCCTTATGATATGAACTGTGAGTACAATTAGTGATAGAGTTTACTGTGCAGGTAAAGGTAGAACCACACATGTTCTGTTTAGATGGATGGTTGATTTAAAAATTCATGTTCTCTGGTAGACATCAAATAGCCCAGTTTAAGGCTATGTCTACACAGCTAATGTTGGATGAACAACCAATCTCCATATAGTGCCTTTAAATTTAAATATCAAATGTTTCACAAAGGCATCTAGGCTCCTCTTGAACTTCTTCAACGAATCCACCATCACAACTTTTTGTGGCAGCGAGTTCCATAGTCTCACTGCTTTTAGTGTAGAAGAAACCACAATGTATGTATTATTGAAAAAACCTTCTTCTCAGACATAGAAAATGCCCTAGTCATTGGTTCTGAGCAGGCCTTGCTAATATAAAGATCATAGAAGTGGTCTTTGTACTTTCCATTCATATATTTGTACCTTGTAATTAGAAAGCCCCATAGCTGTCTTCTTTAGAAACTGAATACCCCCAAGCTTAATCATCAAAAGTCCAACCATTCCCTTAATTGCCCAGGTCATCTACCACTGCCCCAATTGTAATAAAGCTATGTCCTTCTTATACACACATACCCTGAGAGTCAAGGGTGTTTTGCTCACTTACAGAGGATTGACTTTATTATGTTACTAGAAAATCCTTGCAAAAACAAGGTCACTTTGCCATAAATATTGCCTTAACATTATCCTACCGTAGTTCTAAGATAACCCCTCTTGTATGGTGCTGCACAGCCTCCTCTCGGGTCGCTATTGCTACAAGACGCTGTTTCGATTCTAATCCTGAGATGCCCTTTCCAGCACTGGTTTCTATAGTCTACAGACCTGTCCTCCACAGGAGCATCTAGTGTGAAGGCTAGATAAACACACCCCTGAATTCAAAGTGAAACCAAGAATAACTGGACGGAGGTGAATGAATCAAGTGTAGTGAGACTAAAACCCTTATTAATGGAGTCAACAGTGCTTGGCCTTGTGTATCTGACTCTATCTTCTATTTGTTCGCTAGAGGTGTTCCCAGTCACCACTTGCTTGGAATGGGCACCCGGGGCACTGGTGTAGAGGGAAAAGACTGAAGGGGATACAATTGTAATAAAGGTATATAATTCTTATACACTTCTTATACAAGTGCCCTGAGATTTAAGAAACCCCAGTACTTTAGTGTTGGGTCTTCTTCTATGTTTTTATCTGCAGAGAGGGATGCCAAGTTACCGCTTTTTTGGAATTGGCATCCAGTGCCCTAGTGGAAAATCAGTGAAGGGGATAAAAAGCTATGTTAAGTCAGCATTATAGCCTATTTATTCTCAGGATAAGGACCCCTATCACCCTAAAGAGTGATTAGACTAAAAGCCATAACCCCAAGCAGCTACTTCACACTGGAATGGAGCTACAGAAACCTTTAAATTTGCAAATACACCTAAAGACTTTGCTAAAGCTTTCCCCGGTGTAGCAACATTTGAAGCAGGAGATTACAATATACCTTTGCCTATTATTTTCACTAATTCTCCTAGTATAACAAAAGAGCATAACAAAGTGCTGCCTACACCTGGATTATTTAATAAAAAACAATGGAGATTTGGTTCTGCAGGTAATTTTATACAGAGATCATTTCTATTTCATAGCCTTTTATTTTCAATTTCAGCAACAATTGTGTTTAATGATATAAGCAGATACCATATTAAAAATAGACTAAAAGCATTTCTTAAATATAACTCAATTAGAATTCACACCCATTTGAAAATCACTTCTCTGTGAAAGAGTGTGGTTCTTGTGTGACAATTGAGTTATTTAAGAATCAGGCAGCAACACACAGTAAAGTCTCCTTCAGTTGGCATGGAAAATCATGTTTCAGTATCTTTCTACTCATTAATTTCCTTGTTATATGAAGTGCCCTTGTCAGTGAATCTCCTCTTTCTTCTTCGGATTTCAATTAAAGAGGGCAAGGAGTTTGGAACGCCTTTTTGGAAGATGGAAGGCTCAGACTTGCTTTTGATAATATGTTTGAGGCAGTCAAGAGTCAGATCAGCCCTGGTTAGAATGTTGATAAACTCCACAAGGTACTATCGCTGAAATTTCCAAATCAAAATACAAAGGATGAAAACTCATACAAAAACGCGCTCATTTTGAAGGCATAGCGAACCTTAGTAAATCACCTGTAGGACGCCCTTCTTCATGTGTCCTCAAATCTGCCTTTGATTAGAACTTCGAGACTGAGACTGGTATTGTAGTTCAAAACATGGAATACTGAATTAATCATCTGTGTTTGGGAAGTAGGACTGTGTCCCGTTCCCCTTGCCTCCCTCTCCGCATCACTATTTCACATTGTGCTAGTTTGTTCATGCTCAACTTTGTCTTGCTACTTTAAGTCTTTTGGAATGCTTACTGGTAGTAGTTTTTTATTCAATATTCAAAAGGTTACTGAAATCTACAAATGAAAGGGTTCAGAAAAACAAGCTTAAAAAGCAAGAATTATTTAACATTAAACAGTGACTGTATGAACCCAATGACCCTCTAAAATGGGAATGTTATATGGGTTCTCTGGTTTAGAACACTTATTGTTAATTACTTTTAGTACAGACCGATCTATTAGCTAGGAGTCTCTTATTAGGATATCTATTAATCAGCAAGAGCAGAGAACAGCTACAAAGAGCATCACACCCTGGAGAACTGAGCCTTTTTATGCATTAAAAGACAACCTATAGTTTTTTTAGGAAGTACAGTGTACTATGTTATTTCCCCTGCGGTGGCACTGCAGAAAAATATCATTCTTGCTGCTGGGTTCTTCTACAGATATGAACTGACTGATTGAGATTCCTATTGATTTTCCTAATCAAAAGAGTGCCCAAAACACAATAAGAGTTTTACAAACTAATTTAACATGAACTTGGCAATTTCACATTCATTTAAACAAGAGACTTGATTAAGAGAATACTTCACTACAAATTACTGCACCACTTCCACTGCCCTATCACTGTCACGCTAACCCTTTCTTTGTCAGTATTGCAAAACAAGCCTGGTTACAAACAGCTGTCAACAGAGATTGTGATAAACATGATACCTGATAACTTTACCACCAAAAAAGGAAACAAACATATATAACAGATTTTTTTTATGAAACCAAAAAGTTTACATACATTATATAAAAAAAAAGACACATATGCAAGTTCTTTCCTCAGTATTTGACATGAAAACAAGAATAAACCTTACCTGTTTAGGTCAAATTAGGGAAACCAACAAGTTATTTATATTTACCAAATACCAGAATAATGGAGAGAGCATATAATTTTAAAGCATTTATATAACTTTTCTGCAAAATTCAAAGTTACATACACTAGGATTACTATGCCTTTACAAACACTGTTTGGTACACGACCACATGATGAATTTTCGATTTCTTTGGAACTTACGGTTTATTGTGCACATCTGAGTTAATATGAACAAAACACCTTGTCTGGATTTGTAATTAAAGCAACAACCAGAAGCACATTGCTTCGAATGTAACATCATAGGTAAAGTCCAGAAGAAAACAGCCAAGATATCAGAAAGAAGAAATTGTGGCCGTTGCAAAATTCTCGATCAATATGCTTTTTGGTGCAATTTCCAGAAACCTGAAGGTGCCCTTGTTTCAATCTGTACAAACAATATAAGCAAGTAGGCCAAACATAGATGGAATGTCCATGCCATCAACTTCTGACAGTAAGGAGATGGGTTTTCTGTGTCTCAGAGATGAACGTCTTGGTCTGATATGTGCATATCATCCCAAGAACAAAGGCAAAATACCTTATGAAGAGGCTGGTGGAAGCTGGTAAGATTGTGTCATTATCCACAGTGAAACGAGTGCTGCATCAACATGGGCTGAAATGCCACTCTGCCAGGAAGAAGCCATTACCCCAAAAGAAACATATAATAGCCAGATTAATGTTTTCAAATGCACAGGAACAAATAACTACATTTTTGAAGACACGTTCTGTGGTCTGACGAAACTAAAATTGAACTACTTGGCCATAATGACCACCATTACATTTGGAGGAAAAAAGGAAATCTTGGAAGCCTAAGAACACCATCCCAACTGTGAAACTCAGTGGTGGCAGCATCATGTTGTGGGGTTATTTTGCTGCAGGCGGGACTGGTGCACTTCACAAAATAGATGGCATCATGAGGAAAGAAGATTATGTGGCAATACTGAAACAACATCTCAAGACATCAGCCAGGAAGTTAAAGTTTGGGCAGAAATGGGTCTTCCAAATGGACAATGACCTGAAGCATACTGCCAAACTGGTTACAAAGTAGCTTAAGGATAACCAAGTCAATGTTTTGGAGTCACCATCACAAAGCCCGGGAAAGCTGAAAAGGCAGGTGGGAGCAAGGCGACCTACAAACACGGCTCAGTTACATCAGTTCTGTCAGGAGAAATGGAACAAAATTGCTACTATTGTAAAAAGCTTGTGGAAGGATCCAAGACGTTTGACCCAAGTCATACAGTTTAAGGACAATGCTACCAAATTTTAATGAAATGTATGTAAAAATGCCTTAAAAAATTCTCTCTCTCTTATTATTCTTGCATTTGGCAAATATAAATAATTTTGGCAATCCTAATTGACCTAAAACGGGTAAGGTTTGTTCTGACTTCATGTCAAAAGGTGAGAAAAACATACATATGTGTATATATATATATGTTTATATCGATATACAGTGAAGGAAATTATTATTTGATCCCTTGCTGATTTTGTACATTTGCCCACTGACAAAGACATGAACAGTCTATGATTTTAAGGGTAGGTTAATTTTAACATTCAGAGATAGAATATCCAAAATAAAATCCAGACAATCATATTGGATAAATTATATAAATTTATTTGCATTTTGCTGGGAGAAATATTTGTTCCCCTACCAACCATTAAGAGTTCTGGCTCCTACAGACCAGTTAGATACTCCTAACCAACTTGTTACCTGCATTAAAGACAGCTGTCTTAGACTCCTGTCCACAGACTCAATTAATGAGCCAGACTCTAACCTCTACGACATGGGCAAGACCAAAGAGCTTTCTAAGGATATCAGGGACAAGATCATAGACCTGCACAAAGCTGTAATGGTCTACAAAACCATAACTAAGATTCTGGATGAGAAGGAGACAGCTGTTGGTTCAACAGTAAGAAAATGGAAGAAATACAAAATGACTGTCACTCGACATAGACATGGGGCACCATGCGAAATCTCACCTCGTGCGGTATCCCTAATCAGCCTTAAACTACACGGGGGAACTTGTTAATGATCTCCAGGAAGCTGGGACCACAGTCACCAAGAAAAAAACTGGTAACACATTACGCCGTAATGGTTTAAAATCCTGCGGTGCCCGAAAGGTCCCCCTGCTCAAGGAGACACACAGGAGACACACAGGACCCGTCTGAAGCTTGTCAATGAACACCTGGATGATTCTGTGAGTGATTGGAAGAAGGAGCTATGGTCAGATGAGACAAAAATTGAGCTCTTTGGCATTAACTCAACTCACCGTGTTTGGTGGAAGAGAAATGCTGCCTGTGACCCAAAGAACACCGTTTCCACTGTTAAGCATGGAGGTGAAACATTATGTTTTGGGGGTGTTTCCCTGCTAAGGGCACAGGACTACTTCACCATATAAATGGGAGAATAGATGGAGCCATGTACTGTAAAATCCTGAGTGACAACCTCCTTCCCTCCACCAGGACATTAAAAATGGGTCCTGGCTGGGTCTTCCAGCAAGACAATGACCCAAAATATTCAGCCAAGGCAACAAAGGAGTGGCTCAAAAAGAAGCACATTAAGGTGATATAGTGGCCTATTCAGTCTCCAGACCTTAATCCCATAGAAAACTTATGGAGGGAATTGAAGCTCCGAGTTGCCAAGTGACAGCCTCAAAATCTTAATGATTTGATGATCTGCAAAGAGGCGTGGACCAAAATTCCTCCTGACATGTGCACAAACCTCATCATCAACTACAAAAAACCTCTGACTGCTGTGCTTGCCAACAAGGGTTTTGCCACCAAGTATTAAGTCTTGTTTGCCAGAGTGATTAAATACTTATTTCAAATGCAAAATGCAAAGAAATTTGTATAATTTATACAATGTGATTTTCTGGATTTTATTTTTGATATTCTATGCCTCAATGTTAAAACGAACCTCCCCTTAAAATTATAGACTGTTAGTGTCCTTGTCAGTGGGCAAACGTACAAAATCAGTGAGAAATCAAAAAAATTATTTCCTTCACTGTATATATATATATATATATATATATATATATATATATATATATAATATTATATATTATATATACAGTGAAGGAAATAATTGTTTGATTTCTCGCTGATTTATATATATACATATATATATATATATAATTTATATTATATATATATATATATATATATATATATATATATATATATATATTAATGTTACAGGGTTGTAGTGTCGCTCTGGTAACTTTATATTGTTTAATATAGAAGTAAATTGTAAAGTTTATATAATGGAAGCAGCATATGGGCAACCTACCAAAAAACCTCAGGACATGACTTTATAGAATCTAAGAGTAAACATGTACAGTTGAACAGTCTTTAAAGAATCCCCAGTCTTTGTTTCAGCCTAGTCTGCTTTCAGAGATAAATCTAAAGTTGGTAGATTGGTATCGCTGTAAAAAAATAATTTTTGTTTGCTCTGCTATATATAGCAGAATTGGCTTAAGTACATTTTTCTCATTTGTTTTTCTTTGTCTCCCAGGAAATCACAAGTTTCCTTTGCAGTACTTTATAGTCAGAATCAGTAGATAATATGTTATTAACATGACCCAGACACCCCTTTTAAATACAATTTAAGAGAAAGATTTGTGTATATTCAATGTGAAGCAGCAGTTGCAACAGCAAATTAAATTGCAACATCAGCACTTATTTATGCTAAACACCTCTTATGGTTCTGTCCACGGGGGGAGGAGTTACTATACTTTGGACCAAGTAATTAGATCTGAAAAAGGCTAAACTTGTTGACATTCTTTTTTTTTTTAGTAATATGACCAAATAAAATATCTTTAATCTATTTTATATCCTCTTAGAGTGATATTTAATTTGCAATATAAAAGAGAGACATTGAAACCAAGTAAAAAAAAACTGACTTGGACCTGGTGCAAGACTCACCCTCTTCAAAAGCCCTGCTATAACTTGACCAAGACCAACAGGAGAATGAGACCAACTTGGTCGCTAATGAATTATGTTTAGTCTAAACCAAGGAACAGAGTCTAAAGGCGACAACCAGAGTTCTAAATATATGTAGAAGAGTGTTGAATACGTCAGATTTTTGGCCAAACTTGGCGCACTAAGCTCTATGTAATGCGCCAAAAATCTGTCATATTCTACACTCTTCTATATCTATTTAGAACTGTGGTGTCGGCGCCAAGTAAAAAAAAAAGTATGCATTCGAATTCATACATGTCGCCCTATTAATGTTTCAATGCTCAGATTCTGAGAGTGTAGAATACGACAGATTTTTGGCGCATTACATAGAGCTTAATGCGCCAAGTTTGGCGTATTACACTCTATGCCCATACAAAGTTTGGCGCATTAAGCTTTATGTAATGCGCCAAAAATCTTCATACTGTCGTATTCTACACTCTTCTATATCTATCTAGAACTGGAGTGTCGGCGCCAAGTAAAAGAAAAGTACGCATTCGAATTCATACATGTTGCCCTAAGGGATTATTTATTCTTCATCCTTAACCTTTGGCCCCTATGGACTCTCCCATCAGGTATAGGTAGCAGGCCAATTTAGTCTCCATTAGCAATGGCTGGCACATAGATGGCAAGTTTACTCAAATATACAGTACCAAGACAAACTGAAATCTTGGGTATCAGACAAGACATGATTAAATGTACAAGCCAGGGGGATGCTAAGTAGAAACAGGAATAAACACAGCTTACCAGAGTCTGGATCCTAAAGTACCTTATTGCCCCATAATAGATAACGGCCCAAGTCTATTAGAGCCATTGCCTTTTAGTTACTTCCTGCCTTGGTTCATAGTGGGGGTCCTAAGTCTTGTGCTCTAGTAGGGCATTTAGGCAAGGGGTTAGATTGCTGGGAAAGCCCCTTTAAAACTTTTGTTCAGTTTTGTACAATAAACTACTGCAATTTATAAAATAAGCTAAATACAAGTGGTTTGAAGCCATCCATACTTCAGTTCACAAAAAGAGCTGAAATAAAAAAAAAACGATGCAACTCTTATTTATAGTGTTGCAGGCATCCAAGATCGTAGCAGTAGCATGAACCTAGAACTGGAAAACAAAGCTTGATTTACAGCGTGTGATCTCTCTATTAGATATTCATTTCTATTTTTTTTTCTTACAACTGCTATTAAAAGATTTTATTTCCCTTCTCGGATGTGAGAGTCTCGCTCGTCTATCTGACAGTAAATCATAGACAAGATTCATATGTTAATCCAGGACAGTATAATATTGAAGTGACACTACTGGCTTCTGCAGTACTGTCATTATTTTCCACAATGTCAAATCTAATGGGAGATTCTTTTGAAAAATTATAAGAGAAAATAAGTGTATATATTCCCAGCACAGAAAAGGGAAAGAAGAAACCCTGCTTATTGTATAAGTCATGATTTGACCTTGTGCTTCATTATTGGCCTGTGCGTTAGAGATGTTTGGGAGTACATCTTTGAGTCACATTGTCTGCTGGTATATTAAGTACATCTTCAGAATCAGACCGTCACTTACCCTGCAGTCTTTCTTTGTTACACGATTATTTCAAGAGAGATTGCCCTTTGAGAAAACTGAGCTGAACAGATGCCAAAGGCATTATATTTGGTTTATGTACTTCATTAGCAGATAGAAGTTTAATTATTTATATTGGTCACATTTAGCGATTCTGTTTTGTATCTTTACAAACTTTTAGATTGTTTGGTCAGGAAAAAGGAATCTTGCAAATTCACGCGTTTCCTTCATTTATACCATTTTTTCCCTAACAAATATACTACAACTGAAATAGTCAAATGTGTGTAACCTTGAACCTTAAAAATTTAAATAATGACTTGGGAACCATACTAATTTATTTACATACTGGTCATGGTTTATGTCCAAAGTGAATAGGGGGTAACCACTACCATAAGGGTCCGTAGAACTTGATCTAACTCTACTGGTAGGTTCTTCAACACTGAGTTCAGCATACATCGAGTTCAGGATATGCCTAGTTAGCATGACTGAAAAAACCCATATGTCCAGGATTTGTATATGGCAGCGGTATGAGTAACCTTAGTCTCCCCTTATTGATCCAGAGAAGTATAGAACCCATAAAGCATAAACTAATCTACCTTAGAAAGGAAATCCTTCCCTCTTGATCCCAGACTGGATCAATATTCAAAACAAGAATGTTATACATTGATATAGTGTTATTATTATGTGTCTAAGCCTTTCTTGAAGCCCTCACCTATTCCTGCTGTGATCAGCTCCTGAGGTGGATATTTCAAAGATTCACAGTTTTTATGGTAAAGAAAGCTTGTTACCTCTGGAGATTGAACCTTTTTTCTCCAGATGGAGGAATAGCTTTTTTGTATTTTGGGAGGATCATGCATGAAGCAGCCTTTCACCTTATTTTTGTAAGTGCCATTTACAGTATATACGTGAAAGGACCATAGATATGTAGTTGTCTGAACAAAATATATGGGATGAGAAAAACCTTCAGGTTTTCCTAATTTTGATGAAATTTCATTTCTTTCTCTAAATACCCTATAGGGATCCTTCCCTGTCATGCTATGTCTTTATATGAATGCAGCCTTATACCTTTTTCATGTTTCTTCCACTGTTCAGCAATTTTCCAATGCCTCGTGTACTCTCCCCTTTCATAAGCTTCCCTTCTCCTTTGAGTGGACGCTACTTATCTACAGGGCGCCATAGCAGTTACTATCTCTGTCACCATAGTTACACCTATGTACTGGGTGTAAGTGTCCAACCCACTTGAATAAGATTGATTTAACAACATGGTCACACCTCTACAAAGCTTAGCATGTCTTTTTAATGTGGATGCTTTTTCTCCTATTCAGGATATGTGAAGTCTGGTTTTCACCATAAAATGTCTAAGAGCAGCCAAATGAATCAGCACCCTCTAATGCCCCTATATCAAAAGTAGGAAGGAAACTTGTTGAGATAAAAATAGTAAAATAAGTGAATATAATGACTGGAAACTTGGGGTAACGTGGAGCTGTCTTATTCTGCTGCTAGTGACAATGTATTACAAGTTGGAAACACGGCTAAACAAAATTTGTACTAATCTTTCTCTAACATTTATTGTCCTAGTCCTCTCATTTATTCTTCTGCCGTACTATGCAATGTATGCCATCCTTGACCAACAGTTCGAGGGTCCATACTGCTGTGCAAGATGTGTGCACACTGCACATTTGGAAGCCCGTATCCTGGATCTAAATGAGAAGTGGCTGAACTGAGCTCCATTGCACAACTTGGAAGCGAGCTTGCTGCTCACTGAGCACTCATGCAGGTGTGATGTGGGGAGGGTGGCAGCTTTGGAGTGCAGGAACATGAGGCAGCTAGACATGGTACACAGTTAGAAAGAAGGGAAGAGGGAGAGTGTTAGGGAGGCTAGTCCTGAACTCGCCACAAACTCAACAAATTTGCAAGATTGGCAGATGAAGGGGATATCAGCTTCAGAAATACGCATTGCTGCAGCAAGGAGCACTACACTGTTGCTCCAGTAGGATCGGGGCAACGGATGTGCAGAGCAGGTCTAGACCGGTGTGGTAGTGGGGGACACCATTATAGGGGCACAGATAGGACAATCTGCCACAAAGACCGGGGATTGTCGAACAGAGTTGTTTATCCTGGGGCACGAGTTTGACATATCTGCGGATCGAGGCTGCAGATTGCTGGTGGGGTGGTTGAGAATCCAGTGTCATGGTGCACATTGGCACCAATGACAAGTTAGAAGTAGGTGGAGTGTTGGATACTCCTTATTAGATGTAATAAGTATAAACAAGTTCATAGTGCACAGGATTCTGGATGAAGGTTCTAGATTAGTGATGGGCGAATTGATTCTAACGAAGTGGAATTCGTTTAGAATTTCAGGAAAAACTTCGGTTCGGAATGCAAAGTCGAACTTTGGGGTACTTCAGGTGAACGATAGTGTGATTTTGATTGATAAAATGGCGCTGCGGAGCACTTGGCGTCTTGGGGCAAAGCACGTCTTGGAGGAAGAAGAGGCATAGCCTGCATGACATGTGACAGAGGTGAGCCAATCAGAGTCGGGGGATTCTGTGACGTCACAATATAAGTCGGGCGCGATGCCGGGAGCTCACATCCTCTCACTGTGCTCATCAGGGAAGGTGCTGCCGCGGCTGATCAGCTCTTATGAAGAATTGTTTTTTTTATAGCGATTTCTGTGGGGTGTCTCAGTTGTCTCAGAGACTTTTCTCTTAATGGATGCATTATACATTTCAATATCAAGTGGGATTAAGGCCAGTCGTTGTTTTCATTTAAAGAAGCGTTTTTCCAATACAATTACCACTTATTTTGGTGCTCAATTCTATTGCTCAATTTACTCCAGGGGTTAATAAGCGATTGTTTTGCTGGTGTGCTGGACTTCTCACGGAAAACCGTCATTTTTCAACTGCCCACAAATTATACTAATATTTTCCACTACTCCACCACCCCTAACACGGGTTTACTTTCACAACCTGATATTCCTCTACGTCTGTGTGGCGTCTCGCTATCATTCACACCCGCGCCACTCTCCGTCCGCGCTTGAATATGGTACGCAAAGAAGGTACTATTTTGTCGGGGACTCAATTCTCTTTGGCGCAATTTACATCCAGGGTGTTAATTAAGCGTTGTTGTTGCCTGGTGTCTGACCCAAGAAACCGTCCTTTTTCAAAGCCAAAATATATAAATTTTTCCTGTAGCCTTAATTTCGCTAGACAAGCGAATTGGTTTTGTGTTTCTCGAAGAAGCTGTATCTATTGTTGTTGATGTGGGTGTAGAAAACACATGCGCTAAGATATGTAATCAACGCTACGCGCGCTAAGCTCTACTATTTTGTGCGGCTCTAATTGTCTTTGGCTCAATTTTTACAGTGTCCAGGGGTTAAATAAGCGTTGTTTTTGCTGGTGTGCTGAGACCGCCAAGGAAAACCGTGTCTTTTTCAACCGAGGCCGGCTCGATATAAAATATACTACAGAATTTTGTCCGGTAGCCTAATTCACGCAAGCAAAGGTGAAGTACAGAAATGTATCTCTTTGTTGTGTGGAGTGTTAGGATAACCCACTGCTATTGTATCACGCTACAAAGCTACTATTTTTGTTCTCGGGGTCTCAATTCTTTTGCGCAATTTTACATCCGAGGGGTTAAACTAAGCGGTGTTGTGCTGGTGTGCTGGAAGACGCCCAAGTAAACCGTTTTGTTCGCGCAACGGCTCAAAAATTTATGTGTAAAATTGTTTGTCCTGTAGATAATTCACAAGTGCAAGTAAAAACTAGTAATTATCAAACGGATAATCTCTTGTTGTGTGGCGTAGGAAAACTAGTATTTGGTAATACCAAGCTTACAAGAGAAGCTACTGTATGGTGTTTGTGTGCGGACTCATATTCTTTGTGTAACGCTCAAGTTTACAATAAAGGGGTTAATTAAGGTGGTGTTAATGTGCTGTGTTTGTTGACTCAAAATAAACCGTTCTCTTTTCGAGAAACGCAAGAATATAGATACATTGTTTTTCACTTGTAGTTCCTAATGCATGTCCACGAATGGTTAATTAGCCTGTTTCTAGCTTGTTTACATTAGAGTAAAACAACACTGTGTTTTTTAAACGGCATAGAACAGTAAAGTTTGTCTGGCCATTTGAGGAGTCAAGTTTTAGTAGTCAGAGGGTTACCAAGCTTGTTACTTGGGTGTTATTTGGAGTGCTCGAAAAACAGGAGTGGTAGGTATTTATTCAGTATTACAGATTATATCTATCAACAGTGTCTTGTACTTTTATCGCAATAAAAATCAGTATGTCGAGACAGAAGAGGTGGCAGGCTTGTGCAGCTGCGAGTGGCGCAGTGCACAAGAACAGATTCCTGGAAAGGCTCAGTGAGGGTGCTGCCAGTCAAGGGGACGTCGGCAGTCAGGGGTCAGATCGGGTGAGGCCAGACGCAGAACTGCAGCGCGCTGTGTCTTCTAGTGCGCATGATGTGACGTGTGTGTGGTTCGAGCAACCCAAGGGTGTCCTTGAGATTGGTTGACATAGGTCAATGCCTGTGCTTTCGTCCCAAGATGACATCTGACAACCCCAGGCCAAGAGGATCGGTGGGGAACCTCAGACTACAGAACCGCTCCTTAGTTGGCGATTGGCCCGGGAGCGCGGGTTTCTAGCACCCGCTCACCTGTCTCTCAGCCCCGGGCGCTCTGTCCGCATCCGGTTCCTGGTGCAGCCAGAGATTCTTCTTGTGGTTTGGGCTCAGCGCACACATAATATATCTGGAGGATGAACACTTTGAGGTGGGCGAGTCGCAGTAGGTACGTTTGAGCAGAGCGCTCGCTCGAGAGATAGTGGGGGCCGCAATTTATGTTCCCTGCTTCTTGCTCAGTAGTGCCGGCAAAGTATAGATGGTGGGGAGAGTTGGCATGGGAGGTTCATGTATGTGAGAGGTTAGCCTCGGATACCAGAGACCGGGGATGATGAGGACGAGCAGTGGACGATGGTAAAAGCACGCAAATGAGCAGATGAGTGATGTAGCACGACGCACTTGGGAGCCGGGTGAGGCAAGGGCTTCATCATCGTCGGAGAAGAAGAGGGGCGTCAAGCTTGCCGTCAGGCTAGCAGTGCAGACCAGCAAGTTGGTCGAAGTGGCCGGTGTAGTCAAGCAGGATAGAGCATGTTTTGAGGTCGGGATGGCCCAGCGGGCCACGGGGTAAAAACTTGAGCTTGACTTCCGAGGGTCCAAGAAAAGTCGGTAGAGCGGCGACGGTGAGAGGAGGCTGGACAATAGCGAGGGTTGTGCAGCTGGGTGCGGCACGGTAGTCACTCAGTGCGGCAGCGGTTGGCGGTAAAATCGATACTCAGCGGTGTGCAGTTCTTGGCTAAGAACAACGGAAGGAGCCAAATATGGGTATTTGTAGAATTGTGTGGCAGAAAGTGACGCGTGGCCAGTCGGAGCTAACGTTGGCACTCAAGGCACTGCATCAACGAACATGGCAGCGTTCACCATTCCTCGCGTGCGACTGGGAGAAAACAGTGGATCATGATGTGGTGGTCCATACCTTCCGCCGCAGCAACAAGATACAGCCAGCTGCGCCCAGTGGCTCGCATGCCATTGCAGCCAGTCAAGGCTACCACCTCACATCTAGCAGCTAGGGAGGCTGTTTCTATTTTGAGACATCATCTGCAGGTCCGGATGCTCCTGCTCCTCGTACTCATGGCGCCAGGCAGTCGTTCTGCGAGGCGATTGCAAGAGACACATGTATGCGTCGCCAAACGCCATCCTAAGATGCAGCAAGCTGACCGGTGCTCTCTGTCAAGTTGTTAGGAGATTGCAGTACCCCCTCCCTTTTTCCAAATGGTGGATACAGCACCATTCAGAAGAACTATTGGCTTGGTGCCGAGCCAGCCTAACAAAGATAGATATGGAGATGTCTCCAAGCCGTTTTAATTTCGCTTTTCCGCAAAAGACAGTACCAGGCCCTTCATAAATAAGTAAGAACAGAAGGTGGTTGTAGTCCTTGAGGCTTATCGGGATTTGTTCTCAAGGTGAACGGCAGCACGGAACCGGTCTGGAGCGCTCGTAACTATGCGGTCCAGGGGCTCAGATAATTGTACATTCACGTGCCCACTGGGTGAATGTGCTTCCTGCCCGGCACGACAAGACAACTGTGGAAAAGGAGAGCCGCTCTCGCTTTTTCATCACGTTGTCAAAACTGCAGCATCACCTGTCCGCAATGTCCGCATCTCCTCTCGCATGCGCACATTAACACCATCTCAGCTCACTAATGTTACTGCGCCAATATGCATACCAATGTGTAGGGGCACAGGGCTCGCGCGGTGTCGCGACACAGTTTTCTGACACCTGGCTTGCCTCAGCACGAACGAAGGATAGTGTCGCACACAGTGGGAGAATGCGAACGGGATTGTTTTTCGCGTCATGCAGCAAGAAATTCGATGTGTGGCCTTCTCGCAGCATACTGGACGCAAATAGGAACACAATGGTGACGGAACAAATGGGAGAGAACATGGTGTCAGCAGCTGCACCTCGAAGGAGGAGGTTGGTCGCCATGCGCCTGCTATGGCGCGTGTGTTGAATCTGGTTGTGTTATGGAACAGAGAGGAGGTGTGGTCCTGGGAGGTAGTCTTCCGCACAGATCTTCAGAACGCATTCTGAATAAAATGGCTCAGGAAACGTGCATGCACTGTATCTCGCTCGCTATTTCGTACAAAGACAGGAAAAAACAATACTCGAGTTGCAGCGAGCGCTGAACGGCCTCCCCAACCACACTTGTGGCTGATATGACTGATGTTTCTACTCTCGCTGGAGAATGTCCAGCCTGCTAGCAGATGTTTTGGACCGGGACTGTATGAACAGAGAATGGCCGATTAAAGTATTATTTGATGATCCAGCAGACAGAACGTATGTCCATGGTAACTTTGATGTAGACAGTGGCAGTGGAGGGGAAGAACTAATGCGTGAGCACTCCCTGCCGTTTGTTGAGGCCATTCGAGGAGCGAGTTTTATTTGTCAGGGCCAAGGATACGGATGAATTAAAGCGTCATGTCACTGCTCATGTCGCTGGAACAGATGCTGAAAATATGTCTGGGCGCAGGGGGACTTGGAGACGTGGTGGCTCGACTAACATTCGTGCGTAGCACACAGTGTGCATGTCCCATGGGGTGGGGGACTGGAAAATGGGAGGTGAGACGGAGTGAGGATCTCATTGGAGCAGAAGCATTGTTGTAGTAGAAGATGAGTGAATGTTTTCTACCTGGTGACAGTGGTAGAGAGGTAGAGGTGCGGAGCGAGATGGAGGAGGTGATGGAGGAAGTAGGAAGACGAGGCAGATGACCGCCAAGCACCGTGGCTAGTATACAGGTGGTATAATGGAGGCATGGGAAGCCCCACTCGGAGTACTTGTGCAGATGCGCACGCGCATGGTTATTTGCATTTGGGCTGAGATAATAAAAAAATAAAATGATACAGGACCGAATTGTTCTCAGCAGTCCTAGAGATGGAGATGACTTCTGGCTCTGCTCTCTCAGCCCTATTTGGACCTCGCTACCAGTCCAAAATGGGTGCCTTTTTCCCACGCTATTGGAGAGGGAAGAAGAAACTCAAAATACTATAGGGAAATCCTCAGTGTGAGAATGTCCAGTGAGTTGGCTCCGCTGCCTATGTGCGTTGGATCGTCCCTCCTCTGACAGGTTGAACGGGGGATCTCAGCGCTCACAGTAAAATACATGCCGCGGCTGCTGGGGGTTTTAGGTAGGTAGGGGGTTAGGATGCGCTCACCGTATGTGCTCATGCGTGCGATTGCAGTAGTAACGCTAAAGCCTGGAGTCACTGATGAGCAGTTTCCTTCACATTGCCTAGTGAGGTAGGGCAGTCGACAGCAGCATCAGCAGCGGACCTGAGCAGTCCTGAACTCAACAGGTTGTGGCCTAGTTGGACGCAGCACGTCTGCCACTCAGTTAGAAGAATCGACGCTGTGGATTCGCGCTACTTGGGCAAGCCCAAACTGGATGTTGTGCGAAATTGCGAGTTTGCAGTGGAGAAGCTGTCCTGCCGGGCCAAGTAGTTGTGGCATCAGAGCGGGTGTGATTAGTGCGGCGGGGCACATCGTGACCCCAAGAGATCCGCTTGTACGGGTAAGATGTGGAGACGACGACCTTTGTCAGATGAATCAGGCGTGGATCGCCAGGATTTAACACAACCAAAGGACATTAGGCGTCTTGCGCCTGGGTGTTCAAAGACTAGACTGTGCCTCAGCCACGTATTTTTGATGAAAGCCATCACCAGCTCCTGATGCCACACCATTGCTGACAGTTTCTCGCCATTTGGCCTACCACCATCTTTAACAGGGACTGTATTGCCACCCACCTAACACTCTGACAATAGTGTGTACCACTCTAGTGACCTCATGCTGCTGCTGCGTTTGTTTGTGCTGGTTGCCGTGAAGCCAAACTGTGTATGTGCCACTGTCTGACCTCAATGCTGCTGCTTGTGGCTGCTGCCATGTCGCGTCCTCACTGTGTCATTGTGCACTGCCTGACCTCATGCTTGCTGCGCGTGACATCGCTTTAGTCATTGTGTCCACTCTGTGGCCTTCCTCATTTTTTGCCACCTCCAGAATTTCATTTGTGCACACTCTCTGACCTCAAGCTGCGATTTTATTTTTGATGCTGTGACTTCTGCCATGTCATACACTGTGTCATTGTGCCACCATGCCTGACCTCATGCTGCGCGCTCCAGGTACCTCCGCTCTAGTCATTGTGCACTCTGTGGCTTCCTCCTGTTTTGTTTGTATTTTACTCTCATCACTAAAAATAAAGAGATTTTGTTCTGGATTTTTTTAAGAAAAACAACCCTAACCGCGCATATTTTCCACCTCCAGAATGTCTCATTTGTGCACTTCTCTGACATCATGCTGCTGATGAGACTACTGCCTACCCTCCACACTGTGTCATTGTTCCGCATGCACTGACCTCATGCTGCTGCAGCACGTGACCTCGTTTCAGTCATTGTGCCATTCTGTGGCTTTCCTATGTTTTGCCACCTCAGAGATGAATGTGCACTGCCTGATCTCATGCTGGCTGTCGTGACCTCCCATCACTGTGTGATTTGTGCCACTGCTCTGTCGGCGCTAATACTGTTTTGCTGCCCTCCAGAGAATGTCATTGTGCCACTGGCCTGATCTCTTATGCCTCCGGCTGTGACCTTCACAGTTGTGTGGATTGTGCTCCTCATGTGGCCTAATCTGTTTTGCCGCCTCACAGAAGAGTGTCATGTGTGCCACATGCCTGACTCCATCTATCTGGACTGCGCGCCAGTGATCACTCCCACTGTGATCATCTGTGCCACTCTCTGGTGATCTAAATTGATCTGTTTTGCCGCCTCCAGAATGTAATTGTGCCACTGCATGACTCTTACTGCTGCCGCCATGACCTCCTCTTCTCAGTCATTGTGCCACTCTGTGGCCCCCTCGTTTTTTGCCACCTCCAGAATGTCATTGTCCCACGCCTACCCCATGTGCTGGGCGCCGCCGTCACCTCCACATCTGTCACAAAGTTCCACCGAGCTCTCACTTTTTTTTTTTCCAGTTTTCCCTGGCATGACTTTATCAGGCTACTTTTCCCCGCTTGAGTTTTTTGGTCGTTTTCCCCTTTAAAGTGCCCAGGGAATTTTATAGTGAATTTTAAGCCATCTGCGTGTCATACAAAACACAACATTGTATGAAGACCAACCAAGCTCCCCCTAAATTTTTAAAAGCATGGCCCAAGTTCAAACAGCACCCGCAGGCTCTGTGCAGCCGGGAAAAATAGCGTTTTTTAAACGCATGCTCCGAATAATTGGGGACCAAATTTTTTTTTGTCGGAAAAATTCGGCGAAGTGACCGAATCGAATTGTTGAAAATTCGCCCACTCTGCCCTAGTAATTTCTAGTGAAATAACAAGTTATAGGACCGGATTCTGAGAAGGTCTTTAACCCGGGGGTTTTATTTTTTGCCAGTTTGGAGCAGGAAGGAATTTTTTTCCCTAGATGAGGACAATTGGTTCTACCCATGGGGGTTTTTCCCTTTCCTTGGATCAAATTTTAAACACTTTAGCAACGCTTAACAAAATGGGCAACGGGGATGGAGTATGTCTTTTTTTTCGGCCCTGACAAACTATGAAACTTGGTAAAAATTTGTGTTGGACACCAAAAAGTGCGGGCAGCCCGCCCAATTGCATAGTATTGGCGTAATAGGCTGAAACCCAGCGGTGACCACTGGTCGCTTTAAAAGGAAACCCCTTTTGTATCCCCTTTATCTAATGAATTAAAAAACCAGCAACCCCCCCCCCCCCCCCCTCATATGTTAAAAAGGTGTGTCAGTGGTTGTCTTATCGGATTTTTTATTTGTGCAACTCCCCCTGAATTAGTTTTTTTTTTCTGCTACGTTGAACGGGATCAATTTTAAAGTGCAGTCTGATGGGGGATCAGCTATGCCCAGCAATCACTGCACCTGTTTTCTTTCCCAATAGCATATGTTGCCTCTTTTTGGATTTATTTTTAGTCCAGCCCCTTTTACTGTGAGTATGGCCTTGTTTCTGTGTTTTCTACTATGGTGAAAAGACAGATAATGTAGAAAGCATAGTAGTCATCCTGCCAGGAAAGGGTCAGGCTCTGACACAATAAGGGCCACAAAGGGCTACAAAACAAGGCCATTTAGCTGACTTTTTTTCAAAACAAACCTTTTCAATTTTTTTCGTTTTTTTAGAAATAGCCTCTTTTTAATGACTTAATTGAATCTTATTGATGATGTGTCCTATGTTTACAGTCAAGGGTATGATTAGAACTCATAGGACCTCATGGCAAAATAAATGGCCCCCAGCAATTTATGACAAAAAAAGTAAGAATTAAAAGTATGGATAATAATGCCATATATAAATGAACCTATATAGTAGTGCTGGATAGCACAAATTTACCAGAAGCTATTAAAAAGTAAATTTTTCTTGCATCTCATTGGGCCCCCTCCATACATGGGCCAATGTAGTTGCTTTAATGTGTGCAATGATGACAGCAAATTTAAAAAGCAATTAAGAATGGAAATTAACTAAAAAACTGGAGGACCCAAGGAGCCCAGTCCAATGCTGTGTCAGGATTGAACTGCACCGAAGACTTAATGGGCACCACTGCAAATTGTGAGTGCAATGAACCCACGTTAAACCACCCACAATATAATATTGCTTTCCTTGGTCCTTTAAAACTCTAAACTTTTTTTCAATAACCATGATCCAGATAATCCAGAATTTATGAGACCTAAAATTGTTAACCGGGGTTTTACATAATCTCATGAGAGCTATTCAGGCCGCTTAAATAATTCCCAGTTTATGGGTTACACTACATGTGTCCTTATATTGTGAATAGAGCGCTTCTTCAAAGATGAAGAATTAAAGGGTTAATTCCATAATAAAACCGCATTCCTGTTCTCTTTACCCTAAATGAAACTGGTCAGTGATTTGCACTTCAGTGTTTTCATTACTGTGATAGAGAGGCTGCGGATCTGACACTTGATAACCTTATAAGAGCAGTTTAATTATTCAGCATAATATTTTATTTGATAGTTTTTTTTTCTTGAAAAGCAATTTGCTTCTTCTTGTCCGTAAGCTGACTGATTGCATAATTAGACATGAGTCCTCTGATCAGCCTTCTCTATGTCACAACAGTTATATTTTAGCCAGCACTGCAGCCGCTATGGGGACTTGATTTATATTATTTGAAGAAGCACAAAATTAAAAGTGAATTAATTTAAATGAATGTGTAATCAATGAGGCTAGAGATGTGAAGAATCTAATGGGTCTAAACGTTGCTCATTTGTTTGCCAGCTGATGCCCAGAATTCTCTGCAGTGGCAACAGGCAAAGGGAATAATGGATTCATGTCAAGGGCAGAGGTCGTCACATTAATTTGTCTCCTTTTACCACTGGTGTACTTTCAAGTTTCAGCTCATATTGATACTGAGATCTCTGATCGATATGTATTTGTTAAACTTTAAATATTTCTGTAAGATATGTCAATGATAGTGTCATCTTGGTTGCTCCAAATGGCAATCAAAGTTTAGAGGTGAATCAGAAATGACCAGCTTTATGCAGGTAAAAGGATATTAATCCAAAACCTGCTAGTTGAATAGCCTATGCTCTAGTGTTGGTCACATGGAGTTCTGTTTGGTTGGACCCTGGGAAAAAACATTAATTTTTTCACTAACCTTATCCTTAAAGCTAATCGTAACTGTAGCCCTAAAGTTAGAATTAGGGCTTTTAAAAACTCAACATCTTCAGCACCACTACAGGCTTTGTGGCACTTTCGCTGTGACCTGACTTCCAGAGCAACCATCCAACATCACTTCTGGTTTCCCTAGGTCAACTCCATGTCATGGAAAGTTAAAATGACCTTGGAAGTAATGTCAGGCATCATGCATCATGTCTGACCTCTCTTCAAGTTCTAAAAATATGAAATATTTTATGAAATATGAAAATATTCTAACCTTGGAAATGTCAGAGGTGATGTCAGATGTGACGCATAACATTTGATGTCACCTGCACTTTCGACAACATAGGAGTAACCTAGGGAAACCAGAAGTGACTAACTTAGGCTAGGTTTACATCTGCACTTTTTTCCATCTCAACCACGGACACCATGGCGGAAACCTGACTGGCCCAATGTGATTTGTTAGGGTCCACCAGGTGCCGTGGGTGTCCGTAGTGAACGGATCTTGTGAGGTCAGTTTTTCACCTCTCCAATGGAGGTTCCAAACAGAAACCCCAGGGCAGGTGGGAACCAGGCCTTACAGGGCTTTTTAGAAGATTGACCCCCATCTCTGTTGTCATGGTTACCCTGCTTGCTTCAGACTTCATGCCAAACATTAACTCTTAGGGCGACATGTATGATCGGGATTTCCGCCTGTTTTTTGGCGTATCCTGTGCCTCCCGGCCCGAATCCTGCTGTCGGACGCTGGGATGCAGTGTTAGGCGCAGCGTTCGCCACTTTCAGCTGTGCCCCGCATGAAGGGGCGGGCAGTGGCTGCGGTGTGGGCGCGGGGTAGACGTTCCGGGGTGGGACGCGGTGCGCTCGAAAACTCCGAGGCATGTACGATGGCGAGTCGGCAAAGCGATGGGACATTGTCGCTCCTATTCTGATTGGCTGGTTTATGCCGACCAATGAGAATAGCTTAAACAATTTGAATTACTGTATTTCCTGGCAATTCTCTCTATTGCAATTCCCTATGTAGCGCCGGTCTGCTTTATTTGAAAAGAAGGGTTCGGCTCTTTATCTGATAATGTTTTACATGTAATAAAAATAATTTTTTTATTAATACTTCATGCCACACGGCGCTGAGCGCCGAGATTTCAGAGCGCCCATCTCTCCATAGACTATAATGGGAGAAGTAGCTTACACTCTGATTGGCTGGGATAGCCAAGCCCCCGCTAGCTCAGCCAATCAGCTCTTTTCTGTCTTTTTACTGTATTTTGAACTGTCCCGCCTTTGATTTTGATTGGTCCAAACTCCTCCATAGGATATAATGGTCTTTGTCGCTCCTATTCTGATTGGTCAATAGTTCTCCATAGGTTTTAATGGGTCTCTGTCGCTCCTATTCTGATTGGCTGAGCTAGCCAAGCCCCGCTAGCTCAGCCAATCAGCTTTTTTCACCATTTTTACTGTATTTTGAACTGTCCTGCCGTGGATTCTGATTGGTCAATCCTTCCCCAAAAGTTTTAATGTTCACTGTCGCTCCGTTTCTGATTGGCCGGTTTATGCCGACCAATGAGAATAGCTTTCGAATTTGAATTACGTTATTTCCCGGCAATTTCCAATATTCCTAATTCTTAAATTAGATATTTGGAAAGTGATTTTGTTTTATGTATTTTTTTTTTTTTTAGGTTTAAAGCTTTTTTCCCCTGAAAAATGTTGAACGCCTTTTTTAAAACGATTTTTGATTCAACTCCGCACCGACATTGAATGATTTCTCGCTGTCTTCCAGCCTGTCTCGCATCGGAACAGATTTTCGGCGCAGTCCCGCACAGCGCCTAAGTCCCCGCACTGCACCCCACACACTGGCGCGGCGAACTTTTCCCCGCATGTATGAGTGTACTACCTCCGGTGGCGAATCTTTGGCGCAGCCCCGCACTGCGCCTCGAACCCGCACTGCGCCTAACACACTGGAGAGGTGCGGCGGACTTTACATGCTATGTATGAGCGCGCCCCGGCCCCGACATAAATCAGGCGCAGATTCCGCCGGAAAACTGTCGGAAAGATGCGCCCCGACCCGGCGGGATTCATACATGTCGCCCTTAGAGATGTTTCAGAGTGAGATGACACTGTAAATCTTAATACACTACACCATGCTTCCATAGATATCACAGATATCACATATATTACAGATATATTACATTTCTTTACCCTGTCCCATCCGACACAGTCTAGTCCAGTACACCACAAACTCCCTCTCTTGAAGTCAACTTTCCTCGGCAATTAACTTGGTGGATAGTTCCTAAAATAAATCAGGGTTATAGAACTAGTTATTAACCATATGTGTACCAGATATTTCTGTAGCAGCAATGCAAGGTCCTAGAGAAAAAAAGTAGATGGAAGGGCAACAGTCATCAAACATCAGATTTATGTATTATACAGATAAAATACTTTAAGAAACGTTGGCTTGGGATACCTTTAGTACAAGGAAATACACAATAGTGTAAAATACATATATAAAAGTCCCAGGAGTCCTTTGATTTAAATAAAGGGGTAATTGGTAAAATGTCCAAAGAAAATTATGAACTTGGGTAGAAAAGGTCAGGGGAACATGGACAATGTCCTGTGGTTCCTCAGGTGGGCAGCGTCCTCGCAAACATATTCAAACATGAATAAAAAAATTTAAAACAAGGCTGTTAGCCTAACCAAACAGTCATTTGAACTGAGTATAATCCCTTGAACAGGTACAAAGGTGGGCAACAAAAACAGTTAAAGGACTGGGTGGACTACAATACCCAGAAAGATTAGCAAGATTAGGGTTATTTAGTTTAGAGAAAAGACGGCTTCGGGGGATATAATAAATATGTGTAAATATATTAAAGGTCAATCCCAAGATCTCTCCCAAGATTTATTTATACCCGGGACTGTATCAAGAACAAGGGGGCGTCCTCTACATCTTGAGGAAAGAAAGTTTCTACAGAAACATAGAAAGGGATTCTTTACTGTGAGAGCAGTGAGACTGTGGAACTCTCTGCCAGAGGAACTTGTCATGGTGAATTCAATAACAGTGTTCAAAAAGGGTCTGGATGCATTTCTAGAGTGTAATAATATAACAAGTTATAATGACTAGGATTCTGGATGAGGGTTGTTGATCCAGGGATTTATTCCAATTGCCAGATTGGAGTCGGTAAGACATTTTTTCCCTAAAATGAGGACAATTGGCTTCTACCTCATGGGGGATTTGCTTTCCTCTGGATCAACACATTAGCACAATAGGCTGAACTGGATGGACGTCTGTCTTTTTTCAGACTTACAAACTATGTAACTATGTAAATTGAATGATGATGGGGGGACTATTACCCAGCCGGGTGCTCACACACATATAAAATTCTACATTATAAACCATCAGCAGTCCAACAGGGAGGGAACAGTCATGGCTTTTAATCCAAGAGAATATGAATTTACTACTGGATGCCATTAACTCCGTCTTTCGTGACTCACATTTTCTGTACCGATGGGGGTAGTAGGAGTAAACCTAGGCGTATTGCTTGTTGCATAGACAACCCCTTGGTAGGCACAGATATCACAGGTGAAGAGGTACAAAATGGAGGATTAGTCAGAGGAAATCATATCTACCTCTGGCAATGACCTGCTGCCAGAACATCCCAGCAGGGATACGGGGCTGTGACTGAGGTACTGCAGGAGGGACAGCAGGAGATGGAGGTGAAACTGGTGGGCTACCGGTGAAGAGACAGATCAGGCAGGATTCACGGGGGTAATGACCACAGGGCTTTGACATTGAAACTCACTGGGGCACACATGCTAACCTGTGTCGCTCCTGGAAACTCATCCTGCAGTTGCAGGATGGCAGATGTGACTCTCCTCCGACTGCTCTGGCACCAAATGTTGGCTGGAACATTACAGTTCTGAAGCTGCTCTTGCATTGATGGCTGGTGGTCCTGCTGCTGTTACTGGCTCGCTAGCCACATCGGTGTAGTCTTCTTCCTCTGGATCCAAGGATTCTCTCAATGGAGCTGGCTGTACATCTTCCAGTATCTATGGAATATCCAGCTGCAGAACTGCTGCAGCCCAAAAGTCTTTTGGGCAAACACATAAGTGTCTGATAGATGCATATTTAACCTTCAAAAGTGTACTTGAGTTTCCCATAGAAGAGAATGGAAAAGGCTGCATATATACAGCCACCTTCATTCACTACAGCTGTGCCAAGAATGAGAATGGCAGGTAAAAGGAACCGTTCTCAAGTTCCAGAAGTGGGACCGAAGTCTATCACATATTTATGGGATGTGCTCCACCATCTCCACCCCACCGGCTCCTCCTGTCCCACATCTAGTGCACCCCCGCAGGAACTTACAAAACCTCAACCCTCACACTCTCTCTGATTCTCTTACACCTCTTTCTACCATATCCTCATTTAATGACCCAGACGCAGCCACCACTTTCTGCAACCACACAATCACCGCCATCCTTGACTCAGTCGCTCCCCTCACACACAACAGAACCCGCAAAATCAACAGACAACCCTGGCACACACACTCCACTAAACAGCTGAGGTGAGCTTCCAGAATTGCAGAACGCCGCTGGAAGAAAACTCACTCCACCGACGACTTTGCCTCATACAAACAATCACTACATACATTTAAATCTGCACTCACCCTAGCCAAACAGGATTACTTCTCCAATCTCATATCCTCTCTGTCTCATAACCCCAGACAACTATTCAACACCTTTAACTCTCTCCTTTCAGCAGACGACTTTGCCATTCACTTCCTACACAAGATCAACCTTATCAGAGAAAGCTTCAGTCCCCGGTCCCCAGCGCCTTCCTCTATATCTGCTCAATGCTCTTCCCCTTAACTTGTTTTCCCACTCTTACACATGATAATCTTTTCTCTCTACTGTCCAAATCCAACCTCACCACCTGTAATCTTGACCCACTGCCATCACACCTTATCCCAGACCTTAGTGCTGCTTTCATCCCAACCCTCACCCATCTTTTCAACTTATCGCTCACCTCGGGCATCTTCCCTTCCTCCTTTAAACATGCTACTGTCACTCCCATCCTTAAAAAACATCCCTTGATCCCTCCTCTCTGTCCAACTATCGCCCCATCTCACTGCTCCCTTTTGCCTCCAAACTCATTGAGCAGCACATCTACCTTCAACTGTCCTCCCACCTCTCCTCCAACTCTCTTCTTGACCCACTACAATCTGGTTTCCGACCCAACCACTTTACCGAAACCGCCCTAACCAAGGTCACCAATGACCTAGCAACTGCCAAAGCCTCACGCCAGTACTCTGTCCTTCTCCTTCTAGACTTGTCCTCTGCCTTTGACACTGTCGACCACTCCCTCCTGCTACACATCCTCTCCTCCCTCGGCATCACAGACTTGGCTCTTTCCTGGATCTCCCCGTACCTTTCTGATCGGACATTCAGCGTCTCTCATTCTCGCTCCACCTCCTCCCCCCGGCCACTCTCTGTTGGTGTCCCCCAAGGGTCAGTCCTGGGTCCTTTACTCTTTTCTATCTACACCTTGGTCTGGGTCAACTGATAGCTTCACATGGCTTTCATTACCACCTGTATGCTGATGACACCCAACTCTACATCTCCGGCCCAGATGTTACCTCTCTTCTCTCCCGGATCCCAGACTGTCTATCGTCCATTTACTCCTTTTTCTCCTCCCGTCTCCTAAAACTAAATGTAGAGAAAACAGAATTCATCATCTTTCCACCGTCCCCCTCCATCCCTCCACCTGATCTCTCTATCACTGCCAATGGCTGTACACTCTCACCTGTTCCGTAAGTCCGCTGCCTTGGGGAAATCCTCGACTCCGCTCTGTTCTTCAAACCACACATCCAAACCCTCACCTCTGCCTGCCGCTTCCACCTGAAAAACATCTCTCGCATCCGCTCATTCCTCAGCTTCGACACCACAGAAATGCTCGTCCATGCCCTTGTCATCTCCCGCCTAGACTACTGCAACATCCTTCTCTGTGGCCTTCCGTCTAGCACTCTTGCTCCCCTTCAACTCTGCTGCCCGTCTTATCCACCTCTCTCCTCACTACTCCTCTGCCTCTCCCCTCTGTCAATCCCTTCACTGGCTACCAATAGCTCAGCGAATTCATTTCAAGTTGCTAACAATGACCTACAAGGCTCTCCATAACCTCGTCCCTCAATACATCTCTGCCCAAATCTCCAGATATCTCCTCTCACGCAATCTCCCCTCCTCACAGGACCTTCTCCTCTGTTCTCCTCTTATCAGCTCCTCACATAACCGTCTCCAAGACTTCTCTCGCGCTTCCCCCACACTCTGGAATGCACTGCCCCAACACATCAGACTCTCTGCCACTCTCACCAGCTTCAAAAGCAACCTGAAAACCCATTTCTTCAGGATTGCCTATAACCTACAATAACCCTGCTGCCACTGTACTACCCCACAAACATGTCTGCCCCTCTCCCCTGTCTCTTCCCTCCTCCTTGTAGATTGTAAGCCTTCGCGGGCAGGATCCTCTCTCCCTCTGTACCAGTTATACGTCATTCATTGTCATTATTGTACTTACTTGACATACTGTATCATGTATGTGACCCCCCTCACATGTACAGCGCCATGGAAACAATGGCGTTTTAAAATAAATGTTAATAATATTAATAATAATAAAATAATAAATAATAATAATGAATGTACCTTACATCATCTTGAATATAAAATTGTGGAAATGGGCATTTTTCTTCCCATAATTTCTACTTCATGGTTTCAGATATATCTTTAAAAACCTACGGCAAAATAACCCATTTATAATAATTTTCATTGCCTCTATCATTCATAACATTGGTCATAAACATGATAGAAACGTTATAGGTGGTATCTAGAATTTTCGGCATGGGAGTTTTAATAGGTAGCTGCCCGTAGCTGTGATATTATATTATGTGAGATTTCATAATACATTATACTTGATCAACACATCTGAAATCTTCTGCTACTCAATTAACAACTTGTATTTCAAATCATTGGAAACTATTAGAGGAACGTCTGGTTTAATTTACTGTGCTGCCCTGCTGCTGGAGGGCTGGATGGATTCTGCTTTATAAATATGGCAAATTAGAGGCTGCAGAAAGAAGAGACAAGAACTTGTGACAAATCGCATGAATCAACAAGCATTATTATTAGCAGCTTTCTGCGTTCAGCACCATTTCACTTTGCAAATGATGTATGTAGCTTTTACTCGATAGTGTCAGAGATATGCTGAAGTGAGTCTGAATAACGTGAACCAATTCATCATAACAAAACTGGCAATGCTCACATATCCACAGCACAGTCTATTTAGTAAAGCTTTTAAAATCGTTTATCTAACCAATCCGCACTGGGGTAAGGTCAGCTAAAAGGCTTTTGATGTTTAACCAGTTCTCCTGCAAGTAAATAAACTGATAATGATGATTTACTGTCATCATCAGTGGCCATGACCCTGTATATGAAGCTTATTAGTAATGTCGACCATGGATTAGGGTGTTTAGGAGACTAAGTCAGCTATTCCACCATATGAAGTGCAGAACTTCATGTCCCTTCACTCATCATCTTCAGAAGGTCCAACCTCCCGTGATCTTTTAAAATAAATTCAGATGCTCAAACAAAAATTTGATAAAATGTATTTGTCTTTAGGGTCATCATTAGGCTAAACAAGTAGATCTAAAGCAGCAAAATATATTCTCTTGGACTTCATTCTACCGCCATGATCAGCAAAGTGAATGAGACTAAGGGTCCTTTTACATAATAATCAGCCCTCTTGGAATGCCGATTAGAGCAAGTGAATACTCTTTAAAGGAGTCTTCACAATTCCCAATTTTTTGGTAGTAAGCAACCACACAAACAGATGTGCATGGCTTAAGAGCATACATGCGACAATTCGCTTTTATTCAATGTCAGTATGACTTTCTATCTGTACACACGAACCAGTGTTTCCTATGAACATTCATGTGCCAAATTATCAACCTGTGGAAAAGACCCTTTTGGCTGCAGAACTAAGCCCACGTATAAAGAGGCCTACGTACCTGTATAAGTAATGAAGGGCCTAGTGCTGTTAATCCATAGAAATGTGCCATTCCTTTTAGAGATGGGAATACCCTTTACAGGGTGTCTGAGAAATGGGTTTTCATAGTTAATGGGCACTTGTGGATTATTAGCATAGGACAAAAACATGGGTCTCTCTTATCAGAAGCTAAGCATTAGATCTGGTTAGGTGTGATTGTTAGAGTGGTTTCAGACCCTACCTCTGGCTATCTTCAGCTTAACAGACGCTTTTATATAAGGGTTTTCTGGTTTATAAAAAATAATTTTCAAATACCTATCAGTCAGAGTGACAAGTGACTACACATGTTCTCTGAGAAGGGCCTACAAGGCCTATGCCACAGGCATTCAATGGCATATTTTATTTCCCCAAGGTAATCGAACACTTGTTGCCACATTCCCTTACTGGACACTCAATGATCATCTTATTTTTATGGGACCTCTCTAACAATAAGGGATTTTATAAACTCATTTAGACAACCCCTAGAGTTTAAAGGGTTAAAGTTATATTATCTACCTGTGATTGTTCATTTCATTTATTTTTTAATCATCAAGTATTTTCTCTTGTTACTGCATCTTAGTAATTAGTGTTCTTCAATTAGGTCCTTGCTTAGTACGACAAAGATTGAACCAAGGTTCAGAAAATATTCTGGTTTGGGTCATCCTAAACCAAACTTTTTTTCCCCAACTCTAACCCTAAGGGTATGTTCATACGGCGTTTATTGGTCTGTTACATACGCTTTTGAGCCGCATGTTTGGATCCATCTGTCGGTCCCCAAACGGACCCAAGCATGCAGCTAACAAATAGCAATCTGCTTCTACATTGCTTTTAATATGAGACAGGCATCGGCATTCACACAAGTGATCGGCGATGCGTGTCTCAGTAAGTCTTTTGGATCCGTCTTTTGGATCCATCTTTTGGATCTGTTCCAAGAATTGACATGTCAATTCTTGGTCCGAAAGACGTAGCAGGAGCCCTATTTAAAATGATAGGGTGCACTCCTGCTGCATCCAACACGCAGCCAAACACGCAGCTGCGTGTTTGGGTATGGGTTGGATCCATTTTAGATCCGGAAGACGCTGCGCTTTTGATTGCGCTTTTCGGATCCAGCACAGATCCAAAAGCGGATCCAAAAACGTTGTGTGCACATACCGTAAATGTTAGGGTATGTTCACACGGCGTGTTGGATCCGTTTTTCATTACATGAAAAATGCATTGAAAACTGCATCCAAAAAATGTATCCAAAAACACATCTGCGAATGCATTTTTGGATACGTTTTGCATGCGTTTTTCAGATCCATTTTTCAATACGTTTCCTTTCAAATCAAAAACATTCAAATTTTAATCCAATGCGTTTTTCAGGTGCGAAAGCGCAACCAAAACGTACCCAACATGTACCCAAAAGTGTGTTGCATTTTTGGATCTGTTTTTCAGGCTGCAAAAATGCACTCCATTGTTTCCTATGGGGATTTCACTTGCGTAAAACGCAAGTAGAATTGGCATGACAATTTTTTAAACGGATCTGAAAAATGCATTTGATTAGATGCAAGTAAACACGCAATCACTCATCTGAACGATGTTGCGTGTTTTACATTGAAGCTAATGTAAATGACACTGCACATTGTTAGATGTGTTTTTGGGTCTGAAAAGCGGATCCAAAAACGGATCTGAAAAACGCTGTGTGAACATACCCTTAAACCATTCCACTGCGCTCCAATTGACACATATATGAAAATATTCTAGGTCTAAAATTCACTTTGTTGCCCATAGCAACCAATCAGAGCGCCCCTTTCATTTCATACAGTGCTCTGGAAAAATTAGAAAGACGCCCTGATTGATTGCTATGGGCAACAAAGGGAATTTTAGACCTAGACAGTTATCATGCATGTGGCCCCAAGTGTTTCATCACTTTTGGTCCAACACCACTTCCAATTACTCTAAACCAGAAGTTATACCGTACCAGAAATGCCACTCTATGGCATTGTAGTGGAATTGTAAATTAATTAACAACAAAAAATTACCCCAAATTTTGGGTTGGGAATTCATCGTTTTTTTTTTTTTTTTGCAGCAAAACCCAATTAATCCCCCCCCAAAAAAATTTTTTTATTTGGTCGAAATTGCCCTTTAACTGAAAAACAAAAACAAAAAATTATCTATTTTTTTTAAAAAAATAAAAAAAAGGGGGTTTAAAATTTTAGGGCACTACACACACGAAAGGAGCCCCAAAACATATCAATAAAAAAACCAAAAAAAAACAATTGTTCATCCACAATTTTTTAAACACCTCATTTGCATAAATTTTTCCTCAAATTTCCTTTGCAATTTTTTGCATTTTTAAAATAAAAAAAGATAAGAACCTATTAACTGGACAACAAAAACAAATTTTTCAGGGAAATTTATTAATCTTTTCCATTTTTAAAAAATTTTTTTATTTAATTAAAATTTTAAAAAAAATTTTTTTAAAATTTTTTCTTTAAAATTTTTTTTTGTCAAATTTTTTTAAATTTTTTAAAATTATATTTGTTTAAATGGAAATTAAAAATTTTTAAAATTTTTTTCATTTTTTAAAAATTTATTTTTCTTTCTTTCCCCCCAAAATTTTTATTTTAATTTTCATATGTAAAAAATTCCTATTTGTCCCCTTTTTCCAAATACTTCCTTTTTTTTTTTAAAAATACTTTCGTCAAAATTTGCAAGCCGTTCCCTAGTAATATGAGCAATCTGTGCATTGCTGCTTCCATTTATTTTATGTTCATCTCACTGGAGTTTACTAAAAATAAACATGAAAAATTCCTCCCAAACCCTTTTGATGTTAAATACGCGGGAACAAACAGTACAAAAATTTCTCTTCATCTTGCCGTCATATTTCCTCCTGTCTTTATCAATACATTTTACTTGCTTTATAGATACATACTTATGAAGTGAAAATGCAGAATAATGTACTTTAATGTATATTATGCAAAGCAGCGCAAAGGTTATGTACATTTTATTGTTCTATCGCTTCTAAGATCAAAATTTTTACAATCGGCAACTATCTGTATTCTAAAACCCTTTGCTTTTTTGATATACAGCGCTATATAAAAATAAAAGGGGTACAGATATATACAGTATACAGATATATATATATACAGTATATATCTATATAAAGATAACAAAGAAATAACTATGTAGTCCTTTCCAACTTTCATGTTTTACTCCACTCCATTTGCCACTCTTTTACGTTTTGGGGTTTTTAATAAGGGGCCCGAGGGCTCCCTCTAGTGTTGCTCAGATGGGCCCCCTTTTTTCTTTTTTTACAACTGGTTTGACGAACATTAAAAAAATTTGGGGGTTGGGGAAAATCCCAAACTATTTTGTTCCATAACCCTCCACCCAATTTAAACCATAATCAAAACCCCAACCCAAATTTGGATTGGGGTTTAAGGGTTTTTTCATAGGGTTTTAAAGGCTTACTTACCTTTTAGGGTATCTTTCAGTCCTCTGTGTCATTTCGGTCAAACCCAAAAGTTATATCAAGCCAGTTTTTTTTTCATGTGTTATGAGAACCAGATTCCAGTTTACATAACTAAAGGTTATCATAGAGAAAGCAGAAATGGAGTCTGGCGTAATGTTTGAAATCGTGCAATGACAACATCACTTACGTTTCATACGGGAAGAAGGGAAAACCCCGACTCATTTGGGACAGAGAAAACAACCCAAAGTACAGCTTTGATTTTGGGATTTAACGAAGGGGCTATTGTGGCCTTTCATGTTATCTGTTCTTAGATCACATCAAAAGCCATTGAAAAGCATTTTAAAAAATTAGATTTAAATTTTTCCCTTACTAAATAAGGGTGTTTTTCTGTCAATTTTTTTTACATTGAAATTAAGCCCAAAAAAAAACCCAAAAAAGCCTAACCTCCACTTAAGGTTAGGGGGTTTTTTATTGGGGGTTTTTTTACCTATTCAGTTTTGGGGGGACCCAAATTGAATCACTCAGATTCCGATTGCATTTGGCATGGACCTAAATCCAAAGCACAATATTTCTCTCCACCGAGCTTTGTCATATAATAACTCGAGGACCTAACAGAATACCAAGTACACAGCAACCTGACAATCTTCATTCCCCACAAAAAAACAAAAACACAAAAAGTAATAAATACTAACTGTTATGGGACATTTAACATATTACTGATATTAATTAGATTTTGTCTCAAAGGATGAAGGTGTGCAAATAAAATGTCTAATGTTGCAACAGGTGCTGTAAACCAACTCCCAGCAAGCATCAAACAATAGAAATTTGTTTGCCTAATACAAATCTAGGGGGTTCTATCACCAGATGCTTTTTTCATGAAAAGAACCCCTTTTTTTGGAAAAAACCCAAAAGGGGAATTAGTTGTTAATATATAAATATATAATATATATATTAATATATTATATAAAAATATAAAAATCTCAAAAAATGGGAATATCTTGAAAATTAAAGGGTTCACCGGGACTACTTTTTATTTTGTTTTAAAAGCTAAACAACAACATATTATATTAAACCTTGAAATTTCAAGTGTATAGGGAAACAATATTGGGGTTTTTCCTATTTGACTTAAATTTTTGATAAATTACTTTTCATATTTTTATTTTTTTTTTAGATGCACTATTTTATCATTAACTCATATTAAATTTAAAAATTCATTTTTCCCAAAAGGCTCTTAGTTCACATTTACAGGGATAAAAATTTTACAAAAAAATTTGGCCTAAGCACATTGATCAAAGCAGCTGAAAAATGTTATATAATGACAAAGAATAAATCAAAGCAATATAAAGGTAATCATCAGTGTTGCAGAATAAGACCTACCTTACCAATCACACCTTGGGGATACAGGCATTCAACAACAAAAATCCAAAAAGTCTTCCTATTGAGCCACTAACAACAGTGTTCCCCTCCTCTAGAAGGAACAGTCACCCATATGGATTTTTTAAGCTTTTATGGGGAAGGTATCACCCTAGTGCTGATGTACTATATGCAGTGTAATCATACTGTTGCCACTTTTCTCTGGTTAAAGTTTTCATGATATTAGAAAAAAGGATCTATAAATCAGGTCTGATATGCATACTTATCGTAAACTTGGCACAAGCAAAATTTTTAAGGGCCCCACATTAAAAAAACCCGGGTTCGGGAAGGAATCGAATTTGGAGTTATAACCTAAGAGAAAGAAGTGTTACATTTGGTAAAACAATCCTATTACTGATATATTTTATTACTTTCAGAAAATGGACAAACCTGACTACACACCTTCATTATGGTTCATCATGGTAGGCATGGACTCTCTTAATTAGAGCCAAATGCCAAGGTGGACAGCTTATAAAAACCTGCTTTTTTAACCTTTTTCCCCCAGGCAGAGGCTAACTTCAACCCTTTTGGGGCCCGGGTGCGAAAAGTGAAATGGGGCCCCCCCAGTTACCATGAAACCAAATTTAAAAATGCTGGTATCTTCTTTTGTGGAAAGGGGGAAAATTTTGGGCCCCCCCGGGCTGGGGGGCCCCGGGTACGACTGCTACCGCTGAAACCCCCTGTACTACCCCCTGCCCTCCGGGAAAATTTTTGGGACACTGACCCCCTTACTACTACTTAGAGGATGTACATGAAAGTAAAAACAATTTAAACAGCACAAATCCAAACTTTCTGTAAAACTTAACCCTCTGTGTTTGGGGGTTTCCCAAATAATCTTTTAAAAAGGTTTTCCCATCCCCCACATATTTGGGGCACATTTAAAAGGATATGCATAAATTTTTAAA
The DNA here is from genome assembly GCA_025379985.1 of Phyllomedusa bahiana. Taxonomy (NCBI): domain Eukaryota; kingdom Metazoa; phylum Chordata; class Amphibia; order Anura; family Hylidae; genus Phyllomedusa; species Phyllomedusa bahiana. The sequence goes on along the minus strand of JAODAL010000466.1, from coordinate 73,950 downwards.
AGGGTGGGGGGCCCCCCACTCTTGGCCCCAGCACTTATCTTAAGAAAGAGAATCCTTTTCCCCCCATGCCCCTTTGCATGTGCCAGGGGCGGCTTTAAAAATGGAGGGGCGCCCCTTGCATTACGCTCTCCCTTTTTTTTTCAGTGGGAAGCCCAATATACGGGTAGCTGAGCATCCCTTTCTTGCTGTTTTCAAACCCTCAAGTAAATGAAACAAGCCTCACATCTGTGGCCACTCTGCGTTTTCTGCATCTACAGCACAAGCAAGATCATGGGGTACAGAGAACCCTTTCTCAAGAGGTTTGGGGGTAAAAAAAAAAAAAAATCCTAAAAAAAAAAAAAAGGTAAAGTAAAATTAATGTAAATGGCATAAACCCCCTTTCAAAAACCCTTAAAAACAAACATTGTAAACCACACTAATGATTCAGCCCAAAATCATCACAACAATGCCGTCTATCCATTAATTTAACAATAACTACATGATGTATGTACATGGCACAAGGAAACGTATGTCTCATTAATTGGTAGCCACTACTGATTCCATTAGTGACTTTGTGTATTAACAGTTATTAAACTTTTTTTCTAAAGGGTTTGATAGTTTGGAAATTTTTTAACCTTGCTGACTCTTTAGTGAAAAGCACAATTTTTTCCCTTATTATGTGTTAGAAAAAAGCAAGTTTTAAGGGGAAAGGGAAGATTATTACAAAAAAACGCTCTGTCTTTTTAAAAAGTTGTTTTTCTAAACAAAAATTGAATTTGGGGTTATTAAATTTTTTGGGGATAAAAAACCAAATTTATTGTGTGAGCTCTCCATTCCCGCCCTAGATTTATGCACATTAACCAATTTTCCTTTCCCCAAGCGTTAAAAAAAAATGCTGGGCAATCCTCTATTCAACACTTAGCCACAGAGACCATTAATGGAAAAAGTTTTAAAAGTGGCTCACCATGGGAGTCCAGGGACTTGGTAACACCATTCTTTTTAAATTGGAACCGAAGGGGGTGTCACATTTTAAAAAAAAAAACATGATTAGTTTTCTAAAATAAAATTTTAAATTTAAAATTTAAAAAGTGTTTCCCTTGCTAACTGTTTGCCCCAATTTAACAATTCAGGTCTTCATGAAATAAGTGACTAGCCAGGTGTAGACTCAGCAGGAGGACATTCCGCTATAAACGCCACAAAACTTTACTGTAGAAATTTACCATGTCCTTAGCCCCTTTTTTTTAGAAACCCGTTTTCCCCGCTCATACTTTTGAAAATAAAAATTTTACAAGTTTCGATAAAATAAATAAATATATTAATATATATTATAATATAAATAAATAAAACACTGTTTTTTTTATAGTGTGAGCCCCCCTGTCTTTAAAAAGAAATGCACTTACACAATATGGGAATTTAAACCCTCTTAAAACAAAAAAGACAAAAAACTTTAAGAAGACCCGCAAAAATATGAAAACCATTTTACAAAAGGAAAACCCCGCCCCCTAAATGCCGCCAAAAGGGCCCAAAGAATCTGTAGGTTTAATGCATCTATAAGGGACTCTTATTTTGCGGGTTTGGGGAAAAGAATCAAACCTTATAATCACATACAACCAACAAATTTTTCCCCCAGGTGGGGGGAATCTTCAGGCAAACAAAGCGACATGTCACATGGATAGAAATGTCCAACATTTTTTGGAAGATAAAACTAAACCAAAATATTTAACCCCCGGGCCCCCAAATTTACCAACTTGAACCCAATTGAGCTCTTGGGATTACCTAAATATTGGTGTTTGCTTTTTTATCCTTTTACCACCCTCCGACGCCCTGGGGTCCTCCAAATACCCATGACAACCTACTAGGGTCCCCACTGATCACTCCAACCCATCTTGTTTTGATGTCCAAAAAAAATATATATATATATTATATATAATTTTATATTATTATAATATATTTAAATTATTATGATATAACAGTCAGATAATACAGTCGCCCCCTCTGGTCCCTGAAGGGACGGGTAAAGCCGGCCCCGGGACTGGCCGCAGGCCAAATCGGCCCCACTCAACGACCACCTCCCGTTCCTCTGTCCCCCTGCCGGCCGGTGATTGATAATCACGGGCACTGACCCCTAATATTTTGGGGCCCTGGATCTTTGTTTCCTCCGTTCCCCAAGAAAACGTTCGTGTATCTTGTCTCTGCCGTGTGCCCCGCCCTTTGCCTTTTTTCTCGACTTTGAACCCTTTCCGCCTCCCCCTGACCCTTCTGCCCCGTCCCGACTAGCAAGCCTGAGATTCTGTACCCCACTCCTCTTGGCTGCCACCGAAGCAAGTCACGCAGGGTGCGAACTGTTAACTCCCGCCCCAGGGAAGTCCCCCGCTTTTGCGGGGGCTCTGGTGAAAACCGGACCTACTTTGATTCCCCTCCCCCGGCTGGCTTATACCAACGCTTTTTCGGAGGGCCCGGATCCACTATGCCCGGACGTTACACCTTGGAATTTCCCCGGGGTCGTTAGCTCTGGGGTCGCCCCTTTTGGTAACAGGCCGGCAAAATCCAATATAAAAGTCCACTACAAAACCGGCTTCTCTTTCGCCCCCACCATCTTTATTTCTTCTTCAGGTACAGGTAACCAAAAAATAAAAAAAAAAATCCTGGCTGCCCCTCCCAAAACTAACAGATAGCATCCCTCTTACCCGAAAAATTTTCCCCTTTGGTCAGTCCCCTACTGACAACTTCTGGCTTCCCTCAAGCCTGGGGGTAAGAGTCTCCTCTCTCTAGCTCCACTGCTGCTCCCAATTCCAGGTAGCTGACCACACCCCCCCCCCCCGAACACCTGGAGGGACATAATGGCTGAACACCAGCCGTTCTACACATAGGTGTCAGCAACCTAGTGTTGCTGACAGACAACCACTGGCTTCCCCCACCGAGACCAGGCCCTCGGTGGCACGTTTCTAGCAGGTGACCTGTTGTGCGCCACCTAGTAACAGCAACATGCAACCACCTAAGGTCGCTCTGCCACAATAGTTCTAAATGTATTTAGAGTGATATACACAGTCGAGGCACATTATTATGACCACTAGCTAACATCCCGAGGAACTGCCATGTGCAACACGGACATCAGCAAGACGGGTTGGGGATGACTCAGTAAGACCCTAGTAGGTTGTTATAGGTATCTAAAGCCATTTTGATGGTGCACTTGTCCATTGTATCAAGTTTGTCTGCCCTTGTGCACCTTCATAGCTGACTTTCGCCTCTCACATCAATGGCACTTAGTGCTTTGTAGCTTCTTTGCACTCATAATATACTTTCTCCCCAACAGTACACAAACAATTTATACACAACACAGTTTCAGAATACCGCCAGCTTTGGCCTGGAAGCCAATAATCATCCCTTTTTTGCAACTGTGATAAATTGCTCCTTTTACACTTGACAGCAACAAGGGTTATGTGTGCAGACAGCCTATTGCACACCTTATATACCCACCAAGCCAGCTCACCACAACTGACTTTCTTTAGAAGCTACGTGCTACTGATGTCAAAAGCAGGAAGTAGGCACAATAATCCAGTCAAGTCACATTATTGTGACCATTTCCTACATCTGACATCAGCAGCACGTAGCTCCAAAAGAAAGTCATGAGTAAAAGGGTTGATTTACACACTGTATACAATAAAAAAAAGCACTGAAACAACAGAAATGAATAAAAAGGTGGACTTTATAAACTTTACTGACTCGTGTCACTGCAGAGATTCAACTCAACAGTAGAGCATTTTCAGGCTCCATTGTTGATCTGCAATGTTGCAGTAACATGGGTAAATAAACTCAATAAAGTTCCCCTTCTTCATTCATCTTTCTGCTTCTGATTTCAGTGCATTTCCTCTATTTTTATACATACTATAGAGATGTATAGATATAAAGTTGATATTCTTTATAAGACACACATTTTGATCAAATTCTGTGAGCCAATTTACCACATGAGATCCTGTTCTAGATAGACTCCCCTCTCTTGCCTGGATATTTGTTGTGCACTCTTCCAATTTTATTAAGTATAGCTGGATCCTACTGCCCTGAGTTCAGTGCCCCCGAATGTAGGCTTTAGCCCCATTACAGTGGAGTTTGTTTAGAGCAAGGTCCCTTCTGATGAGGTTACCTTAAAGGGAATTTGCCAGGATGCAAGTTACTTACCTCTCCTTATCAGCACAGGGAGAATGTCAACAAATCATGCTGAGTCATGAAAGCTGCAGGGCTGAGAGGGAGGGGGTGAGTAAGGAGTGAGGAATAAGGGATCGTCTCAAAACTTAAGTGAAATAATAAACAGTACAACAGTGGATTCTCAATACAGCAAGACACAGCCTCATACACTGCACTTTGTACCCTGTGCCTTAAAAGCTCATTCATTTTGCCTGTCATCAGAGAAGAAGTGTTTCACGCAAGTGCGGCCTGTCAGATCCTCTGGTCGTGTCTAGTGGAAGCTTTCAGGTAACTAAGGGGGATTGAGAAATGCTATAGCTCTCACAGGCTTCACTTTTTGTAATCACTTATATTTAGAAAAGTGATTAAATACCCATTTTGGAGGTTCCCACGTCAACATTACATGGTGGCAAAACCTCTTTAACATGTTAGATCGGCTCACAAAATTTGATTAAAATGTGTCTAAGAACCTCATATCTTAGCCGGAAGACTTTGTAAGACATAATTCATTCACATTTTATTGCAGCATTTAAAGGATAAAGATGTACAATGTGGCAAAATTCTACTACTATAACCCCAGCCAATGCAGACTTGTAGTTAATAGGCTAGGATGACTATATAACAGCTCAGTCTGAACAGCAGGATGATAACACTCTGCATGTCTCTCTGTATTTTGCTTGCAATATCACTTTGAAATGGTAGGTTGGCACTGCCAGGCTCCATATTGCCCAGTGTACTGAGTTGTAGAAGGTGCATGCTCTGATGGAAACAGTTACTTCCAGATGGCTAAATGGGATTTGTGCAAAAGCTAAAAATGTATGTTTATGGCTTCTTTTTATTACTGTCATAAATATAGTGACATCCAAACATCACACTTATTTACACACACTGATCAGCCAAAATATTAAAACCACCTAAACCAGTGGGAAATAAACTGCGAATATTGAGTAGCTGTTTCAATAACAAGTCGAGGCATGGACTCCGCAAGCCATCTCATGGTGTCCTGTGGTATCTGGCACCAGAATGTCAGCAGCATATTCTTTATCTGATCTGCATGCAGCATGTTCTAGAGCAGGAGATGCTGAGAAGATTGATATATTGTTCTGTGGGGGAAGAGTCAGTAGGACTTGGAGTTTATTCATTTAAACTCCTGCTTATTCTGAGTTAAGAAATCCAGGTAAGTCCAGTGGGAGGTCTTATCAGTGACTAACAAGTATCTCTGTATGGACACTAATACAGGGAAGGTTGTCAATCACTGATAAAACCGCCTACTGGACTCTAGAATGAGTTAAAGGGGATGTATCGCTTCAACAGTTCGGCTGTTTTCTTGAAGCTTGATTCTCTTATTACCTGAAATCCAGGGGCGTTTCTTCCCCTCCCAGCTTAGTGTTACTTAACTTCACTGTTCATGCTCACTCCCGAGTCAGTGTGCTCTTCTCCCTCCCCTCTCTGTCTGAGTCCACATGTCACTGTGTCCTCCCTATGCGTCTTATTTTGTAAGAGCTGTTTACATTACCACAGGCCTGATTAGTCTAGACAGCCTTCTATAACTCAGAGCACTGATCTCTTCTCCCTCACAACTGGAGGTTTGTTACAGTTGAATCCAGTCTTCTACCAACTCATCCAGAGCAGCACAGATCTCCCTGCTATGTTTACATGCAGGAGCATTTAGGCACCGAGGCACAATTCTGTTGTTTTCAGATTGTAGAAACAGCTGCAGTGTTAGTGTGTTTCTTCTGGTGTGCAGAGTGAATGCTTTTCGGCCCTTATTTTTGAGTGAGAAGGCAGCCTAATGTTCCATCTATGTTTACCCCTTAGGCACCGAGGCACAATTCTGCTGTTTTTATTTATTGTAGAAACAGCTGAAATGTTAGTGTGTTTCTTCTGGCTGTGCAGAGTGAAATGCTCCCAGCCCCTTATTCTGAGGCCAGAAGAATGTAAACTAGTAGAGCCGTCAGCCAATGACATGAAAGGAGGTGGAATCCGACCGGCACTGGAGAACTGTGTTTACAGAACAGAAGATAAGGGAGACAGTGAAACTACACAGCTTTGCTAATGACATCCATTGCAAAGTTCCTTGTTTTCACTGTCCCCTTATTCTGAAGACCATTTAATGAAATGATACAACCCCTTTAAATAAACCTTTCCCCACAGAACTATATATCCATGTGCTCAGCTCCTCTGCTCTATAACATGGTGTCTGCATATCTGATAGCATGTCCAAAGTGACAGGTTCTATTAATTCCTGGAAGTTTTGAGACAGGATACTCTAGGATTTGACTTTTTTAAGCAAATCCCACAATTGATTGATTGCATTGAGATCTGAGGAATTTATATACGTCAATCACCAGCAACATTTAAACCATCTAACTGCAACTTTGTGGGTTCTAAAAAAGCTCTGATCCATAGAGACATGGACTCCATAAAACCTCTGAAAGTGCCCTGTGGTATCTGGCTCCAAGATGTTTACAGCAAATCCTTTGAGCCCCATGAATTGTGAGGTGGGACCTGCCTGAATCAGATGTGTGTTTACAGCACATCAGACAGATGCAAGATTATATTGAGATCTGGGGAAATCGGAGGCCAAGTCAACACCTTCAATTTTTGTCATCTAACTCAAACTGTTCCAGAACACTTTTTGCAGTGTGGCAGGGGAATTATTCTGCTGAAGAGGCCTTCCCATTAAGGAATACAATAACCATGGAGGGGTGTACTTTTTCTGCACTGTTGTGTAGGTAGATGGTACCTGTCACAGTAACATCTACATGAATGCAATTTTTCCTAGTAGATTTAGCAGAAATGAATAAAAATACTACCATACCAATGCTATATGGTCAATGGAAGAAGCAGAATATAGTCATGCCCCCTCCCCTAGAACTGGTTGACTGGTTGGGGTGGTGTGTCATAATTGTATGTGCTGTGGCGGTGTGGCATAATTTTATTGGGTTATTTTTAGTAGGCAAAAATGTTGATTATGGTTTGGTTTTTGGGACATAATTTATGTAAGGGCGGTGTGGCAAAATTGTATGTCTGTGGGGGTGGGGCAAAAATTAGTTTTTTGGTGTGGGCAAAATTTTAAAGTGGGGGTGGCATAATTGTATGTCGTGGTGGTGGGGCCCAAAAAATGATTTTTGTGGGGGTTTGGCAAATTGAATGTCTGTGGTGGTGGGGCCCTATTGAATGGCATGGGGGTGGGGAAATAATTGATGACTGTAGGATATGGCTAATGTAGTCCCTTTATGGTGTGTGCATATTGTTGATTGGTGACGGGTGTCTAGGGTTGATATTGTAAGTAGCAGATACTCTGGTGATTGGCAAAATTCCAATTGATTGATTGGTTGGATTATTGAATTTATATAGTCATAAAACTTTAAACATTGCTGATGGTGGGTTCTAAAAATGTATGTCCAGTGAGCATGGACAAAAAATTGAAGTGCTGTGGTATCTGGCTAAGTATGTTTTCAGTCTGTTGGCATATGTATGTGTGTGGTGGGTGCCATAATAGATGTGTGTTTCAGTGGAAGTGCATAATTGTATGTGTTGGGGGGAAATGTGGCCAGTAAATTAGATTTTGTGTGTCATTAACTCATACTTTTAGAACACTTTTGCATGTGCAGGGGTTTTTTGGTGTGGGCTTCCATTAAGTAATCTCTGGGGGTGTGACTTTTTGACTGTTGTGTTGGTAGATGTTGCGTAACAAATGATGTTTTCCTGTAGATTGGTGATAATATAATATGTATATGGTCAATGGGAAGCAGAATTAGTCATCCCTCCCTGGACTGGTTGGTAATGGTTGGCGTGGTGGTGTGGCATAATTGTATGTGCTGTGGTGGTGTGGCATAATTTATGTGCTGTTGGGTTGATAGGCATAAATTTTGTTTATGGTGGTGTGGCTAATTGTATGTGTGGGGTGTGGCATATTGTATGTGTGTGTGTGGTGTGGCATAATTGTATGTACTGTGGTGGTGTGGCATAATTGTATGTGCTGTTGCGGTGTGGCATAATTGTATGTGCTGTGGTGGTGTGGCATAATTGTATGTGTTGTGGTGGTGTGGCATAATTGTATGTGTTGTGGTGGTGTGGCATAATTGTATGTGTTGTGGTGGTGTGGCATAATTGTATGTACTGTGGTGGTGTGGCATAATTGTATGTGCTGTGGTGGTGTGGCATAATTGTATGTGCTGTGGTGGTGTGGCATAATTGTATGTGCTGTGGTGGTGTGGCATAAATGTGTCTGTTGTGGTGGTGTGGCATAATTGTATGTGCTGTGGTGGTGTGGCATAATTGTATGTGTTGTGGTGGTGTGGCATAATTGTATGTGTTGCGGTGTGGCATAATTGTATGTACTGTGGTGGTGTGGCATAATTGTATGTACTGTGGTGGTGTGGCATAATTGTATGTGCTGTGGTGGTGTGGCATAATTGTATGTGCTGTGGTGGTGTGCATAATTGTATGTGCTGTGGTGGTGTGCATAATTGTATGTGTTGTGGTGGTGTGGCATAATTGTATGTGTTGTGGTGGTGTGGCATAATTGTATGTGCTGTGGTGGTGTGGCATAATTGTATGTGTTGTGGTGGTGTGGCATAATTGTATGTACTGTGGTGGTGTGCATAATTTTATGTGCTGTGGTGGTGTCTAATTGTATGTTGGGGGGTGTGCATAATTGTATGTGCGTGGTGGGCATAATTCATGTGCTGTGGTGTGGCATATGTATGGCTGTGGTGGTGTGGCATAATTGTATGTGCTGTGGTGGTGTGCATAATTGTAATTGATGTGTTGATGTGCATAATTGTATGTACTGTGGTTGTGTGGCATAATTGAATGTGCTGTGGTGGTGTGGCATAATTGTATGTACTGAGTGGTGCGCTAATTGTATGTGCTGTGGTGGTGTGGCATAATTGTATGTGCTGTGGTGGTGTGGCATATTGTTTGTGCTGTGGTGTATGGATAATTGTATGTTTGTGGTGGTAGTGTGGCATTAATTGTATGTGTGTGGTGGTGTGGCATATTGTATGTGTTGTGTTGGTGATGCATATTGTATGTACTGTGGTGTGTGTAAAATTGTATGTGCAGTGGTGGTGCGGCATAATTGTATGTGCTGGGGTGGTGTGCATAATTGTATGTGGGTGTTGTGGTGGTGTGGCATAATTGTATGTGCTGTGGTGGTGTGGCATAATTGTATGTGTTGTGGTGGTGTGGCATAATTGTATGTACTGTGGTGGTGTGGCATAATTGTATGTGCTGTGGTGGTGTGGCATAATTGTATGTGCTGTGGTGGTGTGGCATAATTGTATGTTCTGTGGTGGTGTGGCATAATTGTATGTGCTGTGGTGGTGTGGCATAATTGTATGTGTTGTGGTGGTGTGGCATAAATGTGTCTGTTGTGGTGGTGTGGCATAATTGTATGTACTGTGGTGGTGTGGCATAATTGTCTGTGCTGTGGTGGTGCGGCATAATTGTCTGTGCTGTGGTGGTGCGGCATAATTGTATGTGCTGTGGTGGTGTGGCATAATTGTATGTGCTGTGGGGGTGTGGCATAATTGTATGTGTTGTGGTGGTGTGGCATAAATGTGTCTGTTGTGGTGGTGTGGCATAATTGTATGTGCTGTGGTGGTGTGGCATAATTGTATGTGTTGTGGTGGTGTGGCATAATTGTATGTACTGTGGTGGTGTGGCATAATTGTATGTTCTGTGGTGGTGTGGCATAATTGTATGTGTTGTGGTGGTGTGGCATAATTGTATGTACTGTGGTGGTGTGGCATAATTGTATGTACTGTGGTGGTGTGGCATAATTGTATGTGCTGTGGTGGTGTGGCATAATTGTATGTGCTGTGGTGGTGTGGCATAATTGTATGTGCTGTGGTGGTGTGGCATAATTGTATGTGCTGTGGTGGTGTGCATAATTGTATGTGTTGTGGTGGTGTGCATAATTGTATGTGTTGTGGTGGTGTGGCATAATTGTATGTACTGTGGTGGTGCGGCATAATTGTATGTGCTCTGGTGGTGTGGCATAATTGTATGTGTTGTGGTGGTGTGGCATAATTGTATGTGCTGTGGTGGTGTGGCATAATTGTATGTACTGTGTTGGTGTGCATAATTGTATGTACTGTGGTGGTGTGCATAATTGTATGTACTGTAGTGGTGCGGCATAATTGTATGTGCTCTGGTGGTGTGGCATAATTGTATGTGTTGTGGTGGTGTGGCATAAATGTGTCTGCTGTGGTGGTGTGACATTAACGTATGTGTTGTAGCATAAAAGTGTGTATTACGGTGATGAGGCATAAAAGTGTGTATTACGGTGATGAGGCATAAAGGTGTGTATTATGGTGGTGTGGCATAATTGTATGTTTGCAACTTAGGGCCACATGTATGAAAACTGTCTAGGTCTAAAAATAACTTTGTTACCCATAGCAACCAATCAGAGCGCCTCTTTTTTTACTTCATATAGTGCTCTGGAAAAATGAGAGGGGCTCTCTGATTGGTTGCTATGGGCAACAAGGTGAATTGTAGACCTGGACAGTTTTCATACATGTGGCCCTTAGTTTTAGAAAACTGCTGATATCTGAAGCTGATGACAACATGGCTTGTTTGTTTGCATGTTACCTATGAATATGAGATGTGTTCACAGTGATCTGTACTCACAAAAAGTGGTAAAAATTAGCACACACCCCACCTCTACCCATTCCATTATGTTGCCATTGTTCTTATTCTCCAATAACCCCTTTAGAACCAACCATTGTAAGTCCACTTCTAATTTGCTTCTTCACCAAACACCATTGTGTCACTTCAGTGAACCCCGCTGTAGCATCACCGAATCAATTCTGTGGTATTTCACTCACAAATATATATAATTTTTTTTTTTTTTTTCAGTATAATATACCTTGTTTATAGCAGTCGCAAACTGTAGTTTTAACATTTCAAGTGCGGGATAAAAATAAATTTTTATAAAATTCCATTACAAATTCACCAAAAGTTTACCTTACAGAAAATTCACCAGACATATTTACACGAAAGACGATACGGGGTCTTCTTGTGAATGTAATTCTATTCCTAAAAAAATGTGGTCATAAAACAGTTTTGAGAAGGTTTGAAGATTGAAGAAGAACTATGGATGCTTTCGTGTACATGTCCTTCTCTAATGCGCTTAAGTGCGATGTATAAAGGAAACGAATCTTTTTGTCAGGAACAAAATCTGCTGTCATTTCATGGTTTAAATCAGAGTGATAAGATCAGCCTCATCCATTTGTCCTGATATTATATTTACTTTTCAACCATTAAGCAAGAGGTAAAGCTACTTCAGCCTCATATGATTAATTATCATGGGTCTCTCTTGTGCAGTTGTCTATGGGTAATTGGTGAAGAGTTAAAGATCTGTTTAATAAAGGCTCAGGCTAAATGATGCTGAAAATGTGGAGCAATGGCTCATTTTACCCAGTGCTCAGTGATGTAAAGCAGTCTTTTGGGCAGTATCCATGTAGAATTGTGCCTAATTGATTGCTGGTGACATCCCACTGTTCCTAAATGAGACCATACATCTTGCACAGAGTTTAATATAAACACTTTTTGCTGAGATTGCATGCTGAGCCCTTTCTCAGCTTTTATGTTCTAAGTGTCTCGTGTGGAAAGAATATTGTCAGCTAAAATATTACATATTTTACTCCCTTGTACTATAATTCTAAGAACGCAATGGAAAGGACAGTAAATGAAGTGTTGAGGTCTTGTGCTCAGATGTAGCAGAGCTGACTTTATCACACTAAAACAAAAGCCGTGGCTTAACTCTGTAACTACTGTAATGGTTTTACTTAGGACTGCCAGTAAGCCTATCATAGTGCAATCATTAAGCAAAGGGGTGACACAGACAGCAAATGGCTCCAACAGAAGAAGAGTATGAGGGCTCCTCCAGTACCTGAGTTTATAGCACATTCCTTATGTCTCTCCACCAGTAATTGTCAACTATGAAATGTATCACCTCAGTTCCTTACATGTAATCTAAGGATTTATGTGTGGCAGTTGACTCCTTAAAGAGAACCTGTCACATAGTTTTTGCCCCCTGGCTGAGGACAGCACAATCTAGTGTCAGACCTGCTGTTTCCAGCACTGTGTCCCTTATTCTGTAAGATGCTGTAGTTTTCGTGTATTTAATGCTCAAATCTGCAGTTTTCAGCCAGAAGAGTCCTTCAGAGTGTCAGTTTTTTTTCAAACCCGGCCAATCGGAGGCTAGTCCCGCCCACCTCAACTGACAAACCTATTACTTTGAATAGGTAGAAACATGTGAATAACTGTCAGTGGGCGGAGCTAGTCTTTGGTGGGTGGAGCCAACACCTGCTCATGAATAAGATTTAAGGGGTAAATGCTCTAAAACTGCTACATCTTACAGAATAAGGGGCACAGTGCTGGAAACAGCAGGTCTGATGCTAGGTTGTGCTGCCCTCAGCAAGGGGGGCACAACCTATGTGACAGGTTCCTTTTAAATACCGAACTCATGTCCAGGTAAACAGGTTGCATATATGGTATGTTAACATGTAATATTCAGTAAAGAGCTGAAGTATAGTTTCTGATGTCCTATCCGATTTCACATTAAATATGGACTGTTGGATTATGTAAACTGTATGACAAGTAAGAATAAGGCCCCGTTCACACGGCTTATTTGCCGACGGATTGGCACCGTATTCCGCGCTGGATTTGCGCTTCAATACGGCGCCAATCCGTCGGAGTAATTACGGTAATCCACTGCTCTAATTGAGAACAGTGTAATCCGTAGCTCCTCCCCGCTCGGCGAATCCGCCGCGGGGGGAGAAAGTGACATGCACATTATTTACGGCGCGGACGCGCCGTAAACAATGCACTGTCTATGGGGCCGGGAGCGGCGGCCCCGCCCCGTCCCCGCCCCGTATTCACGGCGGATTTGTGCGCTCAATACGGCGCACAAATCCGTCGGCAATAAGCCGTGTGAACGGGGCCTTATAGTCCCTGGCTTTTGTTCTGTTCCAGAGGACATGTTCAGAAGGCTGTTTGAATGATGTAGTTGCTTCAGCAACTGTACCACCAATTGGTTCTCTATAGCTGTCCTGCCTTGGCAACCCCTAAGTGGCTCTCCATGACTGTTCTGCTCTAGAAAGAGAGGCTATTAATTTTGGATGAGACCTGTGTAATGCTCAATTACCCCTGTGGAGGCACTGCAGGGATTTTAAGCACTTAGGGCAACATGTATTTACAAGACTGCGACAGTTACATGGTGTCATTTCAGCCATAAAACTGGCGCAGCCCTGTGGGCTCAATGTAAGAGCAAGTGCACTTCATAATTAGGCGCATCATGCAGCGCCCACGGCACTTTGTAATGCACCGGAGATCGGGGGTGTGTGGGAGGTGTGTCCCACTACAACCGTACGATTCTACACATTTATTTATTTAGTACGGTAAATCCAGGCGCATTACTGCTGGAACAGGTAGACCATTTTAACCTTTTAAGCCCCAGGCTTGAAAAGTAGTTAATGGTCAGAACATTTTTTTTAGTTTTTGCCTCCTTATGTTTCAACTGTTGTATTTTTTCAATGACACAGTTGTATGAGGCCTCGTTTTATTCAGGACAAGTTGTACTTTATAGGGGAATAATTTAAGTTCACTTATAAATAATTGCAGAATTTTTTAAAAAATTTAGATTTTTTTTAAATATTTTTTTATATCGTTCACATTTCACACTTATTAACTTGTTATATTAATTCTACAGGTTATTACAGTCGTGTGGATACCTAATATGTGTAGGTTTTTTTGTGTTTGTAATATATGCACAATTATTTTTTATTAAATATTTATTTTATTATTTATTTTTTTATTCTTTTTTACACTTTTTATGTTTCTTATCTTTTTTAAATCTCATGAAGGGAGAACTGTGTTACTTTTTTTTATTTTTTACACTTAGTAATGTATTAACATATTCATATCTGCTAATGCATTTTAATCTGTGTTAGTCTGACACAGGCAGTGATCAGGACAGCACACAGTCTGCCCTGATCACTGGCTTGTTACACAGACAGCCCTGGGGCTGGTCTAGGTCCCCAGGGCTGACTGTGCAGCCATTTCCCGGGCTCTGTCGGGTCACTGGGTGTCCCGATCACCCGACAGAGCAGGGAAACCCTTTGATTGCGCTGCGGAGACGAACCGTCGCAATCAAAGAGTTAAAGCACTGGGGAGTGAAGGTTTCCCCTGCTCCCCGGTGCTCGCAGGTGATGTTCTGGGATCAGGGCTGTGCAGTACAGCCCCGGTCTCAGCGCAGCTTCAGCACCCAAACTCTGATGTCTGCAGCGCCGTCAAAAGACGTCGCTGCAGACGAATGACCCGCACCGGCTGACATCAAAAGTCGGTGGGCGGTCATTAAGGAATTAAAAGTGGTTTACGTGAGCCTGAATTGTCGTTTTGAAGCTAAAAAGCGCTAACTCTATGACCCGCAGTAGAACAGGTTCATAGATTTAGGCGCATTCTACGCTACTAATGCACGCAATAAAATTGGCGTCTGGGCGCTAACAATCATACACGTCGCCCTTGCTCCAGGTTTCTCCACTAATAACAGCTGATAGTTCAGGTTTTCAGCAGGGAGCACTTAGTGGTTCTTATTGTTAAGCGACCCTTCTAACATGTAAAGTTTGTCCAAAGCAGAGAACCCCTTTAAGATTGGTGAAGATAAGAAAGGTGACAATTACATATTCAGCTCTATGCCTATAAATGGAACAGGAAAACTATAATTTTTATAACACTGTTGGAAAACAGCGAAATGTTTGCTAAAAAGGGTAATATATGTGTAAAAAGGGATGCCATAGTGATCATCAAGAAGAGCTTCCACATTAATACTTTAATTAACTAATCCTTTCAAATGTGAAGAGAATATATGTCCCTTGGGCCAGTTGATCCTTAACTCATGAAAGAGAACAGGGTCATGCCACTACTGGAGATGGAGACTGGCTAAAGTGAACTGGGCCCATGGGAAGCTGAAAGTGCTGTCTTTATTGTCTGCTCTATTTTTTTATACATTTTCCACCCATGTTTATTACTATATTTTTAAGTTTTATGATTTTATACAAGCGATAACCATTACCTTTTGCATATCGTGTGAATGCAAAGAAATAGGAGTAGTTTAGTATTTACCTGGGTGGTCTACTTTCTGGTATCTTAAGCTTGTGTAACTATACTCTACCCTATGTGCTGTTAATGGGACTTCTACTCAGCGGGGAATCCCACTCTACAGGGAGTCAACCAGACTCTACATAGTTTGAGTCCATTGAAAGTTGACTGATGGTCAGTGATGAGAGCGACATCCCTATTTGGCTCTTAAGTACCATCTAACAGAGGGGCTACTAAAGAACACATCTTCTGTTAGCTATATATAGGTGGAAAATCAATACAAGAAGTTGTGTGTAAGTGGAGAACCACTTATATGTACTGCTGACAGATTAAGTACTGTTCAGCAACCAGTGACTATGATTAAAAGCCAGCAGCGGGACAGCAAGACTCACGCTGAGTATCTTAAATTAAGACTTATTTCCTAATGTTTTAGAAAAAACTATGACATGCAAGGGTGCATGGTGCCTGTATGGTAGCACACAGAGTGCGTATGGAGGTAGACGGAGTCTCCATAGTTCCATATTACCATCCTGTCGACACTGCATTTGATGGCATATGATCTGCATCTTGCATGGTTTCTTGGGGTAAATATCTTAGATTTTTGATGAAACCAAGTTTTTTTGTACCCATGAATTCATATGTGCCATCCTTAAAGGGGTTGTCTCATCTCAAAGTTTCATATGATGCATGAATGAAATAATGCTGCTTTGCTCTGTCACTTTCTGGTCAAGCTGTCTGTAGTTAGCATATGAGCTCTGTGTATGCAGACTTCTGCTAATTAGATTAACTCAGAAGCTTCCCTGCTTCTGAAACCATGAGATTTAAGTAAACAGCAGTAATTACTTTCTTTTGTCTGAAAGATCAGATAACAAACAAGCTCTCACTGACTGAAGTTCTGTGCTGGCAGTGACCTGTGTGATGACATCACTCCCTGCTATCAAACAGCAGGGGGGGGGGAAGTACACAGGTTGGTCAGTTGGTGAACCAGAGAGAGTCAGATAGGTGATAAAATCACTTGTAGCTCCTCAACAAACAAAAAATGAACAACTCAATATATTTGGAAAACATCTTCATTTAGTGCTCCCTACATGTTGAAAGCTGATCTTTGTAGCGAGACAACCCCTGTAAGTTCCTTTTGTATAAATTTGGAGGCAGACACAGGTCCAGTATAATTCTATAGATTGCTATAGGAGCAGTATTACATAATTATGTCTTTGAAGACTTACTTGATATTCTTAAATGACAATGTTGACTGGTAGAACAATTTATATAGCTAACAATTCTAAAAAAAGAAGTTATTATGTACATGTTATTAAAATCAGCTATATCTTTTCATAGACTTACTTCTTTATGTCATGGAAAGAAAAACTGCCTGATTTCCCCAGACAAAATTCAAAGCAAATGTTCTCAACGCAAATCAATATGTAGCCTTTTCATTTATTAACCTGAAATAAATGCTTAATATTAGAGCTAATGGTTGATTCTTAGCAAACAAAATCAATAATGTGCTCGGTCCCTCCACCATTGTTTAATATGCTAGTTATTAAATGTACTAAAAATGGTTAAATGAAATTGGATTTGTGAAAGTTTCATATATGACAGACGAGAGGATAAGATATGTCAGAAAACAATTACAATTCCTATTTTTCATTCCTCTTTTCTTCTCTGATGTTAAATACATGGGGATTTAGTGATGAACTAGTCACATTCCATGAGGATTTCTGAACTGCATTTTACATGGACATTACTGGATTGTAGGTCAAATAAGGAGCTGGGATCTGCTTTCCTAGACCCAGACTGAATGTTAGAAAAGACAGTCTGTCTACTTCTTAGTGACAGTGCGGAAGGAATAGCCTCTCAGGTTTAACTTACAATCAATGTGAAGGCTGTAGGGGATTGCAATGGAAAACCCGTGAGGCCATTGTCATCTTGTCCATAGTCTGTAGTACAGCTCACACAAATCACGGCACCTCCGTAGTGACAAGTGTGGCTTCTCTTCCCATCGATCAGTACAGAGACGTGTCCCAGAGGATGAGATTTTACTGCAAGTAGTCAAGATCCCTGTTATCAAATTTCATGTTTATTCAGAGACTTATTAATAGAGCTGGTACATAACATGTAGTTGCATAGTATTTATGTGGATTTGTTAAGGCCATTTCTGAGGCCTTCTGTAAACACACTAAGAACAACACTAAAAATCTTTTTCTAGATATTGATGGACCAGAAGTCTCAAAATGCACAACATATAGGAGTATTCCCAGGAAATGCCAGGTATAGCAATATATTAGAGGATACATTTAAAAGTGTTATGTGCTGCCAGCTCATTTACGGGTCAAGTTTGGACTTACAGGGTAATTACTACTGGCCCTTTTAGGATTTTGTTACAGCCTCAGCCAGGGTGTGGCTTGGTTTTTTAATGGTTTAACCTTAGCCAAACCCTGGGGGGCAAGGGGTTTAAAAAACCCCTTCCGTCTCCCTGGCCCCGGGTGGTATTGCTTTTGCGTCCTAAGGCGTGTTCACACGGCTTATTCCGAGGATTTGTGACCGTAAATTTTACTCAAAATCCGCCCGGAATAGGGGGGAAGGGGGGGGGCCCGGGGGCGGCGGGGGCGCCCGCTCCCGGGCCCCATAACAATGCATTTTTACGGGCCGGTCCGCGCGTAAATAATGGGTCATGTACTTCTCGCCCGCGCGGATTTTCGCCGAGCAGGGTAGGGCGACTGGATCCACTTCTGTAATGGTAATGCGTGAGAATACCTGAGCAGGGACGGTTTGGCCGCCTATGCAGCCAAATTCCTGCGCGGAGTACGGCGCCAATCCGTGCCCAAATAAGCCATGTGAACGAGGCCTTACTGTCTGTTTTGCTCTGCTGTGTCGATTTGCTGGTTCTTGGATATTTGCTTGTCTTTCTGGTTACTCTCCTGTTCTGTCCTTTGGTGCTTCGCATACTCCTGGTTTGACCTCTGCCTGTACAACTATTCTTTATTTGTTATCCATGGCATCTGTTCCTTGCTTGTCGTACATTTGTCTTTTGTCTGTTTGGCACATGTTTTACTAGGTACAGCTCAGGAAGAGGTTCGAGTGCGGGGTCACCATTTTTGGGGCAGTTGCACTGGTTAGGCAGGGTAAGCCAGGGCGAGAATAGGGTGTCCTTACATTAGCTTCCAGTAAGTGAAACTAACAAGAAAGTTTTCTTCCTTCTGAAGCAGAGCTGAGTTACATACTTTTTTCTAATTGGTATTGTCTATAAGTCTCCATGCAACCGCTGAATCTTCAGAATGAGAACTAGTACCCCCTTAAAAGTGTTACCAGTTGAAACCATACCAAGCCTTAATATTGCCCATACAAGTCAGTGTAGTGGATGATGATTTGTTAGATAATGACTGGTCAAACAGGTAGTACATGGGAGAGTATAAGAGTAGGAGCCACTCTTATACAACAGCTCTCTGTTGTATCACCCAAAGGTCAATTGTCTGAAGTGAAGTATAAAATGCATATGTCCTTATACCACATATAAGAGTTGACTTTGTGAGACAACTCAGATCAGCATGATTATGTCTGTCACCTCTGGAACCACTCCCTGGAAATAACAAAAAGGGAAAATTTAAAAAAGGGGAAGAAATCAAAAAAAGCCAAGTTAAGCCCGAAATCGGACTATGATAAATGTAAAATTGAAAACTATCATGTCACCCCTTTTGAGTTGGAAATAGGAAAACAAAGATTTTTGGGCTCAAATATAACAAGAAAAAGAAGATGTGGAAAAAATGCCACAGGCCCATCTAGTCTGTTTTTTTCTTTCCCTTTCATTTTATACTTTTTTAAATTTATGAAAAATCATAGGGGTTACTGTTTTTAAACCCACACTACTGGAAGTTTGTTCCAAGCATCTATGACTCTTTCAGTGAAATTATATGTATATCATATATGATATTATACTACATTTAAACATCCTTGGATAGCTGCTTTAACTTCCACTATTTGGTAACTACATCATTACAGCTATTCTGCACTGTGTAAAAGTTGGGTGATAGCCCCAGGGAGTGCTGTATTCAGTTGTCCTATCATAATGTCATTCTTATAATTTAGAAAAGAAGTAAATAGAATGTGAAGAACTTGAAGTAAAGGGCAAAGAAGAGATTGCTTAACGGGGAATTTCAAGAATAACACAGAGGGTTTGCTGCAGAGTATACCGTATGTTTTGTATATTGGGCATGTGTGTTTTTCTTATATACTTACTAGTATGTATGAAATATACATATGGTGCTAGAATTGAAGTTTTGTTTCCAGAGCCCAAATAGTGAAATGTATGAAAAAGAAATCTGTTTTTAACAAATTAGGATAAAGTTATAAAGTTATAGTGAGATGAAGTATTTCGGGGGAGGAAAATTTACTTTTAAATTTAAATTTTCCATACATCTCCTTCAAAGAGCTCAGTTAAGTTGAACAGATTAAACGGCAGCTTTATGTATTCATGAATAATTTTTTGATCAGCTTTTTCTTTCATTGCTTTGAAGTAGGAAAAAGAAATAAATAATATGAATCAGCAACAAACTAGTTTATGAGGCTTTCACCCATGTTGTCTCTTTCTTAAAGTGAACCCATCAGTCAACCTGTACAAAATTCAACTACATCCCACTGGCTGCTAATTTTTTTTTTTTCAATCTAATACCCAAATCAGAATCATGCACAAAATAGGGGCAGTCCTGAACTGTATGCTGTTGGTTAGCCATGAAACTAATAAAAATATTTGCATTATAAGAGTTTTACTGGTTTAGAAAACCTATTGTCAAATGACGTATTGGTGAATGGGTGGATTGAGTAGGATCTCAGCAAGATCTCTTGTTCAGGAAGCCCACAAAGTAAAGCGGAGACAGCCCATTGATTTAAATAGGTTCTTTCAGTAATAACACTGGTTAGCATAGAACTAGACTTATGCTTTATTAGTTGCCTTTCATATGTCCTAACAGTGGCTTCCAGTACTTAGATACCTTGAGAACTTAAGTAGAGCCAAATGGTAGCCAACCAAACAGTTGCAGATATTGTAATAGGAATCTTGAATGAAATAAAGAACTACAGAGGGACTCGCCATTAGACTATGGAGTTTGCAGGATGACAAAGCAAACTATGTCAGAGACACAGATGAGGATTCTACCACAACTGGCTTCATTTTAGAAACAGAGCAACAAGAACAATAACAGACTCTAACTCTTAATCTTTGCTTATACCTATCCCTAATACTGACCCTAACACCAGACCTCATAGACATTTCAATGTTCCTGAAAATATCCCTAACAATGTCCCTAGACTACAACTGAACCGAACAGGCTCTAGAAACCAGTAACTAACTTAGGCAGAACACATCAATCAACACACTAACAGAAAACTAAGGGCAGCATGTATGAAATTTGGCGTTTAAACGGCAAATTTCATGCGCATTATAATAGTCTAGAATGCGCTCGATTTATGGACCCGCTGTAGAGCGGGTTCATAAATGAGGCGCATTCTAGCGCTAACACAACATTTCTGGCTCAGGTAGAAAGTGGTTTACCTGTTCCAGTAGTAATGCGCCTAGAATTGCCATAGCGAAGCTATAAATCTATAGCTTTGTACGGTTCTAGTGTGCCCCGCCTCCAGCACATCCCCCCGAAATCAGGCACTTTACAGAGTGCCGCTTGCGCTCTGCGAACGGGGCAGCGTCTGATGTCTGGCTGACTTCTGGCGCAGCCCCGTCGATACATGTCCCTTTAAGAGATATGAGAACCTCAAGGAATTAACAAACTCACATATTACTCACTCTGGTTAAGACCAGGGAAAACCAGATGAACAAGGATAATCAAGGAGTTTGGTAACTGGATACAGAATACAAGAAGATTGTCAGAAAAAATCTAGATAGAATTACTAGAACTTTATCAAACAAGACCAGAGTGTGCTAGATATGCAGATAAAGATAATAGATCCAGTTCCCGAAACAAAACACAAGACATAAATAAAAAGAGCCCCAGTATCAAAATTATCAAAATCCTCCTGCTGCCAAAACCAGAAAAGTAATGGCGAGGCTAGTAATTCCCTTCTCCCCTCTAAATGAGCTTAGGCTGCACAGCATGGTCATCTAGTCTGTTTAGAACATGAGCAGTTGACATGCCACCTCTCCAACAAAAACACAATAAAGTGAAAAAAAAAAATAGTAGACAATCCTTCCTGAAGGTAACAATATGCATTGCAGACTTTCTCTTGTGGTAGTGCTGCAGGAGAACTGAATAATCTCTGGATTTCCATTTACAGCACATTACAGCTGATTCTCAGCAGTAATGCATCATGTGTTAAGCTAATTTTTAGGGGGTCTTTCTAACAAGTGGAGTACCCCTTTAAATTTTACAAAGTGTTAAAAATAATAATTGCCATGTTTTAGGATGTTTTATTCACTCTAGTGATTGCAAAACAAATTCTTGGCTCTATATATACACCTGTATGGATTTTTTTTGTAATGTGTTATTTAGACAGTCAAGGTGTGCTGGAAGCTGTGGTTTTCCATCAGTATCAGCGTTATATCAAGGAAAACATATTAAAGAATTCCTATTGTTTAAAAGAACCTGGTCATATAATATAGAGAATCGCATTGTGTACAAGTCATTAGTATACTTCCATTAGCAGAGGTTATACAAATAATCCCTGGGCTCCACCCTTCTATGACCATTATACTGATAATAAAAGTAAACAGTGATCTCTCAAGTTACAATGACCTCACAATACAATATTTTCAACATGCAATGGTCTTTCCTGAGACATTACGGGCAACATGTATTAACAGGACTGCGTCAAATATCTGGCGTCTTTTCAGCTCGATATCAGGCGC
Organism: Phyllomedusa bahiana; assembly: GCA_025379985.1. NCBI lineage: Eukaryota > Metazoa > Chordata > Amphibia > Anura > Hylidae > Phyllomedusa > Phyllomedusa bahiana. Next base: position 51,821 of record JAODAL010000466.1, on the reverse strand, counting down.
AGCTCAGTTCATACATTTTTTAATCTCCCGCGAGGCGGGGCACACTACAACCGTAGCGAAGCTACATATTTATACCTTCACTACGGCATTTCTAGGCGCATTACAGCTGCAACAGGTAGAGCACTTTCAGAGTGGTTTACCTGAGCCAGAAATGTCGTACTAGTGCTAGAATGCGCCTGATTTATGACCAGCTGATTTATGCCACAATAATGAGCATAACAAATTTCATGCATGTCACCCTATATGCTGAGTCTGGTTTTAACTTACAATGGCTCAGACTCCGGTGATATGCAGCACATATATTACTGAAGTGTATGAAGTGGTTGGTGGTCTAGCGGCATCTCTCTACAGTATTGTGTGGTATTACATGTTCTCTAATGCTCTTTATATATGCCAGGATGTTCCGCTCCTTTGGGCATCAGGTGAAGGCAGCCCCATTTTCTTGTATTCTGGTATATTCTGTAGAATGTACACAGCTCAAAATACATGAGGAGAGAAGCTTCCAGCAACTCTTTCTGGCTGTTATATGTAAGGTCTTGCTTTATCTGTGTTAATTACTATTGTATGCTGAGGGAACATTGTACTAGGAAATTGTAAGTCATACTTTGAAATGCTGGTGCCAAAAGTAATTTGAAAAGTAAAAACCAGGCTTAAATCAATGTAAGCACTCAAGAGGCTGCAGTGCTCGCCAGGGGCTTCACCAGGCTTGTGCCCCAGATAAAACTGCCGGTGCCCCGAACCTTGCTGGGTTCCAGGCTGCTGCCATGGGCCTGGAGTGCACATACAGTTGAAGGCGTCCGCACGGAGCAGAAAGCGCGCACTCCACAGAGTACTCTGATGAACTGCAAGCAGGCTTGAGGCCTTCCGGAGTATCTGGCACAAGTGGTGGCGTGTGCTGGGAAGAAGATGGCGACCAGCGGGAGCTTCAGGGAGCAGGAGAAAGGTGAGTACTGTTATTTTTTTATTTTTAATATGCCATATTACCTGCCTAGCTATATGCTGGGGACCATGTTACCTGCCTCTCTATATACTGGGGGCCATATTACCTGCCAAGCTGTATACTGGGGGCCATATTAGCTGCCTAGCTATATAATACCTGTCTTGCTGTATACTGGGGCGATATTACTTGCCTAGCTATACTGGGGGCCATATTACCTACCTATCTACCTATATACTGAGGGTCATATTACCTACCTATCTATATACTGGGACCATATTACCAGCATAGCTATACAGGGTGCCATACTACCTACATATTTATATACTGGGGCAATATTACCTACCTACCTATATAATGGGGGCCCTATTACCTACCAATATACTGGGGGCCATATTACCTACCTATCTATATACTTGGGGCATATTACCTGCCTAGCTATACTGGGGCCATATTACCTAACTATCTATATACTGGGGTCATGTTACCTACCTATCTACATACTAGGGGCCCTATTACCTACCTATATCCTGGGGGTCATATTACCTACCTATCTATATACTAGGGGCATATTACCTGCCTAGCTATTATGGGATCCATATTACCTACCTATCTATATACTGGGGCCATATTACCTGCCTAGCTATTATGGAATCCTTATTACCTACCTATCTATATACTGGGAGCATATTACCTGCCTATCTATATACTGGGAGCCCTATTACCTAGCTAACTATATACTGGGGGCCCTATTATCTGTCTTTCTACTGTTGGCCCTATTACCTACTTATGTACTGGGGGCCCTATTGCCTATCTATATCCTGGGGCCATATTACCTACCTATCTATATACTGGTTGTCCTATTACCTATATACCTACTGGGGGGACCATATTATCTATATACCTACTGGGGGACCCTATTACATATATATCTACCTACTGGGGAACATATAACCTTTATACCTACCTACTGGGGAACATATAATCTATATACTTACCTACTCGAGGGGGTCTGTAAACCTACCTAATAGTGGCCTATAAAGGAACTCCCCATCCCTCACATCAGGCACCTGGATCATAGAAAAACCAGTTGCTGTAGGTATAGGGCGTCACCATGCTAATCCAGTAGGTAGGTAGGTATATAGGTGCTGGACAAATGAGGATTCTAAAATGTTTGTGTGGTAAATTCTGCAGAGATGAGCCGTGGCCGGGAGAAGTCATCATGGTGGTCTGGGCTGGATGTCACTAAATGTAACTGCAGTGTATTCACTTATATTTCTGCAGGGCACCTACATACAACTAGTTTCTGCCACTTTCTGGCCACTGGATGGCGTTAATATACATCTTCAGAGCCTTGTACAACTGATAGTCACATGAGGTGGTCACGTTTTGTCATGCTCTGGCAGTATTATTTGATCCTTATGTAGTAATAGTTTTGAATCTTGGTTTTGTAGGAGTCTTTTTAGTATGGTATGGTATGTTTGATCCATGTATAGATGTATTATTTGGTGACTGTTGTTTATAATGTATTACACTGTCATATGTAGTTGAGCGATTTTGAAAAAGCAAGGTTGTCAGCGCTGATTTTCATTGCAGAGTGACTGCTGAGGTGATGGACGGGATCTATGTGAAATACACATACAATTAGTAACAGGAACATACGTTTTTTTTTCTCTGTAAAATACGTGCCTCAGTTCACAATGTGGCATGAAAAATGCTGAGTGAACGCAGCCCTACTGAGCAAAACTTCACACAAAGGGCTCGGGCCCCGGATGTTTTGGGACCCTAGCAACGCCCCTGGAGCTTGCATGAGCGCTGTGGCTCATTCAGTTAACTAATCGCTGTGGCTGATGGGAGTCGGACCCCCACCAATCTAATATTAATGGCATTTCCAAAGTCATTAATTTTAAAAGGCTGAATTACCCCTGTAAAATTCAAAAAAGCATAACCTGCTATAAATGTAGCAGAACTGAATTTGCACATGATTACATGAACGATATGTCTCCACATATATTAGCATTTTTGTCTATTATGCACATTTTCTTTTCTTGCTTTATTTTTGCAGATGATAGCAGATTGTTTTACATATGTCTGTTAATATGAGTACAAGGGTATATCAGGGCTGATTCATGCTTGTGTATGGGTGACTGCATGAGAATGATGTTATTATGAGGCTTGCACATACATAAGTTGCTGGTTTGGGTGGTTTGTCACACATTTGACTTATTTTGATTATGAAGGACACATTTCTACATCTAAACCTTATTAATGTGGACTGAACATGTGTCCACACTACCATCAAGACACATAACGGCACCAACACTGATACAGATGGACAAAGTAGAAGAGGAATTAAATTAAACAAGCTTTGGGGTCGTGTCATGTGTCACCTTCTCACTTTCTGATGCTACAGTATATCACTTTCTATTGTCAGTCATGAGACCTATCTGGCAAGCAACGTGTGTATATCTATGTATGAAAACTGTATGAAGACATGAATCACATAACATGTTTTTACAGATGATTTGTATGCTACCTTGGCTCCAATAAAAAGGTCACAAACAACCAAGTTAAATTTAAAGATCAGTCCTATATGAAATGACACATTTATCTGTATAATGGATAGGTTTAAACTATGCTGTATTATATTGGCACCTTCTATGTAGAGACATCTATGGGAGTTATTACCTTGCTTTTTCATATAGTGGGCAGTGAAAAATGGAGCTCCTAGTTGTTTGGGAAATCCTCCAAATCAAGGTCTAGTCTAAACTTCTGCTTAGGTCCAGGATTAAGCCCTAAAGTCCAGGGAAATAATATATATTTTAAGAAAAAGTGGCTTCAGGTTTAGTATTTACTGTATTTGTTTCGTTTTAAAGAGACCCCTATGACTCCTTCATTCAAAGGTTGACCGAGGTTGGCCTATATTTTGGGAACCATCCCCATTATGTTTCTGAAGGGAGACATTGTAATATTAGTGCTCATTTTTCCAACAGATGTACCGTAGGGAAAATGAAGCCAAGGGCCCATTACATACATACCATACAGGCAAGCTATGCAGCTGCTATGGGACCTTTGGTGAGAGCTTATCCAGCCTTGTTTACACCCATTCTCTTTGTTGTTGGGTCAGGATAAAAAGTGCAGGACTAACCTCTTCAGAGGAACTGCTTTACTACAAAACAGGGAGGTGGAAACTTGTCCCAGGGGTCTGGGAAGTATGTAATTAGGAAAACAAATACAAGGTCTTTCTGTCCTAGGTGGCAAAACAAAGCACCTTAATGAAGAACTTACTCTGCTATGGGTCCACCTCTCTTCTATATATGTTACTAGAGCATTGCTAAGTTTCTCCAGAACCAGGCGTGATATGACAGGTCTAGATCAGAGAAACCTCCCTGAACCACCACTGATAGGACAAGGGAGATAGGATATCTGAAAACAATAAAGCAGAGAAACCCCCTGAACCACCACAAATACTGTATAGGAACTTAAAATATCAAGCAAAGGACTTGAAAGCAATATCATTTACCTGGCTGAACAGTTTTTCTTAGCAATGAACAGAGCTAGCCATAAGTTTTACTTCCTTTCAGCTACATCACTTTCTTTGTCAAACTCCTAATGCATCATTAAAATTGGGATTCTCTGCTTCCTTTGGGATCCCTTTGGAATTTTTTTTTTAAATCTCGTACAACAATACAAAGTATATCCATCTAGGCTCTTTACAGGGCAATTAGGTGGCAAGATGAGCCATGTGGAGATGAGTCTGAATTATTTTTGTTGTCTTTAAAGCACACCAGGTGGTCAGCTTGAGTATTGCATGTAAGCTTATAAATCATCTTCATAGAAAACATTTTATTATTTGACGTTTCATCGTGATGAATGAATGACAAGTGTTCAGTGACAGCTTTATGTGTGCTATATCGGTGCCTGCAATAAATGAGACTTTTTGTGCCTTTCACTTTACTCTCCTCTGGCTGTAAGTCTAGGGTAGTACAACTTTCTTGCTTCATTTGATAAATGTTAAATTAATGTATGATGAAGTGCATTCCCAGTTTATGCAGAGTTTCATTTACTGCGCTCTCCAGTACTCCATTAACATGAAAAGGATAGCTTTCCGTCTTTCCACTGCACATACAGAAGAATTATGGGAGTGGAATGATGCATGAAAATAACCATTCATATGATAAAATGATTTTTCCCAAATACATTTACATGAAGTTTGTAGATGGCGCCTGAGGCCGGTCTAGAAAGATTGATGGAAATTGTCTTACAAGAAAATCTTTATAAATGTGCTGACACCCTAGATGACCCAACAACATCTCAAGCAATTGATATCATGATTCAACCGGGAGCTCGCTCTAGCCAAGTATGTGAAATATGTGCTTTTTAATGGAAAAAAAAAAGAAAAATTTTAATCCTCGGCACAAATAATTTGCATCTGTTCTGAGCAGTTGTTAATTATGTGTATGTTTACCGCAGCAAATAACTGAGCATAGTTCAATAATGTACTGTCAATGGCCACATGCTACATTGCCTGAACGTGTTTTCTGTCCCCGCTTCTATTTACTCTGCCCTGCATGTGGCAAGTAGGAACAATGGTTTCAAATGTCACTGCCATATGCATGGTAGAAAAGCATAATTACACGACAGAATACATTATGAATAAAAAAGGATTCTGTTTAAACAGACTTTAAACATATATATTTATTTTTTCAATTGTCTTCTATCTATGCAAGTTAAAATCCAGTTGGATTGTGCTGCCTACATGAAGTGCAAGCTTATTTTAGTACTATTATATTGTTGTATTGTTTTTGTTCTGCACATTCTTCTCTGAACATAACAATGTATTTCCTGTATAAAGCTTAAGTAATGGATCTGCTTAAATGACCCTTGGGCCGGGAGTGTGTCTGTTGCCCTATTCACATCCAAAGGGAAATATTAACTTGAGAAATGTGTACGCTAACGAAAGTATAATGCCAATTCGGAAGTGTGATTGACTTGGAACAGTTGTGTTCAATATCAAACTTGTAAACATTTGTTCGAACCCCGCCTAAGACCACTGAAGAACATCCCCAAAAGAGCCAATGTGGAGCAGGGTTTGTAGCCAGGATTGTGAAATTGTGCTGCCAAATCAGTACTGTGTGTAATGTAGATGAATGGAATAGATGACAATCACATGGATTTTCTATTCACTTTCGGTGGCCTGTAACTGTATTGGTTTATTGGCCAATTTTGAGCAACCCTGAATGTGCAGAACAGGGATGAACTGGCCAGCCAGAGAACAGAAGGATTATTCAGTGAGTTTATGCCCTAATAATGGACCCTTTGAGGTTCAGTAGAGTTCACAACACAATTAAAGTTAACATAGATGTAACCTGTGCATCTACAGAAGGGTCCAGTAGATATGGTGGCCCAATGTTCCATAAAAGCAGCTTCCTACTGTTTGTTAAATTGCATTTAAAGGACTGAGCTAATGAACTTTATAGCTTACCAGAGGATTGTTAGAGGAGCATGAAGGGTGCTCTATGATAAGATATTTTACAGTAATGGGCCTGTATCATGCTTCTGCACATGAGGCCTTTACTATATCCACCACTCCTTGTACTATACAGATGGTAAGACTGGTGAGGATGGTGAGACTACATCTCATACTGGTGAGATAGTTAAGTACAAGCTAGGTACATGAAAACTGAAATGGTCTTAAAATGCGGAATGCCAGATGATATAATCTTTAAATCAAACTCAGGAATGAGAGGGCACAATCTGAAATTACTTTGGTGGAAAATCAAAAGCAATGTCAGAGAATTGTTTTACCGAAAGAGTCGTCAATGCTTGGAATAAACTTCCAGCAGATGTAGTTGGAAAATCAATAGTACTTCTATCGTAATTATCTCTCTATTTTCTCCTGCCATCAATCTGTTGATTCCTATAATGCACTCTTTAATGCTCATCTGCACAAATTAATGTTGGCAATAGACCTGTACCCTTACTCTAAAATGTAACTTTTATTAAATAACTCGATTAAAATTGGTTGGGATATATTCAATAACGGCTGTTCCACTCACTGGGGATACTCTTTCCCTATACTATTCCCTATATAACCCTCTTTATCCGTCAGGGTATCGTCCCGAAAGGGTCGGCCCAACTTTCAATGACTGACCCTACTAAACCTCTAGTATGTCCCTACTATATCCATAATGAATCCTATGTGGATTATGTTATATTAGTCCCTTTGATATTAATCATAGACTAGAGTATGTTCCCATATACAATTACCACTCTTATTGATAATCCTTAATTTATACAGTGGAATATATTATGTATTAGGGTCTTATGGTAATATTTATATACATTCTGATGCAGCATTACCCCGAGACTGAAAAGGTTTATGAATATGAAGGGTAAAAATTCATTAATACAACCTTAAACGTCTGCTCTGACGCGTTTCCCCCCCCTCTATTGTATCGAGGGTTCCTCAGAGAGAGGATATCATACCAGACCCCCTGAGGAACCCCCCGATACAATAGAGGGGGGAAACGCGTCAGGGCAGACGTTTAAGGTCGTATTAATGAATTTTTACCCTTCATATTCATTAACCTTTTCAGTCACGGGGTAATGCTGCATCAGAATGTATATAAATGTTTACCATAAGACCCTAATATATAATATATTCCACTGCATAAATTAAGGATTATCAATAAGAGTGGTAATTGTATATGGGAACATACTCTAGTCTATGATTAATATCAATGGGACTAATATAACATAATCCACATAGGATTCACTATGGATATAGTAGGGACGTACTAGAGGTTTAGTAGGGTCAGTCATTGAAAGTTGGGCCCGATACCCTGACTGATAAAGAGGGTTATATAGGGAATAGTATAGGGAAAGAGTATCCCCAGCGAGTGGAACAGCCATTATTGAATATATCCCAACCAATTTTAATCGAGTTATTTAATAAAAGTTACATTTTAGAGTAAGGGATTTGTTACTTTATGCAGTGAAATAGAAACCACGAATCCTGGATAGATTTATTTATTTTTTTTGGTGTCAATAGACCTGTAGCCTGTAGTCTGTAAATGCCCCTTAAACCATTTTGCAATCAAATCAATGATGCTATGTGACTTTAAAATGTCTGAAGAACAGTTCTAATACCATTTTTTTGAATCCAGATTCATTTCCAGATTTTGAAATATATTCCTTAAGGTTTTTACCTCCATAATGTCTATGACTTTGATGCTGGCAAGGCATATGGAGTCCCTTCTGCATTTCATCTACACATAACAAAGAAGCGTTATGCCCAGAACCTTTAGAACTTTCCAGAACATAGTGTTTATAATTTGCCTTCATCCATGTAACTAGCAGTGTTCCTACAGGTTTGTCATGGTTACATGCATTCCTGCACATAAGCGCAAAGTACCTTATAAACAACATCCGCAATTAGTAATGCACTGAAACATGGCGCACACAGTGGCTCTGGAATGTCTTTATTTAGGCGTTATCCAGATGTGTCTAAATATACAGCCAGGAAACTCAGTAATGTGCAAGTTTATAAATGTCATGTCACATTTTTCTGAGTGTTCAGTATAACTTGCGGTACAGTGTTGTGTAATGCATTTTTTAAAGTTCTGGTGTACCACTATTTATAACCATGCTCTTTCTGTTTAATAAGATTTTCTGCAAGATGTTTCTTTCAATATAGTTTGCCTTATTTCTTAATGCAAATCAAACCATATCATATAAAAACTCAATTAAATGGGACAGAATTTTGTTGTGATTACATATTGGTAGACAATCTAAGTCAACAAGAAATTAAATAACCAAGCAAGTAGTATGAACCGTAGAATGCGTTTATAATTTCGTTCTATGCAATTCATTAGCTGATTTTAATCTATATACCTGCCATTTAGAGCTAGCAATTTCACCGTAAGGGATGAAATAAAGTGAAAGTGCAACTTTTAGCACTGTTTTTTTGTGTTATCCTTGTAGCAGTCAGAGCTCTTTTTTTAGCGCAGGTCCCTTGCATTGTCATAAAATTAAAATATCGCATTCAGCCACCAATAGAGGCCATATGGGAGTTGATGCAGATATAGTATAGAGATAGCTCTTACACCTACTCTAGTGTTGGATAAACATAGCCGGAAGATAATATTTTAAGATTATGGTTATGCAGATTTGGAGCTCTGTACAATAGAAATAGAGTCCTGAGCTAAATCATATAGAAAAAATAGGTTTGTAAAAACAGTATTTTGAAATGATTTAGATTACATTTAAAGAGTAAAAAAAAGGTGTTTAAGGGTAGAGAATCCCCTTAGAGGGACTAATTACCAATATATTTCTACCACTCCAGTGTTCCCACTGGTCCTGCAGTGATGTCTGTCCTCAGCGATCCTGAGCTGTTCAGTACAATCAAGCATTAATGTAGCGTCATGTGAATTATGTGCATGACATCATCACTGCAGAGCAGGGATACACCAGAATGGTAGGGGATTTACGGGTGAGTAACTAGCATTTATTTTTCTATTTTAGTTTTGGAATAGTTTCTTACACAGTTTTGTAAAAAATATAAATCTCTTTTTTAAAATGGAAATACAGCTCAGTAAAATACAAGGAACTTTTAATGTAGTCATAGCTATAGCTTTATCCATCAGTATGTTAGTCTTTAGCTTTGCACTCATTAGTGTCTAATATCTACAACTAGTCATGGTTGTATGTCATTAACTAGGACATTTTCCCATACATGGTGGTGATTAACTTAATGTGTCTTGGCAAAGAACATTAGTAATTACTTAAACACACAGACTCCTGGACAGAGTGATACATATAGAGAGGGAAGGGCATTCCAGGGCCACAAGAGGGATACCATAACATTCATGCAGCTGACGCTCTTTGGGAGGCAGGTGGACGTGATGCTGAGGAGCAGTTTGGAAAGTGTGGATTCAGCAGAACATGACCTGGCCACACTTGAGGGTAAGACACAATGTTTATCAATTTACCATCATTATCGCCATTCATGAGTTTTTTCTTTTGTCAAAACACAGTTGGGTTATTGCACAAATCATAGTCATACACAAGCTAAGTTATATTTGATTTATTTTCCATAATATTACACAATTTTATATGTATAGCATATTCATTCTGGTGGGTGATACTTTTTCTTTCTGCAATCCCTTTCAGTTTGGCACTTATTTTGCTTTATTTTTACCATAGTTTTTTAATATTTGTTACTTGTGTTTTTGGGGAGTTTGTTTAATAATTTTGTTCTGATTTATACACAGAAAAGAAGAAACATGGAAATGGTGAAGAATCTAGTTCTTCAGCACCAAACACATCAAAGATACCTTTGACACCTGAGCAAGAAGATATGTCAATGAAGCAACATGACGAATCCACTGTCCATCAAACTGGGATGCTAAAACCTATCCAGAAGGTACATGAGCTGCTCCGGGACCATGGAAGAGAAATCAAGGAAAATCAAAAACAGCAGTGTCACATCCTAAGACATGGATTTCAGAGGATAGAGAAAAAGATGGATTCAATGACTAGTGCATTGTACAAGGTTCACAAAAGTATTCTTACTCTTTCCCAGTGAATGTTAGCTTTGGCCCGTCAGACTGCCACTATGAACGCTGAGCTGGTGAAAACCAATAGTCAGATTGCTTCCACCTTCCAGCGCCTCATCCAACTGAAAGAACTTGAACTTTCCAAAAATACTTCTCAGTCCTCTCCCCCAACAGAGCCAAGCAACTCTAACAGTTCTGTGATGCCACGGAAGTTCCGAACCCGAGGAGGAAGGCGACTTTCTACCTAAGGACTAAAGAGAAGCTGGATAACATTTGGTCTATACAATTATGGGAGAGTTCCACTATTATTAAATTTTTGAGCTTGCTTTGCATTTTTGATTCTGAAAGAACTCTATTTTTTTTTTTTTTTTTATCTAGTAACTTATGGTTTTAGAGCTTCTATTAAAACTTTTCTGTTTAGAACATTTTGTTTCTGTGTTACTTAATTGAATTTCTTTTTGTCCCACTGTATATGAATATCTCAAATTAGTGCAGTTTTTTTTGGAGGGAACCCACAACCCAAAGAGTAAATCTGACCATACTCAAAAGACAGCCATGGTAAGAGCCCTGACATTCTCTATTGTCAGGTAGAGGGGAGATAAACAACTGCCACATACCTCTGGCAGCTCTTACCTCCTAAGAAACAAAGCATCCTTCTTGATAGCAAAAACTGGGGGACAATTCGGCCTTGTCCCCACGGCACTGTTTTTTAGCTGGTTTTCGGTTTTAAAAACTGTCTGCAAACCGGCTGATAAACTTTTACATGGACCTTACTGGAAAATCCGTGCAGTAGTCCCCACTGCACGGATTTTCCGCCTGGCGGTTTTTCAGACCACCGGCGGTCCGAAAAACATAGAACATGTTCATTCTTCCAACTGGTTTTCGGACGGAAGATGAACATGTTTATGTGAAGAGGAGGGCTTTTCTCCGCTAACCTTGGAGAAAAGCCATCCCCCGGCGACCGTGTGCACGGCACGAAAACGTTACAAATACTGGTCGGATAAACCGACCGGTATTTGTCCTGTACTGTTTATACGGCCCCTTATGGAGCCTCATTACACATTAGACGTACGGTATGTCAAAGCAATATTACCAGGATCTGCTAATATACTACACATGGCCGACCTAAGCTTCTTCCACATCATTTTCAGGTTATCCCATATCCTATGGTACAAGTCTTTTTTTTGGATCAAAGAAGATCGAATCTTAACACGGGAGAAGGGTATGTTCACTAACATTTCCATGGGAAATCTTTTTCCTTCCCTTTGTGCTAAGAACTGATCCTACTTTTGATCAACAAAGACATTTGAAACAGTGGCTCTCCTGAACATAATGTATAAGTCTCTTTAGCTCATATATCTATGGTCTGTAAAGTTTTAAATTATGGAAATATGTTTTAATGTTCAGTATTGAAATGAGATACAACTAGGTATCCTCATCTCCCATGTCCTATACAAAAGTTATGGACTAAATACTCAGTGCTTTGGATCCACTGTGACTACAATTGTCTTCTCAGTATTTTTGTATATTAACTACTTTACATTGTACATGCTGGTAGTTTTATGATCAGATCATCTGGTATATTCCAAAATCACCCTTTGAATTACCAAAAGTTCTCGGGAAAAATGGGTCAAAATAAGGAGAACAGAGCAGCAAATACCAAATCTCTTAACCTGTACTCTTAGCCAAACTCAGAAAAACCTGACATAAATGTATTATTTGATTTTGGGATGACTAGTGTTCTTTTTCTTCTACTGCTTATGAACTATGGACGATGTATATTAAATCATCTATACCTGTTACTTTTTTGAAATATTTAAAGAAAGGTACAAAACAGTAAAAAATATGTTATTAAAAGACTTACAAATATGAGGATTAAACAGAATAAATTAAATATAGTATTTATATTTAACACTACATAGTTGTTGTATTATTTTTGTAACTTGCTACGTAAAGAATATGGATAGAGATTAGATGGTGCTTTTATAACACAGAAAAGATGCAATGAAATTCATTCATAGGTAAATATTAAGAACACATTAATGATAATCCCATCAATCTATATACTGCTTTAAAATGCGGGTTTTACATATGCCAGTACATTTTGTAGCACTGTAGGATACTATTTCTTAAAATAAGCAAAGAGTGAGAAAATTCTCAACCCTTTTTTATGCATCTCAAGGAAGAGATGTAAGTCCTGTACAATGATAGAAAGACTAGAAGGTGATAGAATTTAAAAAAGGAATGACACCTTTGAATGGAAATGAAGAGATCAATAATACATTATGTAGAGCTGCATGCCAGTCTCATGTGGTGCAGCTTTGATTGTGTGAGAGATCCAGAGGGAAGGTGCAGCTCTAGAGAAGTTATAGAGGTGTCCAAGGCATATATCAAGAGATGAATGGAAAGGAATAATATGGCTCAGGAGGGATGGGATCAATGGCATTGTATTTGGATGTATGGATATGCTTTAAACTGTGCTATAAATCTACTGGTCAACACCATCTACATAAAGTACTACTGATTTGTTTTTTTTCTTCTTTGTAACAATTACACTTTATGTTCTTTGGAAGAAAATCACACAGAAAAATCTTCAATCCAAATGGTTTTATACTAATCAAATCTATGACTGTTTCAAAAAAATATGTAATCGTCTGTTACATTTTATAAATTTAATAAAGTGTTTTTCACAAATACAGATGTAGTTTGCATGTTCATATTATTAGTGATCATGTTGGCTCCTATACATGTAAAGGCTGCTATTAGTGAATTACTTAACCAGCCAATATATTCAGGGGGAGATATATGGATACATATATAGAGCATTCTCCATTTCTGGCTTTTAAAGTATCTTTCATCATTTAGAAAAACAGCTTACATATCATAGCGATGTTCAATTTATGGATTTACTAGTTGTATATCAAGATCACTAGCAAAGAGGTAAAAGTGATTTGCTTAGTGCTACATCCCGCATTGATGATTCCTGGAAGCCAGAGGAAATTGGTCATAGACTGTGCATGACCTGAACTCCAACAGATTACTCATAAACATGACTAAATGATGGGTTGGCTTTAATTCTCAAGTAACAGAAACTCTAGGGAAGACACTATAAATGTAACATAAGGTATTATATTATTATCATTGGCTAAACTTGCACCTCTTTAACTCAATACTACGTTTTTCCTTTAGCCATGTCCGCTGTGGACGGCAAAGGATTGTCTCCAAAATAATCAAGAGATAAAACCAACAAACCAACTAAGACCATGTTCTTCCATAGCACCTGTCACCACGTTAGAGCTTTCTACACTAGTATATGTCTTTATGCAGAAATTAAGGGTACAATGGTGCCCATTAAATAGCCTCCTAAAATAAGGAAGACTATAAAATAGGTTGACAAGTTTATATTTTGCATTGTGTTATCACAGTGCACTGAAGATGCAGGTAAATTTAAAATTTAGCTCTGATGAATTTCAAAAGCATCTAAACATGAAGCCTCGGGTGAACACCAAAATTCTCTATGGGCCACATGTATAAAAACTGTCTAAGTCTAAAATTCACTGTAGTGCCCATTGCAACCAATCAGAGCACCCCTTTAATTTCTCCAGAGCACTATCGGAAATGAAAGGGGCAAATTGATTGGTTGCTATGGGCAACAAAGTGAAATTTAGACCTAGACACTTTTCATACATGTGGCCCTATGTGATTGGCTAAACTTTCAAGTAATAACGTCTCCATTATATGAACCTTTGGTTGCAGTAGTGCAATATAGGATAGTGTTAGGGTTGTATAGTTTAAATTTTGAGCAGGTTGATTACATATACATTTTCAGATTTTCCATAAACAGAATAAGCAAATGTTTAGAATACGTAAAAAATCTTAGATTTAAACTAAATAATTATTGTTTACGATAGGAGAAATACTGTATTTTGATCTACATCTCTTACCCGGAGTCTATAAAAGTCCAAATTTATATTGTGTGTAAACAAACATCTCCTTCTTAAGGGAATGCTGTATCTGCTAGACTAAACAAACCTTCCAAACACATCGTACTATCCTTGTCCTCCCAGCTGCTTAGTCTAGTGTCCTGATGAGTATGGCTGGAATTTTAGCCCGTTATAAAAGCTCTTCCAAATCAGAAGCAACTGCCGAGTGCCAAACTCAGTTGGATGTGAGACAGCTGGAGAAAGGGAATACTGTGTCATCATATATCTTACCTACAAGCCACGTCTTATTGTGATTAGTTGGACTTGTTTGTCCGTAGTGCTGAGACAAGACGAGAAATGTTCAACATAAAAATAGGAGCATTTGCTATAAATCTGCTGCACAAGATTACAATCACATGTTTGTGTATTAGTTATTAAAAGATCACCAAGGTATTATGTTACGGTATGGGGCCAAGTAGTTTTACAGATAGAGAACATTTCTATTTACTTTGGTACATGCTTTAAAATGGAGCCTTTGAAAAAGGATACTGTCATATTTCTTGAGCAAGATTTTATAGAAACTTGGTTGGGTTACATTTCATTCCTCTGCGATATTTTAGCTTAACAGCTAGAAGTATAATGTGAATGGGGACTTATGAAATTGTTGGTATGACCCTTATGTTGACAAACTGTTTTCTTGCTTTATTTATTACTTATACAAATAGCTGGGTGATTACTCTCAACCAATTGGGCAAGAAGAATCTTTCAGTGACCCACTGGATAGAGGCTGGAGGGTACAATCAGATATGGACATCTTTGCCTTTATTTAAATACAAGATTGTACAACTTTCGAAATAACCTTCACTGAATATTTCCAATCATTTTGCTGTTCTATAGTTTGTGTAATCCCTTCTCATAGATTGGTGTCCTTACTGGTTTTAATATAAATTTGACCAAGTCAGATTTTCTTGCTCTCTTCCTACCTTCGCACAGTGTTAGGCTATGTTCATATGGCTTAACTGCGGGACGTAATTACGCCCCGCAATTACGCCGTGTGGCCGGGGGGGGCGGTGCGGGAGCGGGGGAGGGAGCGGGGGGGCCGTAACCTCGCCGGCCCATAGACAATCAGTGCTAGCGGCGCGTATACGCCGCTGGTAATTCACATGTCACTTATCTCCCCCCGCGGCGTATTCGCCGAGCAGGGAGAGGAGATGTAATCCATAGTTCTCTATGAGAACTGTGGATTACCGTAGTTACTAGGACGTATTCAGCCCATAATTTGCGCCCTCAGGCGCGTAATTACGGACTGAAATACGTCCAGAATTAAGCCGTGTGAACATGGCCTTAGAGATAACAGCTGACAGAGAATGGAATTTTCAAGGCAGATCAGAGTGAGAGTGGAGAAAGCATCCAAGCAGGGCAGATCACACCTGCTGAACTTCTTGAGATAGCAGATAAAGAGGTAAACACACACATGGATTCTAAAGGAGAAATGGAAGAGATCATGTAGGATGTATGAGTGCTGAAAGAGGAGGGAAAACAGACCTTGCATAGGTTTCCTACACCCATTAGCATCAGTGCCTGCCAGTAAAAGAGAGAAGAGATCACTTCTGAGCTATAGAAGAGAAATCATTCCAGAAATGAAGCTTTACTGATACATGAGAGTTTGTGAAGACAACAGCATCCCAGACATAGAGACCTCACATCTAGCATGTATTACTGGGAGAGACATGTCCACATGAGAAGAGTCTAAAACTAGTCACTGACTGCAGACTACATTGCATGGGCTGTAATAATAAATAAAATAACGAATACGGTACACTGCAAATTAGTGCAACTTTGTTTTAGCTGAAGGTAACCACTTATTTTTTGTATAAATCATGTCTAAGGTGTCCAGAGCCTTTAAGCAGGACATCCAATAGATGTCTGACTTTAAAATGGACTGTAGCATGACAAATTATGTCTATTACCTATAAAAGTGTTGTCCACTTTGGACAATCCCTTCTTAGTGATATTGGGCCCCAGTAATAAGCTAATCACTGGGAGTCTCATTGCTTAAACCTAAGGCAATTTGCAGGATTTAATTGGGTTTAATACCCCTGTAGCTCTACCACAAACCTGGATAAGAAGCTGTAAATTTGCTGTATGGTCAAGCTCAAGCGATGATACAATAGTGTTCAGGCCAACTCTAGCAAGAGGACACCGCTATAGAAAGCCCTTTAATAGTAATCTCATGACCAATCCTGGTCATTTGGTAACTGAACATGTGTTCCTGTCTATGTATTAAATTTGCCCAGTCATACATCGTTTTAGTATTTAAACCCATTGCTTAATACTGTAAACTCTGAAATAATGATCAAATATACAAAAAAACGTTTAGGTCTAAAACTCACTCTTTTGCCCATAGTAACCTATGGGCAAAAAAGTGAGTTTTAGACCTAGACAGGTTCATACATGTGGCCCATAGATTTTAACAGTATGTGGTGTTTTCCAAGATTTTGGACTCCTTATGTTTTTTGTGGTTTGAATGCAGTGTATGATATGTTTAAATGTCAAATTTTTCTGTGTGGAATCATGTAAAATCTGTATCTTCCTGTGAATTTTAGACATGGACTGCAAAATGTTTGTGGCAGATTTCAATGAGACCACTACATGTTTTGGCTGTTCATGGCAAAACGTAACCAGATTTTGTGCTACTGAAGTGACTTGTCACTTTTCTTTTCATATTGCACATTTGCAGAATTCAAGTTTCCAGTACTCTCTCTACTAATCAGGGCTACCTATTGATCGTAAGCAGCTAATATGGAATACACGGAGGTATCTAAAAAATTCAGTTGGCTGAATTTAGCTTTCCAGTGCTTTGCTTACTAATCAGGGCTACCTATTGGTCATAAGCATCTAACAGTGGATACATGAAGGAATATAAATAATTTTCATTGTATTTATCTTTTGAGTACATTGGCTACAAAACAATGCTACCTGTTAGGCATAAACAGCTAATGGGACTCATGGGATTTATAACATAGATGTACAACATGTACTAGTTATTAAGATCTATATGTTGTCCGAATACAAACAAATAAAATAACATAAATGTGTTTAAAAAATATAACAAATTGCACAAAAATATTTTGTATTGATAAATAGAAGAATGATTTCTCTGTAGCAATAACTCATGGTGTGTGTAAAACTCTGGGCAGATACTTCCTGACATCAGGTGGAAAGCAGCGCTCAATCTGCTATGTTGGCACATAACTTAATGAGCAGAGCCAAGTGAATATCTGTTATTACTATAGATGTGTTCATGGCTGACTGTGCAGTGTCACAACAGAGCAAAGTGCACTGACATGTATATCAACACTATATCCATTCATATTAGCAGTGGATCAATACATTAGTGCTGTAATTAGATGTGACAGGATATTTCCTAGCACTCTAATGATGGGGAACAGTTTTAATAGGGTTTAAGCACTTTATATTGACATACAGTCATATTAGAATAAGATATGTGGTGGATAAATATTTCTAAAACTGAAGTCAAAACCAATATATTTCATTTTAATTGTTACTCCATTATATGTACCACCATATTTACCCTGATAAGAAAGCTTTATATGTAATGTCATGACCACAAACCATTAATGTTCCATCTAAATCAGATTTATGTTTACACTTTTGCAATTTAAAGGGACCCTTCGTCAGAAAGGGGTATTTTTGTTGAAATCAGTATTCCTATAAAACATTTTTTTAGAAAGTTTGCCATTATTTTTTTTATATTTCAGCAGTGTTATGGAAGTAAATATTGCATATAAAATATTTACTATCTCTAACTGTAATGATCAAGAGATAAAACTTATGAATGGCTGGACAGACTAATCTCAATTTACTGTTAATGGTGCATAAAAAGCTTTATCTAGCCTCATTACAAATATTAGGTAGTGACATAATGATCGCTCTATTGTTTTCTGGACAGGCCTAGATAAAAATGAAATAGACAGACAGAGCGATACATGAAAGGGTAATGAGTTAATCTATTTCTGCTTTGCGGGAGTAGTTTTTTCACTATTATTAGGTTCCTTCTGACAAGATTTACCTCTCTTAGGCTCTTGGTGGGGCTGGAAATGAACAATCAAGCAATCCTTACTGCCGTGCTATCACAGAGGGGAAGTCTAAAAGACAAAACAGAAAGTAATGTACACAGGGGAACTTTAAAATTGTATGTTTAAAAAAACAACCACACAATTTTTACAAAATAAATGACATATATTAGTGAAATATTGCTTGTCAATATGGGAAAAAAATGATGGTACCTAACCTTTAAAAGGTTTTATTTAGAAATATTGTCTCTTATTTATGACCAATGTTTGGTATTACAGGCCTAAGCCTATTAAAAAGAATGTACCTAAAGTGCAACACTAGACAAAGTCCATAAATTGGAGTTACAGGCTTTTTTTTTTTTTTTTTTTTTTTTTAAACCAAGGCTCTCTTTGTGCAAACCCCTGGACTACCCCTTTACGTTATGATTGTTAAATTTTGAATGTTTCATTTATCGTTAATAATTCTTTAGCTTTTGTGACATGGTAGATACTGCTTGTTGGGTCCCAGGCCAATATGAAGCATTTGCATTTTTTTAATTATTTCATTTATGGAGCAAATGGTTCACTGAAACCTGCATGCCACTTCTTATGTCAACCATAGTCTGAAAGGAAGGAAATGTTGTAAAAGGGTTTTCCTGTTACAACAATGCCTACATGTGAGATTGGTCCTTTGTCAATAAATTGATCCAAAGTATTTTCCTGCTGGGACAGACAGTGATCAACTATCATTTTTGAAGAAACCCAAAGTATTTAATTTCTGAACAGTGCTGCTAAGGGGAAAATATAAGCATTACATAATTACTGTTGAGAACAATAGGTTGTGTGTGTAATGCAGGAAAAGACATGTCCTTCACAGAGAGACCCTTTTCATAAAATCTCTCCTGTTTGGCCAAGATGTCAAGATCTTGAAAAAGGAACCAATTCTATGGGCGCCATGTATAAACGGGGCTGGAGCATTTTTGTCGCGTGACTTTTGCCCAAAAACCTGTTGAAGCCTCTGTTCGACATATGTATGAAGTGTTGTGCACCAAGAACTGGCACAAGTCCGACATCCTCACCGATTTTGTTTGCACCAATTCTTAGGGGGCATGTAGCACCAGATTCATAAGATTGGACTCATCTATGGATGTGTCTTGTCAGAATGTGGTGCACAAATATCATACTAATCCATGCCAGTTGCAAACTGGCAAGAAAAATGTTGGCGCATGTTTTGGTGCATGTTTTCGTCTCATAGTGAGACACATTCATAAAGTTATGTGAAGAACTTTCATACACACTGATGAATGCTACACTAACCTACAAAGAAGTATAACTGTCTAGTCTGTGCCAGTTTTCATACATTTCATACATTGCCTTATATTTGCAAAGTTTTCTAATAAGGAAAGTTAGAATGTTAACTTATGGTCAGCCATAATCAGCTGATATCAGTGGTAAGAGCATTTGTTGGTATGCCCAGGCTAGGACATCGTTAATTTTAGCATTTTGATAATTAGTATAATAACCCTACATGAAACACTTATCAGGATCAAATGTTTCTTTTGGCCACTTTATTGCAAATTTGAGGTTTTCGATAAGGGCCAGGAATTGATACAACAGGAATGGAATAATATGACTTTTCTTTTCTATTACATCAGATGCATCAAAAGCAACTGCATCCAACTGCCCCATATGGCTCTAGCATTTTTTGGCTTCCTTTAGTTTTTGTTTGCCTGACATGCCTGTACAAATAGTATCTGCACAAAAATAAAAAATCTTTAATAACTATAAAACTTTGAGTTGTTATCTTATTAAACATTTCTTGGATCTGTCAGGGATATAACTAAGGGACACAGAGGTAGAAATCATAACGAAGTCCTGATGCTTAACTGGTTGACAACCACCCATAGACTTTAAGGGCGACATGTATGAAACTTGGTGCCGACACACCAGTTCTAAATCGATATAGAGGTGTGTAGTATAGTATGTATAAAAGAGTGTTATGCCCCAAACATTGGAACACAGAGTGTTGTGTGCCAAACTTTGTATAACCCATGGTATGGATATGTATGGCAGTTTCGCACCAAACTTTGGGACATTCTTGGTGCAGTATTGGTGTATTCAAAAGTGTCATGTCTAGTGCAGACTGCGCCAAGTTGTGGTGCACGATTATTAATACATCTGTGGGACAGAAAATACGCCAGAAAATTGGTGCAGCCCTATTAATACATGTTGCCCCAAATGTCTGGGCCTTGGCCATTTTAAAATGTCCATTGAGAAGTTGCAGCTGCCCACTAATTGGGCAGCTGCTAGAGTAGAAAGTCAGCTGTCAGAAGTTGGGCTCTCCTCTGAGAAGGCAGAGATAGATTATTACTGATAATCCCTGCTTTCCTGATCATTTTATCTACATTGCTCAATGAGCACTTGTGAAGCCTTGTGGTTTCCTAATTCCCGACTCAGTAGTTTCAGATGCTGCTGGCTCTTTAGAGACCCAGAGGTGCAAGAGGTGCACTTCCCCTGTTTCCCATGTAACTGGAGTTAGTATATCAGTGTTTATGGGGTAAAGTATGAAAAATAAAATAAAAAGCACACATGCAAAAAATAAATAAGTAAATAAAAATAAATCCTGACAGCCCAAACTGCAGCTTTTAGCCCCGCCCCTGACAATCCAAAAACTTTGTACCACTTTTCTATACAGTAGATATCTGTGATACAATTACAAAGCTTTTTTAGTGTCACTTATGCAGTTATAAAAATAAATTTTAAGAAAAGTGAAATCCAAATTTTTTATTCAATTTCTTGACCATTTTTGTTTAAATTATTAAAAAATAATCTAAGGTAAAAATGTAATAAAAATGAAACCTTAGTTATCATATAAAAAAACCCCAAATAATAAAATTATTGAGTGTGAGAAACCATTTTAGCGTTCAAACCTACATGTACTAAAGAAAATGAAAATGAGCCTAGTCAGAAAAAGGAATAAAAGACCCAGTCAAGAGCTGGTTAACCCCTTAAGGACCTAGCCAGTTTTGGCCTTACTGACACAGCGCTATTTTTGAAATCTGACATGTGTCACTTTATGTGAGAATAACTTTTTGACACTTTTACCTATCCATGTGATTCAGAGATTGTTTTCTCGTGACACATTGTGCTTTAAGTTAGTAAGAAAATGTTATCCATACAAGCCTTGTTTGTTTGTGAAAAATATCAAAATTTCATGAAAATTTAGAAAAATCTGTGATTTTGAAAGTTCCAAAATTTGCAATATATATTTTTTTAGGGACCATTCCAGTTCTGACGTGGCTTTGAGGGGCCTGTATGTTAGATACCCCCATAAATGATGCCTTCTAAGAAACTAGACCCCTTAAAGTATTTACAACAGTGTTTAGGAAGTTTGATAACCCTTTAGGTATTTCACAGAAATTAAAGCAAAGTGGAGGCGAAATTTCAAAATTTCACTATTTTTGCAGATTTTCAATATTTATCCATTATTCACTGAAATACGGTAAATGTGACTAGGTAAATGCAATGTAATATCATTTCCCCCAGGTCTGCCGTTTTTAGAAATATCCAATATGTGGCCCTAGTGCATTATTTGGCTCAACCATAAGCCCCAGAATAGGAGGAGCACCTACTGGACTCTGGGGTCTCATTTTCAATGCAATTTTATTTAGGCGCCATTTCAGGTTTGAGGAGGCCCTAAGGTGCTAAAACTTAATAAACACCCCTAAAAAGACCCCATATTGGAAACTACACCCCTTAAGGTATATATACAGGTGTGTAGTGAGTATATCGACCCCACAGGTGATTCACAATTTTTTTTTTAGCATTAGGCTGTGAAAATGAAAAAACATTTTTTTCCAATAATCTGCAATTTTAGCTTAAAATGTTTCATATTTACAAGGAATCCTGGAAAAAAGAACCCCAAAACTTTGTTAAGCAATTTCTTCCAAGTTCGGCAATACCTTACATGTGGGTGTAAACTGCTGTTTGGGCGCATGGCAGGGCGTACAAGGGAGGGAGCGCTATTTGGCTTTTGGAACACAGATTTTGGTGGGGCCATGTCGCATTTGCAAAGCCACCAAAGAACCAGAACAGGTGAAATCTTCCAGAAGTCGCCCCATTTTAGAATAAACACCCTTCATGGATCTCATATAGGGGTATATTGTGCATTTTTGGCACACAGGTGTTCCATCGTTTTTTTTAGCATTGGGACATGAAAATGGGGGGGGGGGGGGGGGAACGCAGTTCCCCCAAATGTTTTTTGGGCTTCAATTTTACAGCGTTCGCCATGCAGTGTAAATGATGTGGTAACTTTACTATGAGGGTCGGTACAATTACAATGATATAAATTATATTTAGTTTTTTATGTTTTATTACTTTTACACAATAGACGTCTATAAAAAATTGCGTTTTTATGTTGTCCTATTCTGACAGCTATAACTTTTTTATTGTGCTGCATGTGGAGCTGTGTAGGGGCTTGTTTTTTGCGGGATGAGTTGAAGTTTTTATTTGTACCATTATGGGGTGCATACAACACTTTGTTCACTTTTTATTAAGGTTTTTGTGAGGTGTTTTGAACAAAATACAGCAATCCTGGTAGTTTTTTTATTTTTATTTTTTATAGCGGTCACTCTGCGTTAGATATGACATGCTAGCTTTACTCATCAGGTCGATACGATTACAGCAATACCCAATTTGTATACTTTTTTATTTTTTACTGCTTTTATACAATAAAAACTCTTTTATTCAATCAGGAAAACACATTTTTGCATCACCATAGTCTGAGAACCATAACTTTTTTATTTTTCTGTGTATGTAGCTGTGTACAGGCTTATTTTTTGCGGGATGAGATGACATTTTTATTGGTATCATTTTGGGGGGACAAGACTTTTTGATCAGTTTTAAATCCGTTTTTTGGAAGGCAGAGTGAAGAAAATACTGCAATCCTAGTAGTGTTTTTTATTTTTATTTTTAACAGCGCTCACTGTGCAGTATCCGTAATAAGTTAGCTTTACTCTGTGGGTCGATACGATTACGGCGATACCCAATTTATATAGTTTTTTTTATGTTGAAGCACTTTAAAAAAAAAAGTGTTTTTAGTGTGTAAAAGAATATTTATGCATCGCTATCTTCTGAGAGCCATAACTTTTTTATTTTTCCGTATACAGAGCTGTGTAAGGACTTTTTTTTTTGCGGGATGAACTGACGTTTTAATTGGTACAACGTTGGCGTTTATAGGAGTTTTTGATCACTTTTATTCCATTTTATGTGCTGCGGGATGAACAAAAATCTTAATTCTGTGATTTTTTTTTTTTTTTTTTACAGCGTTCACTGCACGGGTTAATTAACATGTCAGATTTATAGGGTAGGTCGTTACACATGCAGCGATACCAAATATGAGTACTTTATTTATTTTTGATCTTTTTTTGGGCGATTGGCGATTGTAAAGGGGAAAAGGGCGGTGTACATGTTTTTATTTTATTTTTCGTTTGTGTTCTACTTGTTTTTCACTTTTTTTTACTTTTTCAAATTTTTTTTACTTTCTTACTTCAGATCCCTCATTCAATAGGAATCAATGCACAGCTTGTTGCTGTGCACTGGTTCCTATGGTAACTGTCAGTCACGATGCCGGGCCATGCCCACAGGGCACGGCCGGGCATCGTGACGTCATAGACAATCCGGAAGGCATAGAATGCCTTCCGTGCTGTCTGTCAGCACACAGCAGCCGCACGATCGTGCGCTGCTGACGCCGACAGAGACGCAGGAGGAGAGATCTCCTCCTGCGTCTCTCTTAGTTATTGCGACCCGATGGTCGTGATAACTAAGGGGTTAACCGGCCCCCCCCCCCGGAGCGATCCAGGGTCAGGGCTGACGCTGAGGGATGTCAGCTGTAATATACAGCTGACACCCCGCGCCGATCGCGCGAACTCTGCTTTAGAGTTCGCGCGATCCTCAGGACGTATGCATACATCCAGGGGCGTGAACCCCAAAACGACTTGGACGTATGCATGCGTCTAAGGTCGTTAAGGTGTTAAAGGGGTTTTGCCACAATCTCATGTCATACCTCCTGCATCCAGCTCTTCAGCTCTGTGTGCTCAGAAGGGGCGTGTGTGATTTGTTTGAATTGCATATCATGTGACCCAGCAGGATGACATCACCAGGCCTTTTCTCTCTCTAGTGAAAGGTCTATTTATGTATAGAATTGTAAGTCTTTACATTGTAGCTGAGAGGTAACATTTTTGCTTTACAGCACAAGGGTCCTTGGTTCAAATCCCTGCAGGAACTTAACGTGTGGATTTTTTTTCCCTCTTTATCAATGCACATACCTCATTGAGGTTTCTTTTTTTCTTATTTGCACTGTTTGACTAATTACTAACTTGTCCAAAGGACAGGAGTAGAATGACAGCACCTGGGGTTTGAACACTCAGTAGCTACCTGAGAAGAGAGGTGATGTCTGAGCATGTGCGACCAGGAGTGAGGAGCTCTCAGCCCTGGTCGTATCCCCTGGAGACGAGCTGTAAACAATGGATCACTAAAGGAGCAGCTAAAACAAAAACGATCCAGAATTTTTTAATATTGATGAATGGTGAAAATGTTTATTATTTAATTTTCAAACTTCTCACGTCAATTTTACTTCATGGCAAAACCCCTTTAAGTGGGCCTAGTGGCCTGCTGTCCCATTGAAGGGTACTAGTCTTGATACTGATTGTCATAGTTGTCACAGTGTAAATTTATGTCTCTGATTCCTGTTATTTTTCTTATATCAGCTCCAATAAGTTACCACTATGCTTTCCCAGATCCCTGAATTAAAACTGTATCTGGTGATGCAGTAATATAAGGGTGGGCGGTGAACCACTGTATAGCTAAACATCATTTTCCTGGTGTGACGTGCCATGTGGGAGGTTAAATAGTGGCATGTCGCTTTCTTTGAAATTTATAAAAAGGTTAATTAAAATGTGCAACATCTAAAGAAAATAACTTAATGACTAATGACCTTGATGCTGTAAGAATGTTGTATTAAGTTGTTGGCTTAGAGTGGGTAGAAACACAAATCAGTCTATAAAATATAGTGAAGAGTATATATTCTATACATTATACACGAAATACATTTTACAACACATTTCTATGAGAAATCACACAATTCTGTGTATTCAGATGTATAAAATATACAACATAACATATTCAATACATGAAGGTAAACCTTACATGATGCTTAGAGGATGAATTTGCAAGTGAAGTGCATCCATTCACATTTCCAGTCTGAACTACAATCCTGTACCAGTAAGCAGTGACTACTGATATTTTTAGTGGGGGAGGGGTGGGGATATAATCTAAATTAAAATATGGGTGTATGTATGAGTGAGGAAATTAAGGAACATCTGTGCACAATGAAAAGTTATGCAAGCCTACAAGTTTTCTTAAATGACTTTTAACTGTGTTTGTTTTTCCACAATAAAATGGGATAGGTTTGTATAACTATTTCCGTTTATGACTATGGCACGGACAAACCTCAGGCCATGTGAATGTCCTAGCTTTTCAGAAGTGAAATGTATACTGTATACTGTATTACTGCTTTATAAGAGATGAGACGAATCCCACGGACTGTACTTCTTTATTATAATCTTTTTTGACCATTACTCCCATTGCAGGTGGAACTGTTCTGGTAGTGCACGGTGTGGACTCTTTCTAAGCTAACTACATATGGCATAGCAACAGGGAGTGCCAAGGTTGCAATGAATTCTGGGACCTTATAGAGATGTAGCAGAGTACAGCTTGACCGTGATATCACAGCTTTTCGTGTTATCTGTAAACAAAGGCCATTGAAAAGCATTGAAAAAAGTGAGATAATATTCTGTGCCGTGATATTACGGTGCAATATCTGTTCTTTTTAGCTCTGCTACATCTGTACATGTTAAGGCCCAAAGTTCCTTTGCTATGCAAGAAGTCAGTAGAAGCATTAAAGATATGTGATGGTTTGAGGGCCCTGTTACAGAATATGCATCGGGGGACATTGGCCATCAAGCTTTGACTCAAAAAGAAGTTACTAAAACGCATATAAACATGGGAAAAATATTTACCTTCTGGAACAATACTATGATACTATTGGTACTATTTTTCCGTAATGCCTTGGCCTGGTTAACATCTGCAAGTTCCATTGGGAATGACAAAAAAATGCGTAGCTAGCTGTGTGTTTTTTTCCAGTAAAAGGACAGGCAACACGGTAGAAACCTGATAGACCCTATTATAGTCAATGGGGTCAGTTGAGCTGGGTTGGTGTCCATTGCAAAACGGATCCAGTTACACTTCTCTGATGCAGGTTCCAAATGGACTCTTAAACACAGATGTGAACTAGGTCTTATATGACCATGTTGTAGAAATGGTCTCTATACAGATTTTGAATTCTTGCAATAAATATGGAATCCACACAACATAAAGGATGGTTAACGAAATGTTTCACTTTGCAGCAAATACACAATTTTCAATGTGTACTCTTATAATAGCTGAATGTTCTGGCTTCATAAAACATAATACTTGAAAGCAAATTATCATAATTAATGGCATATGTTTTTAAGTAGAGAAAAGTACTGTATGGAATCAGTCAGTGCTAAGATACAAATTATGAAATCATCTTGAGCAAGTTAAAAAAATGCAAATTAGTCAACAATTAAAAGGTAAAGTGTTTACAGATTCGACTAATTAAATGAAAACGTGTTACCACTTTCAAGAAGGAAATATAACATAGAGTATACAAAAAGATGTTGGTTGTTCCCAGTCAGTTTTGTGTAAAATTTGATCGAAGTATAAACAAACTGGGAAGATTACAAAATGAAAACATAAAGGTGTACCAAGGAAGACATTAAAGTGTCAGAGTTAAAAACACAAACCAATAGGCCTGGAAAACAGAAAATGCCCAACAGAACCAATCAAGAACAAATGGGGAGAAACATGGGTCAATGCTTGTAACAGGACTACAAAAAATAAATTGAAAGAAATGAGTTTTACATATATTAGAAACCAAAATGAAAGCCAACATTGACACAAACTGAAGGAAGCAAGGTAAAAAGGGCAATAATGGGGAGTGGAGGATTGGATGAAAGTGATATTCACTGATCAGTCAGCAATCTGGATAAACAAGGAGATGATACTGAAACATTTATTTTGTACCATACTAATGTGACATACTGTATAACAAGGACATCTAAAGAAACATTTTCCCATCATTTTTTATATTCTTTCACCTGTCAGATAAAGGACCAGTGGAGGTGGCAATCATTACTTCAACAGTTACCTCACAGGAAGACAGAGAAATTTTGGAAATTTTTTTAATTCCACCATTCGAAAATAGGTTTGGTTATAAGGAAGTGTTTTGGTTTTTTTTGGTTGATAAACAGAAGATAGGCTAAAATAGGATAGGCTATTCCTCAGTACCACATGTGTTTTCATGGTCTACAACTTTGTGGCTGAACTGCTGTTGCTCCATGACTAGACACTTCTATTTCACAATGATATCACAGTTGACTGGGACAAATGTATTAGATCAAAATTTTCATAAACCCTTTAACAGCAAATGTGACATTGTAGAGGTTATATTTAAAGTGACTGAACTCTTAACTACTACCTGTACGGATTGCATGCCTGTGTGCTTGATTTTATGCACCTGTTTGCAGTGTGTTCAATTTAAACACCTGAGTTTTGTTGTTTCCATACTTTTGGCCATATCGTATACATTGTATCAGTCTACTGTATATACAGTAAAAGACAACTGCTGTTTAAGTGCAAGGGAAACCTAAACATTGCCTTCATGCCTAAAATATAATTACTACATGGTTACAAGCAGTTACAGTGCAGCCCTGTAGTAATTACCGGAGCCATGGTTTTACAAGTCAGTTTTATGTTCATTATTCAGTTAAGGGGTTTAATGGAATTTTCCAAGTCTTTCTTGTATCCGCAGACATGCTTGGCAATCAAGCAATCATGTCATCTTTAAGCAAAGACAAGATGTTACAGTATAGACTTGCTAGCGGCCAATTTATCTCATCAGCTATGATGCTGGCATAGCTGCCAAGCCATTGGCTACATCATTAGTCCCGATCAAGAGGGCTTTGTCCTGAAAACACAAACAGCTGGCAATATTTGTAGAATAATTTAGCAGCATTTTAACATTTCTGCTGGCATTATAGTCTTTTGTAGGGTTAAACGCATTGGTCTTCAGACAGAATTGTTCTGGAGAGCTGTTTCATTAACGACATCTGCATACACAATAAGCCCTTTCTTCTTCTCCATCTGTGGTGCTGGTTAAGACATCCAAGTTGAGAGGGATGTTACGTTCCTCTCTTTCTGCTTTGTATAAAAGCTCTGCTATGTAAGATCAGGCTAAATGAGAACGTTGATGTCTCTGCAGCCGCCGCTGACCATTGCTGCTGATCCGGGTGTGACTGGAGACTTTGTACCTGAATAACTTTCTTTTTAGAAATCCTATATGAGTCACTTATTCAATACTGCTTGTCATGTCTGAACATAGCCAGAGGTTGTGCAGTCAAGTTCAGGTTGCATAAACTTTTTACATTTAATTAAAATTTATTCTGTTTTTTTATTTTGTACTTTTTAATGTTGTTTTTAATAAGCATTCAATAAGCCAATTCTGAGAAAATGTACTATGTCGGTTTCACAAATGAGTTTTTATACTTAGTTGCAGTCAGCATCTCTGTATGCACAGAGGATATGTGGTTGTATAGCTATAAAGGGCACAGGTTACAATATGGGCCAGCTGTACTACATATTGGCAGTGTGAATGTTTTACACCTTTCTGTATATGTTAGACATAACTGATGCAATTTGTTGTGCTTTTGGAAACCTGTGATTTTTGTGTATAGGTTGCACAATTTTTCTTTATCCCTATTCCACTATTGATTTATGTGGAATGTATAAAACCATTGTAGATGTCATTTATTTAAAGGGAATCTATTATTTTTTTTATTTTTTACTAATTAATACAAGATACTGATACAAATTCTTTTCCTCTTAGTCGTTTTCATTTTCTGATTGTAGATTTTTTATTTCAGCTTTTTTTGTATATGATTATGGGGGGCAGCCTTCTTGCCTGAATTGATTTTAACAGCATTTAAAGAGATGCTTTGCAGCAGCT
Organism: Phyllomedusa bahiana; assembly: GCA_025379985.1. NCBI lineage: Eukaryota > Metazoa > Chordata > Amphibia > Anura > Hylidae > Phyllomedusa > Phyllomedusa bahiana. The sequence continues at coordinate 22,179 of JAODAL010000466.1, read as the reverse complement.
TCATGAACATAGGAGTCTGTAAACAGGAACAGACCTATTGACTTCTATAGTTTTCTCGGCATGCTCTGTGATCTGGGAAGAAATCAGTGTGCAGGGAGGGAGGCAGCTGTGACTATTTCCTATTGTGAATGGTGGATCCTGTGTTATCTATACACATTGGTGTCACCTTTCAGTGTAATCCTGCCTGTACTAATAATGAGGAGACTGTTGAAAAGTTATCTTTACAGAATAAGAAGTGTCAGACTATAGTGGCCAAAGTGAAAACTATAGGATTTCAAGATTTTTTTTTTAAAGCATATTGATAGTGGTATGGAAAGTAAAACAAAAATGATTCTTTTTAAAGATGTGTTAAACATAAAAACATGAGTTAAACAATAGGTCATTTTCTGATTACACATTCCCTTTAATAAATCCCTTACTTTGATGTGCTGTTTTCTTTGTATTTTTGGGTTGGTGAATGAACATGTAGTCATGGTGGACAATTGCTTCCACTATATGTTATGTTGTAGACAAAGGGGCTAATTTAAAAAGTCCTGTGGGATACTATAAGTGTGAAGTGCTGCATTCATGCTACCACATATGGGGAAAAGTCTTTTAGCCGGGAGTTGTAGTTAAAATATACTTGAAAAAAAAATTGCAGATAAATAGGACATTATTTACTTAAAAACACAGACACAACGCCGTACTTACAGCTCAATGGCTGGACAAAGAACTATTCCACGAAGGAGGCAATATAAGCCCCAGAGCTACCTGAACGTAATTCAACACATGCAAGTAACTAATGAACAGTTGCTCACACACCCATCCACTAGTAAGAACTGCCAATTGGATAAGTACCAGTTCACACCAGTATGCAGAAAAGCCACAATACAACACATGGGAGATTGCTCAAATGCAAAAATACTGCTAAACAACCACTCACACACGTACTGTCCATGAAGGAGTGATTACTAATATTACAGATATTACAATTGCATATAGATAAGGCTTATAAAGGGTGCCAGTTATATGGTTATGTGTGGTGCACCATGCTTGCTTACAACTAATTGATGACTCACTTACTATTCAATTGAGCAGTTTGTCCAGCATATTTTAAGAGTCAAACAGAAAATAGTGACAACTTCTGTTCCCCAGTATCACAGGGCAAAACTAAAAACTACATACTGAAAAAATATCAAATATGAGGTTTTGGTTGGTATTTTAGCCAAAGTATGGAAGCTCGCAACTAACATCAAGGGTCCTCATTGTCTTGCAAGTCTATACACCAGCTTTACTAGCAATTTACATTAAAAAAAATCACTAAACATGAGACATTATTTACTTACAAACACAGACACAAGGCCATACTTAAAGTTTAAACCATACTTACCAACCCTCCTGCCTCTTCTGGGAAACTCTCTGAAAATAGATTGCAAAATGGGCAGAGGGCTGTGGAAATAGTGACTTTGGCAAGTAAAGAAGAGCCTCCCAGCTTGATTGGTGATAGGGCATGACTAAGAGAGACCACATTATGAAGGAGACCATGGCTGTCACTTAAAAGGGTATTCTCACCATGCTGTTTCATAGATCCACAGCCAGCTTCATGCTCCCACTCCTGGTTAGTTTGAATAGAACCTTGAACCGAACACACTAAAGTCTGAGGTTCTAATTGAACTAGAACATTTTACTGCTCGCTCATCTCTAGCTATAGGCTGGTCTATAGCAGTGATAATATCAGCTTTGCTATTCCTCTCTGATCCAAAGGAATCGTGAGTTCAAGTGAAGTGCAGTGTTGGTTATGTTGTCTTGGCTGAGTAATTTCCTATTTGGGGCAGGTCACCTTTTACCCCCTCTCCTTGAAAGGGATTATCCCCCACTCCAGTTTGGTTACCCTTAGGCTATGTCTACCCTGCATATCTTTACAATCGTATTTTTGGTGCTTTTAGTTTTTTAAAGCGCTGAAAATACGATCATTCGTGCAGCCCCTTAGACTACAATAGAAAAGACAAGCTGTAGTCTCCACAGCTCGTCTTTTCTATGATCGTCTTTCGGTGCTGGCGTATTATACATCATGTTGTGTAATATGTCGCAGCTTTTAGTTTTTTTGGCGTCTTCCCATACAATTAAATTGTATGGGCGACGTCAAAAACGAGAAGCGACCACGGTTTTTGCACAAATTACAAAGGTGACAATAACTAACAACTGGTGCAGAGGGAGAGAGGGACCTGACTGTGAGGGCTTACAGTCTACAGGGAAGGAGGGAAGAGACAGGAGGTGAGGGGCAAATATGTTTATGGGGTGGAAAAGTTGCAGCGGGGTTATTGTTGGTTATAGGCAATCCTGAAGAGGTGGGTTTTCAGGTTGCTTTTGAGGCTAGTGAAAGTGAGGGAGAGTCTGAGGTGTTAGGGCAGTGAGTATGGGGGAAGCACGAGAGAAGTCTTGGAGCTGGTTATATGAGGAACTGATAAGAGGAAAGTAGAGAAGAAGGTTCTGAGAGGATTGGAGATTGTGTGAGGGGAGATCTGGAGATTAAGGCAGAGATGTAGGAGGAGAGAGGTTATTGAGAGCCTTGTAGGTCATGGTTACTAACTTGAACTAGATTCGCAGGGCAATGGGTAGCCAGTGTAGGGATTGGCAGAGGGGAGAGGCAGAGTAGCGAGGAGAGAGGTGAATCAGACGGGCAGCAGAGTTAAGGATGGATTGGAGAGGAACGAGGGTGCTAGATGGGAAGCCACAGAGAAGAATGTTGCAGTACTCTAGGCGGGAGATAATGAGGGCATGGACAAGCATTTTTGTGCTTTTAAAGTTAAGGAATGAGCGGATTCGGGAGATATTTTTCAGGTGGAGGCGGCAGGCAGAGGTAAGCTTTTGGATGAGCAGTTTGAAGGACAGATTGGAGTCAAAGGTTATCTCAAGGCAGCGGACTTGCTGAGCCAGTGAGAGAGTGTAGCCATTGATTGTGATAGAGAGATCAGGTGTAGGGATAGAGTGAGATGATGGGGAGATGATAAATTTAGTTTTCTCCACGTTTAGTTTAAGGAGGCAGGAGGAGGAGAAGGAAGATATGGACGAAAGACAGTCAGGGATCCGGGAGAGCAGAGAGGTAACATCTGGGTCGTATATGTAAAGTTGGGTATCGTCAGCACACAGGTGGTATTGAAAGCCATGTGATGCTATGAGCTGACCCATGCCGAGGGTGTAGATAGAGAAGAGTAGTGGACCCAGGACTGACCCCTGGGGGACACAAACAGAGAGTGGGAGGGAGGTGGAGGTGGTGCAAGAGTGAGAGACACTGAACATCCGATCAGTGAGGTAGGAGGAGATCCAGGAAAAGGCCAAGTCCGTGATGCCGAGGGAGGAGAGGATTTGTAGCAGGAGTGAATGGTCAACAGTGTCAAAAGCAGAAGACAAGTCTAGGAGGAGAAGGATAGAGTAGTGGCGTGAGGCTTTGGCAGTTACTAGGTCATTGGTGACTTTGGTTAGAGCGTTTTCAGTAGAATGGTAGGGTTGGAAGCCCGATTGCAATGGGTCAAGGAGAAAGTTGGTGGAGAGATGAGAGGACAGTTGAAAATAGACATGCTGTTCAAGGAGTTTAGAGGCGAATCTAAGCAGTGAGATGGGGCATATACCTACATATGCCTTTTCTATTGCTCTATTCAGATGGCCAGCTGTCTGGACATATTTATCAACTTTTTACCATCTGTCATAAGAAACAGTTCCTTGCAAAAGTATTAACCCCCTATCCGATCAACAGATACAGTCGATTTTATGTGATCAGATGGATGTGTGAGGTCTCAGTGGCAAGTTTATAAAAGGCTACACAATATTTGAAATATTTTACAGATCAATATCAAATCAGAGAAATATTGCGTCATCTCCATCGTGTCCAAATTAGTTTTGTTATTTAGCTGACATTACTAATCTTTAAATAATCAGGACTTAAAGGATCCATGTCTTGGATGAACTGTCTTATTTACTGTACACGTGTCTGATTGCTTCCAGTGCTTCTAATTCTATTTTGTGCTATTTTTTATTATGTTTCCCTCTAGTGTATTTTGCTTTCTCATAACAGTTGCAATGTGTTCTCTTTCATGATAGTAGCTATAACATTTTACACAGGACTTGTAATGTGCTGTTCTCTATTGTACAAATGAGAAAAGGAAAAAGTTGATATCATCAAACATTATCTGTCAAGTTTATCTTTGCTACCTCTGTACAAGTGGGGTAAATCTGCCAAGACTAAAGGGCAACACTATAAGCTTAAAGACCTGCTGCAAAGCATATATTTGCAGTCCTCCACTGGAATGGAGCCTGATATCTGGCAGCCACATTTATTGCCACTTCCTACTGTCAAGAGGACATCCTGTAAGAGAATCAGCCAAAAACAGTCTCTGCTGATCTAACTAATAGGGTGAAAAGGAAAGGTGTGCGGAAAACTGAAACCAATGCTTATAGAATCATCTTTCATAATGTTTTCTCTTGAACCTACTTAAATACAAGTCAAGGTGACGTTTCATTGACAGACCCATTCTGTCCCTGTGGAAGTGTGCTGGGGTAATGATGCTCAAATTCAAGGCCACTGTACATTTGAGAAAATGTATAGACAGATGTAGACAGAAAATTATCCCAGCTTTTTAAGGCTTTTCAAAGGTCTTTATTGTGATCTAACAACTGATAGCACAGAAAGCTTTGATATCGAAGCTAAACATTGACACATCTGTAGAGTTGTGCTTTGTATGCCTTACACTAGTTTAGAAACGAGGATAAGAGTTGGTCATATTTGATAATTGTAAATTTTGTTCATTATAGATAGGTACACCATAGGCAGATTGATTGTATGCTGGTTATGGATATATACTTATTTTTTTTTGTTACTAAAATGCTTGATTTCATATGGTCACCATACAGTTTGGCAACATGGCAGCATGGAATCATTGTTCTGTCTGCAATACTGTTGGAAGAGAAGAAAATGGATTATTTGGAAAAAGCCATGTGTTTACTAAGAAGCAAACTTTGGGTTCTTTATTACTCAGAACAGAGCCAACATGATTGCTTATAGGATTCAAATGATTAATTAGTATTCTTTGATGGGAAAAAACTCTGGGGTCTATTGCTACATAGAAAAAGCTCATTTCAATGTTTCCCACACCATATTTACTATTTGAATAAGGTCCAGACCGGACCAAAACATTACAGATTTGTTACTCTAAATAAATTCTTGTATGGAGCCCCTATCTTTAGATATTGCACAATAAATTCTCACTTGATTATCCCCAAAAAAGAAATCTGTGTGTTTAGGGGTTCAGTGGGATTGGAATATTTCAGTGGCACCCTAAAAAACCCACTGCCCCCTTTGATATTTGGCCAGGCCTTAGTGGTCATAGTAGTACAGGCGTAATCCTAGAAATCCCCTTTTATTAGTAAGAACCTTCAGGTTTTGCAACACCATTCAGGGAAAGCGTAGCAGAGCTTACAGCAGGGACTTTATTTTGGACTGCAACTATAACCCAGGTGCTGCTGTTAGCAAAACCAAGGGTTATGCTCAGCCAAGGGGCCATCTCTGAGAGAGATTTTTTTAAGGATTGAAAAAGATCTGCACTGTGGGTATGCTGCGTGACAGGCTTGCATTCTGGTTGGGGAAATGACCTCCCCTGCACTGCAAGTCACAGATCAGGTTATGCATGTAACACAGCAGGAACAGAGGCAGCAGTAGGTGTTGGGACAACTGCAACAGCTATATATAGAGGCTATGAGAACCAATAAGCATTTGTACCCTGTATATATTTCTGAAATCACCAAGAGGAAAGTGTCTCTGAGGATTAAAGTATATGTATGTAGAACAAATCGACTTGTGTGTATCTCCTTTACTATACTATACACTTCTTTTAAGGTGATCATTGTTTTCCACAACTACAGCTCAGAACTTCTTAGGCATGTTCTAAATTGGATTAACCACATGTAATTTTATATATGTCCTGTAGGGGAGGCTGTATAAAAAATGAGCAGCCAGAAGCAAGGTCTTGGGATCCAGAACCCAACACAGCAGCATTGTCTGTAATGGGGCTATCCTTATTTTTAAAAAAAAATAAAGTAAACAAGTGCTAGCAGCATACAAGTAAAAGTTCTTAGAAACCATTGTTTTGTGAGTCCTTTATTCCTCTGTAACCCAAGATGGGGTAATGGGTTTTCATTGGGAAAAAACATGGTTTTTTGTAGGTTTTTTTTGTCGTTTTGCACCTCACGGGGCATTTGTATGTAACAAAGACTTATGGGAAAAAGCAGAACTCTCCAGTGCTCTCTACAGGATTATTTTCCCCAATTCATATTTGATCACAAATTTTTCAAGAAAAAAGGATTGAAAAACCCAAACCGTTAAGTTCATTTGACGCTGTATCAGGGTGTTTTTCCCTCAGCAGGACAGAGTAGAACTTACTGGCTCAGTAGGTGAAAGGCAAGTATGGCTCAGTAGGGATAATGTATCTCATTGGGGAGAGACACCATGTGTGAGGATTTAATCGACTTTTTGCACCTCACTGGACATTTGCATGTAACAAAGGCTTATGGGAAAGTTATCTGTAGACTCCACACAGCCAGTGCTCCTCTTCCTCAGCAGGCTTTGTTCCCGTTTAACATATGGGCCACCAAATTTCCCTTACTAAAGCAGGAGTTATTTCGTGAAAACACTAATGTGTTAAGTTAGATTTTTTATTCCAGCTGTGGTCAAAATAGTGTCGCGTAGAACGGGAAGGTGTTTCATTTTCAAGCCGACTGTTAACGGAAAAAATTGCAAAAAAATGAACCCGGAAAAAACCCGAAAGAAGGAGGGGGCAAGTGACACAATACAGCACATAACATCTTCCTGTGCATTTCTGGAAAAAAAAAAATACATATCCTCATTCAACAGCTTAGATAAATGATCACAACAATTGCATTGTTTTTTACTTTTTACCTTTTGGGGGGGTTACTGGGGGGGGCTTCAATGTTTTGGGTCAGCTCCTTCTACCAGAGAAGAATTAATTTTCAAACCCCGTAAAACTGAATGTTTGGGGATTTTTAAACTATTATTATTGGCAAGTTTTGGGGCAATGGGGAAAAATAAAAGGGGGGTTTGGGGAAACAATGTGGATTTTTTTGAGTGTGATTAAATAATGAGAGAAATATATTTTTTTGGAAATTAAGGGGAAAAAGAAAAAAAGTGGGGGTATTATTATAACTATTCTGCAAGTCAATGGGCATCTTCTATTGTCATGTCTGTGAATAATATTTGAGGTTCTTTGAAACCTTTTGATCAAAAATTGTAAAAGCCCCCCTGCCCAAACGACAAAAGGGGACCGTACATAAAAACCTCAAATTTTCTGTATTCAAAATAAAAGAAAAGCATTGCTAATAGTTTCTTGGCCTTTTTATTGTTTTTTTTTTTGGTGTTTGATTGTTGATATTGGTTTTTGGCTTTTATTTTGCTGCCACACCCGTGTGCCCTATGTCATTTTTTTCAAAAACTTTTTGGATGTGCGACCAAAAAATTTGTATTTTTGATTTTTAAATAATATTTGTCAGTCTGAAAAATTTACAATTTCAAGGATGAGGGGGGAAAATTTTCTTTTTTTGGGGGAATTGCTTAATAAAGAATTTGACACTCCAATTAAATGACAAATAGTGCTGTTTTCTTTAGGAGTGTCGTTGTCCATTACAGTCTTATGTCCCGAGGAAAATTGCTAAGATTAAAGATAACCTTCGGTTTCAGGCAAGCCCAAAAAGGGCGCTTTGGAGCTTCTGCTATGTTTTTTTTTAACACAGTAATGTATTTTCAGTAAACTCTGAGTCCCATAGAGAAATTACCCCGAATTTTCCTTCACTATCTATCTCTTGACCTACCTGGGAACCATAGTAGTTGGTGTCGTGGAAAAAGGCAACGTAAAACAGCTGGTCCACATTAAAACGAATTATATTTAATTCTAGCAAAATTATAATAAAGTGATATAAAAATAATTTCACTTCCATTCAATTCAGATAGAGCTCTATAATCAGATAACAGCTCGGCTTTTATTTGTTAAATTTGGTAAAAATTGGCCATCATAACAGGTTTTGTCCAATAGTGAAGTTAAAAACATGAGCTGAATAAGTCCAAAAATGATGGTGTCCATTATCTTGTCCATATGGGTGGGTGTCGTCATGTAGAAAGTCCAGTTTTGGAGTGATAAGCCGGGTGTAACTTGTGTAGAAAAGTCCCTTTTGTCATTTTAAATACAGAGCAAAACATTTTTTCATCACTCTCTAAGTATCAAGTTAATATCAGAACACAGCAGTCTATATGGATTTATTAATTTCCTTTCATTGGCATGCCTGCTACTGTAGAAGTTAAACCTCTTTAGCCCCTTTGCCCGGCACTTCAAATTTTAATTTCCAACAACATATACCTCTCTGGCTAGGCAATATGAAGTATGTTTATCATTCCGGCCAGATGTCCAGGCAATATTCACTGCACACTTTCCTATTTATACAATTTATTTTTTATGTCATTTTGTGTTCACTGTCAATGTGGATTGTCATTGGATTTTGGGATATGGTATCCTCTTGGGACCTTTCTGATGTCTAAAGGGGGAATGCGTAGCCATCAGGTTCCTCTTCCCTCTGCATTTCCAGTTCTCTCAGAAGAGGCCAACCTTATTTTAGAACTCCTTCATTAAAGGGGTTGTCTCACTACAAGGATCGCTTTTTATGTAAAAAATCTTGCAAAAACAAGTCACTTTGCAATACGTGTCCATTAACAGTGTCCTACCTATTCCTAGATATCCCCTCTTGTATGGGCTGCATCCGCTCCTCAGGTCGCTATAGCTACAGACCTGTTTGATCTATCCTGATAGGCTGCCAGCACTGGTTGCTATAGCTACAGACCTGGCTTCTACTAAAGCCTAGTGGAAGCCAGTAAACACGCCCCTGAATTCAAAATGAAACCAAGAAAACAGGACTGAGGTGAGATGAATCAATGTTGTGAGACAACTCCTTTAATGCATGGCCTCAACATCATGGGCTAATGCCAGGAGCAAAACTGGGTCTTTCCTAGCTTTGACAAAAGGGAACCACAGGTCCTGGAACCTAATAGGTGCCTTCTGGTCCAAAGAGGAGAGGTTTAGAGGCGGCTCTTCTCTTTTCAGAGAGGACTTGTGATAGACCACATCCTTGTGCATTTTTATGTGACACTGTTGCACTTTCTATCCACTTATGTAAAAAGAGCCCATACTTAAGCGATTAAACCCCTTTAAAGACCTTATTTCCAGGTTCAGTCGTCTTCCAAGATCTCTTGCCTGTACATAGTATATGAATAGTACCTGTCAGTGACACCAGGAACTGCATTCTTCACAATTTCAATAATAGCACATGCACAACCACAAGATCCTTGTACCTAAAGCCCTGGCCGTTTCCAAGTACTTAGATAATGGTAACTATTTATAATAAAAAACAAGTTGCTTCCTGTCATTCTTCCTTGTCTGCCATCTATTGTCTAAAATGGAATGGAGGTAAACTGGGAATTCTGCTATTCAGACACATATAAAGCATGGAGTGTTTATTGTAAACAGTTTCATTGAAAATAGCCCTGCTTGGTGCATGACACAACTGGAAAATGAATTTGCAGGCTAGGCTGGATTTTAACAATCTGGGTGGAGACGGGAACATGTGCCTGAAAATAACAATAGCCTACATGATTTCATGCACGGTGTCTCACCGAGATGTTTATGCATATTTGATGGAAAATAATTGTATATTCATTGATATTGTTAATTATTTATTTAGAAAATTAAGCCTTCTTATTCAGCCTGGTGTGTTTTGTATGATGCTTTTAGGTTGAGAATTTGTGTTGATAATTATGGTATGAACCGTAAGAAATCATTATAGATACAAATCTGAATATGGCTCTATGCGTAGAATTGTGTGATTTCCTATGACTGCTGCAATGCTGATAACTTCAGACAGGCTTTTTATCACCTGGGGCAAGGATTCAGTTCACTGCCCTAGTAAATAATTATATCTACAGTACATACCCTGGACAAGGCATGGTGAATTATCCTCACCAAAATAGTGTATTAGGTCTTATTTTGAGAAAAAATTGCATACAGAAGTAAGATAAATTTGCACGCTTAAAACTGGACCTCCCAAAGAAATGGACCCCATCATAGTAACTTGGCTGTTTAAGCTCATTAATTCACTAGCGCCCCCCTGAGGAAAAAAAGTTTTTTCTGGATCATACTTTTTTGAGAGAGTTTTAAAGCTGGTATCTAAATCTGGAGACTTGTTCAAGTAACTTCTTATGTGCTGCATTATTTTTTAAGAACACTGCATGGAAATTAAAATCTTGAACTAAGAGAATTGAACAGATTTTAAAGTGGCAATTCATTAGAAAAGCAAAAATAATAGCAATAAAAATTCTTACATATTCTAGTGTACCCAACTGGAGCACAGTAGAATACTATTATTGAGGTTGTATTACTGTATATCTTGTTTTTTTTTAGTTTGTATAATGTGATTTGTTTTTTTACCTTTCTAATACCATGAAGAAAATTAGCCTAAATATAAAGGGTTACGTTTTTTTTTGTGTGAAGTAACCAAAAAGAATTCTCCCAAGGCAATCATACAGTTATGGATGTGTCATGTGCTTAGAAAATCATTCCCATAGGATCAGCTTGAGGATTTTGGCTTTGCTCGACAGCATGACTCCAAACAGTTCATTTCCACCATAACAGCTTTCTGTACGTAACGTGGAAACAGCCAAACTTTTGATGACAGGGCCACCTCATTCCCAGGAGAAGAGGCAGACAATGCTGCACTTATTACAGTGTATCTCCCAGCCCAGTGCCCTGCTATATATTCTATAGCGTAGCTGTAAATACCACTGGGACGTTTCCTCAATGTAGTCATCTGATTGCCATTTCCCACCGTTGTGGAAGTGTTTGCTGTATTTTAGCACTCGCAGAACGTCCGACATGTTTTAACAAGTGTGAAGGTGTTTTTGCTCTTGATTTTTAACTGCATAGCATCCTGTTACCTAGTTTTACATATTTTTACGGTTATGTCATCAATGTAAAAAACAGTCGACCTAGCATATATGTGACTTCAGCGTCCACCAGTCTGTGGGGATTGTCCAGCTGTGCCTATATATTGTATTTAAATTAATAATCTAATTTCCATACAGATAATCCCAATTTTATTAGTTTACTGAAATATGCTGGTGATGTTCTCATGTATTATTGTATATCTTTAGTTAAAGCCATAGCAGGAGACTATATAGAAACACTTGGACAGGGTCGTAGATAGAGGCTCATGGGCCCTGGTGCAAAACTGTACCTTGGGTCCCCCTCCCCGCAAGCAGATGCTCTTTATGGCTGTGGACCACTACTTTTTATTAGCACTTGGTGATATCTGCAGTACAGAGTGCCAAACACAATTATTCCTACCTAAATAATTAAATATACCAACTGAAGAAAAGGAACTGCACACCCATTTTACCTCTGACAGGCCACTCCTCTTTTCACTCAGATGAATAAATCATTTGCCAATTAAAAATGCTTTAAAAAATCACTTTTTATTACAATACATAAATTTTATTTTTCTGCTGATGGAGTTGTGTGAGGGCTTTATATTTGCGGGATAAAGTGGTGTTTTCTCTGATACTATCAAAAACAACAATTGGTTTTGCACATGGAAAAACTTTGTTTGAAAAAACAAATGCACATGGGTGGGGCAGCAATTCATATAGACATTACAAATTCAAAAAACAGTGGCACATTATGGACTAAGGAAACCGTCAAATGGGACATAGGAAATTTGGAAAAAGCATTACTGCTAACTAGAATACATGAAAAAAATTGAGGTTCTCAGTTCACACTTTTGGCCAAAAATGCTTAAGCCCACCTCCCAATCATCAAGGGGACCTCAAGTGCAGGTGGGTCCTACGCTATTGTCACCTCTATTGGGTCCTATTCAGACCTGCATACCTTAGGGAGCGAAGATACCTGCTTCAAAGAACACTGCACTGGTTTAAAACCTGGGGAAGTGGGTGGGGTGCAAACACCAAATGGAGACTACCACTCCTCCCTACATATATATAATCAAAAACAACAATTGGTTTGCACATGGAAAACTTTGTTTGAAAAACAAATGCACACTGGTGTGGCAGCAATTCATATAGGCATTACAAATTCAAAAAACAGTGGCACATTATGGACTAAGGAAACCGTCAAATGGGACATAGGAAATTTGGAAAAGCATTACTGCTAACTAGAATACATGAATAAAATTTGAGGTTCTCAGTTTCACACTTTTGGCCAATAAATGCTTAAGCCCACCTCCCTTGATGATTGGGAGGTGGGCTTAAGCATTTTTGGCCAAAGAGTGTGAACTGAGAACCTCAATTTTTTTCATGTATTCTAGTTAGCAGTAATGCTTTTTCCAAAATTTCCTATGTCCATTTGACGGTTTACTTAGTCCATAATGTGCCACTGTTTTTTGAATTTGTAATGTCTATATGAATTGCTGCCACACCAGTGTGCATTTGTTTTTTCAAACAAAGTTTTTCCATGTGCAAAACCAATTGTTGTTTTTGATTATATATATTTAGGTAGGAGTGTAGTCTCCATTTTGGTGTTTGCACCCACCCACTTCCCCAGGTTTTTAAACCAGTGCAGTGTTCTTTGAAGCAGGTATCTTCGCTCCCTAAGGTATGCAGGTCTGAATAGGACCCAATAGAGGTGACAATAGCGTAGGACCCACCTGCACTTGAGGTCCCCTTGATGATTGGGAGGTGGGCTTAAGCATTTTTGGCCAAAAGTGTGAACTGAGAACCTCAATTTTTTTCATGTATTCTAGTTAGCAGTAGTGTTTTTCACAAATTTCCTATGTCCCATTTGACGGTTTTCCTTAGTCCATAATGTGCCACTGTTTTTTGAATTTATAATGCTATATGAATTGCTGCCACACCAGTGTGCATTTGTTTTTTCAAACAAAGTTTTTCCATGTGCAAAACCAATTGTTGTTTTTGATTGTATATATGTAGGGAGGAGTGGTTAGTCTCCATTTTGGTGTTTGCACCCCACCCACTTCCCAGGTTTTAAACCAGTGCAGTGTTCTTTGAAGCAGGTATCTTCGCTCCCTAAGGTATGCAGGTCTGAATAGGACCCAATATGAGGTGACAATAGCGTAGGACCACCTGCACTTGAGGTCCCCTTGATGATTGGGAGGTGGGCTTAAGCATTTTTGGCCAAAAGTGTGAACTGAGAACCTCCATTTTTTTCATGTATTCTAGTTAGCAGTAATGCTTTTTCCAAATTTCCTATGTCCCATTTGACGGTTTCCTTAGTCCATAATGTGACACTGTTTTTTGAATTTGTAATGTCTATATGAATTGCTGCCACACCAGTGTGCATTTGTTTTTTCAAACAAAGTTTTTTCCATGTGCAAAACCAATTGTTGTTTTTGATTATATATATGTAGGGAGGAGTGGTAGTCTCCATTTTGGTGTTTGCACCCCACCACTTCCCCAGGTTTTAACCAGTGCAGTGTTCTTTGAAGCAGGTATCTTCGCTCCCTAAGGTATGCAGGTCTGAATAGGACCCAATAAAGGTGACAATAGCGTGGACCCACCTGCACTTGAGGTCCCCTTGATGAATTGGGAGGTGGGCTTAAGCATTTTTTGGCCAAAAGTGTGAACTGAGAACCTCAATTTTTTTCATGTATTCTAGTTAGCAGTAATGCTTTTTTCCAAATTTCCTATGTCCCATTTGACGGTTTCCTTAGTCCTTTAATGTGCCACTGTTTTTTGAATTTGTAATTTCTCTGATACTATGTTTGGATACATGAAAGTTTGTGATCACTTTGCATTCCGGTTTTTGTGAGAACAAAAAATTAAATTCTGGCTTTTTTTGTGTGTGTGATAACTGTATAGTTAGATTGTTATGTGTATTTATATTTATTATTTATTTATATATATATATATATATATATATATATATTTATAATTTTATTTTTTTTTCCATTGGGGAAAAATGTCCCTTTTCATCTCACTATGGGATTAGACTGTGCAATCACTTGGTTGCTGTTATTACACATAGCACTACTTTTCTGTATTGAATTGTGACCCAGACTTTAGCAGAACTGTAGGTCATTATTTAGCCTCAAGCTGCCACAATCCTGTATCTGGGGTGCGATGGTGTAACAGAGGGAGCCCCTTCCCTTAGTCAATTGCCTTCATGCCATGTCGACTATTGACCGCAGCATCTAAGGGCATTAAACATCCAGGATTGGAGCCAGCTGCAACTGTGGCAACTCCAGTAGCTACGTCACTTCGCAAGGAGTCAACGTAGCCTCATGCTATGTACCACTGATGGACAATGTCATGAGTTTTAGAGATAGAGGCATTAGAAGGTAGAGTTAGGTACCACAGAAGTCTATGAGTGCTGCATTAGTGCCAGACAATGGGAGTATGGATCCTTAATACACCCCTGTGCATCAGGCAAATATATAGTTATATGCAAAAGTTTTGGCAGGTATGGAAAAAATGCTGCAAAGTAAGAATGATTTTAAATAGAAGTTTAGAACTTCTGCAAATTAATAGCAGGGGGCAAACCGCGGCGCGAGCCGCGTCCCAGCTGCGCACCACCCGCGGCGACACCCGCGGCAGCACCGCGCGGCCGCCGCGCAGAGAACTCGCTGTCAGGCAGTGACAGGAGGGTTCTTCCCACGCATGGGTTTGGCCGCGGCCCCGGAGCGTTTTCCCATAGGAAACCATGTTAATAAACTAGACGCGATTTGGCCGCAGTTTTGGCCGTGGAAACCGCGTCGGAACCCGCGGCCATAACCGCGGCCAAATCCGTCATGTGACCGGGGCATTACTCTGAAAAATGTAGGAGCAGAAATGAGTCCAGCTTATTCATGAGCGGATGTTAGCCCACCCACCCATGATTAGCACCACCCACAACAGATTCAATCTTTTACTTTGAATAGGTAGAAACCTGTGAACAGAGCCGTCTTAACACCATTATGGGCCTACAGGAGTGCACCACAGTGGGCCCTGGCCAAATACATGACATCCCACTAGGCCATGCCTCTAGCCCAACTCAAGAACACCCTTATTATTGCGCCAGTTATGTCTGGACACCGACAGCCTACAAGACTAATTGGCAGGGCAGAGAGCCTTTGGCTCCCTTCTTCACCATGGATTTTAGCTGTTTGCAAGTCCTAAAAACAAACAAACAGTTAAATAAGCAAAGCCAACCCAGGGATCCAGGGTATGTTTCTTGTATTCCTGTGACATACATACACCACAAGCGGCCCTTATCCATGTGGGGCCCCCAGGCAACTGTCTAGTGTGCCCACTGGAAAAGATGGCCCTGCCTATGAATAACTGCATGGGGGGTGGGTTTAGCTCTGTGGGGGTTGGGCAATGGCCTTCTCATTAATAAACGACTCTGCAAACTGCCAGATTTGTGCATTAAATGCTCTGAAACCACTGCAAAATTAACCCATACCTACCTCTCCCATCACCACCAACTCAGAGCTGCCAGAGCTTCAGTGTTTCTCCCTGGTCCTTCACAGATGATGTTAAAGGGAACCTGTCACATAGATTATGCCCCCTTGCTGAGGACAGCACAAGCTAGTGTCAGACCTGCTGTTTCCAGAGCTGTGTCCCTTATTCTGTAAGATGCTGTAGTTTTAGAGCATTTATACCTCAAATCTTATTCATGAGCAGGTGTTAGTCCCACCCACCAAAGGCTATCCCCCCACTGACAGTTATTCACAGGTTTCTGCCTATTCAAAGTAATAGGTTTATCAGTTGAGGTGGGCGGGGCTAGCCTCAGGTGGGCGGGGTTTGAAAAAAACTGACTCTTTTCTGGCTGAAAACTGCAGATTTGAGCATTAAATACTCAAACTACAGCATCTTACAGAATAAGTGACAGCGCTGGGAACAGCAGGTCTGATGCTAGCTTGTTCTGCCCTCAGCAAGGTGGGCATAAACTGTGTGACAGGTTCTCTTTAAATTCATGGATCACATGATGCTGCAGCCAATCACTGACTTCTGTGATCACATGGTGTACATACAAGATACATACCAGAGATTGGTTCCAGCATCATGTGATTCATGAACGTGATCTCATCAGTGGGGGATCAGGGAGAAACACGGAAGCTCTAGCAGCATTGGAACGGTGGTAATGGGAGAGGTAAGTATGGGTATATTTTATTTCAGCACAGTGGAAGGTGGTAGTGAGGTTTTTAAAAATCTTGAAAACCTCCTTTAAAGGAGTAATATGTAGATTATGTATGTTATTTAGGCATCATATAAAAGTATGAGTTGTTTGCATATAGAAGTATTATATTGTCACTGTATGGTTTGATCTATTATGTAGACTAAAATTAATAGATAATCTAAAACTAGCAACCTGGGCAATGGTGAGGGTCTACTTTTCTTGTTGCAAGAGGTTCAATTTACTACAAAACCAGCTCTAATTACCACAACCTATTAGAAAAATACTGGTTAATATGTTATTTAATAAAGTGTCCTATTTTGTACTAAGATAAAAATTACTAAAAATGGCGATCACATAAACAAGCACATTTATTGGAGCCAGTTATATCACAAATGTTTCCATTTGTTTTCAGCTTGCCGACCGGGATTTTACAAAGCTGTCACTGGGAACCTTAAATGTGGCAAATGTCCTCCACACAGTTCAACTCAGGAAGAAGGCGCCACAGAATGTGTGTGTGAGAAGAACTACTACCGGGCAGATAAGGACCCTCCGTCTATGGCTTGTACAAGTATGTGCCGCCATGCTATCAGCAAGTCTGTGCTTTGTCAGTATACACTATATGCAGTAAATACACATTTAATAATATAACCCACAGATTTGTGCATTGACCAAATTTTCACAGTGTTGAGCGAAATAGATTTAAAGTAGCAATAAATCTGTTTAATTTAAACACAATCACTAATTTATCTTAATTTATATGCCATAATATTACATAAAGTAACCGTGTAAGAATTGAACTTAATAGTTTGCAAAGTCCATAGTGGATACCCAAATTGTACATGAAAGGAAATCGTCATTTATTAACACATTACCTTCTTGATGTAGAATTGGCCACGCATATACAGCGCTGGATAAAAATTAAGAGACCACTGCAAAATTTTCAGTTTCTCTGATTTTTCTCTTCAGTGGTATGTATTTTTGAGAAAAATGTACATTGTTATTTTATTATATAAACTACTGACATGTCTCCGAAATTCAAAGCAAAAATATTTGGTATTTACAGTATTTGCAGTAAATAAGAAATCTTCAAAATATTAAAAAAGAAGCAGCGCTGTCAGACCTCAAATAATGCAAAGAAAACAAGTTCATACTTATTTAGAAACAATAAGACTAATGTTTTAAGTCAGGAAGAGTTCTGAAATCAACATTTGGTAGAATAACCATGATTTTTTCATTCAAGTTCCTTTTGGCCTATTCCTAGCATGTTTTGGCCATCCAGCTTGTCCTATTGCAAGGATTGTGAAGACCACAACAGTGTTTTTTATACTTTCTTCATTAAATAAGATTTGGTTCAGGGATCACCTAATCAGAAGCACATAAGTGAGAGGTGGACTTTGGTTGGAATTTAACTGACACTGGAATGGAATGGCATCAGACATGTAGAGAGGATGATTTTTAGAAAACTGTGCAGTGGTCTCAATTTTTTCCAAAGCTGTATAAATACTGTCCATTAAAGTTAATGAGAATTACACATTTGTGAAATCTTTTTGTTTCTTTAGTGCAACTCCATTTACTTACAACCACCACATTGACTCTCATCCTTTTCTTTGACTAATTGGGTTCCAGTAGCCAGACCCCCTCCTATAATCATTTCAAGGCATATCTTATTATGGTAATTATATTTAAATACATTGAGATCTTTACCTTTGGCTGTTCCAATTGACATGGACATCGGTTAAGTCTTTGTTCTCCATTTCACATATCTAGATACATGTACCCGAAAAGAGAATATAGCAATATGGAAGTTGTTTCTCTATGCAGGGTTAGACAAACCAATGTCTACAAACAGGAACTGGTACTTTGCCCTTGGTCACTTGGGTTGATACATTCAAATGTAGAGAATCCCTTTCTGTTTTATTAATAGGGGTATAAATATGTAAAACACTGGTCCACTTTTTAAAAACATGGCTGCTTTCTTCCAGGACCAGTGACGCACTTTGTCCACCAGTGTGGTAAAGTTTACTAGTTTACCTTAATTGATCCTTTGCTGTGCTTCATATGTCTTCCTCCCTCCCACTCTACATCTCAGAATACATCCCTTGCTTTCTATCCCATGTTGAAAGCTGTGGGAGGCAGGGCCAAATAGGGGTGGGGTATCACAGGCTGCCCTGAAAAAGACATATCCCTTTGCCGATCAGATATCCTGGTCTTAACACAAAGCTCTTTACTTTGTATGGAAACCATACAGAATATGTAATGAAAGTGTCTAACATGAGGAGAAATATTATTTTTTTTTCTCCCACTAGACACCCAACCAAGTAAAACTCTTCTCTTTATGGAGCTTTCTATGAATATATAAATTTGTCAAAATTAACATCCTCCTATTTAAAAAGAACATCCAAATTCTAAATTCCAGGAAAATGGCTAACAATTGCATTTTTGCTTTCATATGTCTTGTTCATGGTTGGGTTAGGGATAGGAATGTACAAAATGTCTATGTTTCTGTTGCCTGTTCCATCTTATACAATTTTCTATGTTTTCAAAGGACCACCCTCTGCACCAAGAAACCTTATTTCTAACATTAATGAAACATCAGTTATATTGGACTGGAGCTGGCCGCTGGACACTGGGGGACGAAAAGATCTCACTTTCAATGTAGTCTGCAAGAAATGTGGTGGAAACTCGAAGTTTTGTGATGCTTGCAAAGGAAATTTGAGGTTTATTCCGCGACAGATTGGTTTAACCAACACAACTGTGACCATCATGGATTTACTTGCACATACTAACTACACTTTTGAAATTGAGTCCGTGAATGGGGTTTCTGACCAGAGCATACCGGCAAGACACATTGCTGCAGTCAGCATCACCACCAACCAAGCAGGTTAGTGTTTCCTCATTACTTTCTGTCAGATACTGTTGAAGCTACGATTAGGGCTCTCTAGCTACCTGTCTATTGCAAGTCCAGGTCTGGACTGGGGCTAAAGTTGTTTTTACAATCAGTTAGAAATGTATGTCTCTGTTATACAAGCATCAATAACCAATAATACTGCCGTACAGTGACCATATAGTGGTCAGATACCACATCAGGTTGCTATCACACAACAGTGAATAAAGCACTGATCGAATACAGATGCAAAATAAATATTTACATTCAGAGACTTACAAGTGACATCTTCTCTCATTGGTGTCTCTTACTTTCCCTCTTCTTCTCCATTTTGTCGAGACAGTCATAATGACTTTTTCCAGCCAAGAATAATTTCTGAAGAATTCACCACACAGACATCTTAGGTTTCCAACTTTCTTTAAGACTCTCCTAACCTCTACACAAACTCCCCATTTATAGTGCTGGAGATTACAATAGTTCACACTATGATACTAGTGCTCCAGATAGCAATAGTGGTCCTCTCCTACTATTTGTTCCCCCCTTGATAACAGTAAAATTGCTTCCTTTGTTCTCCCAATAATAGTGCCCATTTTATCTTTCAGTTCAGTAATAATGCCCTTGTTAGTCCTAGTAAATGACAATGTACTTTTCACCTCCACTTAGTAATAATTCCCCCTCTTTACCCACTTCTCAGTAATAGTATTCCCTCTGGGGTCTCTTCTCCTCTTTTGAGCCCCCAGTTTGTAATAATAACCCACTGTGCCCCTTTTTCTGTAACAGTGTCTCTCATGTTACCCACTTAATATTAATGACTCCTCTGTACCCTTCTCTCTAGCAGTGTTTTCTTTTATTTAATAGTGTCCCTTCTCTCTTAGTGTTCTCTCTATACTCATTTTCTCTAATAGTGTCCCAGAAGTGGCCTCTTCTCTCTGATTAAGCCTCCTTTGTTATAGTAGTTCCCTTTTTGTACCATCTTTTCTTTCATTGTGCCCCTTTGTGCTCCTTCTCTTTAATAGTGCCCTATTTATGGACTTAAAATTAAACTAGTCACCTAACCCTATTCCAATGACTTCTTCCTTGGTCTATCTATATCCAATGTATTTATTTTCCTTCTATCTAGTTACCAATTTCCTATGTATGTACAGTACACTCCTTACATTTTTGTACATTTTGCATTATATCTTTTCATGGGACAACGCACTGAACGTTTGACACTTTGACACAATGTAAAGTATTCAGTGTACAGCTTGTATAACAGTGTAAATTTGGTGTGCTCTCAAAATAACACAACATACAACCATCAATGTCTGAACCGCTGGCAAAAAAAGCGAGTGCACCCAAAAGTGAAAATGGACAAATTGTGCCCAAAGTGTCAATATTTTGTGTGGCCACACTTATTTTCCAGCAGTGCCTTAACTCTTCACTAGAGCTTTACAGGTTGCAGCCCCTGGAATCCTCTTTTGCTCCTCCTTAACGATCTCACAGATCTGGTAGATGTTAGAGACCTTGCGCGCCTCCACCTTCCATTTCAGGATGTCGCACAGATGGTCAATAGGGTTTAGGTCTGGAGACATTTTTGGCTAGTCCAGCACCTTTATTATCATTTTCTTCAACAAGGCAGTGGTCATCTTGGTGGTGTGTCTGGGGTCGTTATCATGTTGGAATATTGCCCTGCGGCCCAGGTTCCAAAGGGAGGGGTTCATGCTCTGCTTCAGTATGTCACAGTACACGTTGGTATTTATGGTTCCCTCAATGAACTATAGCTTCCCACAGCCAGCAGTTTTAATACAATATTTGCAAAAATGTGAGGGGTATACTTATTTTTGTGAGCTACTGTATGTACAGATGTAGCAGAACTAAAAAGAACAAGCATTGTACTGTGATATCACGGCTACCTATCTACGGCTATCTATCTATCTACCTAGCTAGCTGGAACCCCACTGATACTGAAAGAAACCTACCATCGATATTCTCCCATGACCCAGGGCATCGCTGAGATAGCTTACCCTATGCCCCCAGACATACCCTTACCACAGACCCCACTCTTCCCCCCCCCAAGAAGCTGCTTCCTGTGACCTACCCAATAAAGACACCGACCACCAACTTGGATTGAAATGGCCACAGCAGCCGTTTCAATAACAAATACAACATAAAAGTACAATAAAAGTATAAATATATATATATAAAAACTCTCTCAATGTATATACACATATATATGCAAATATGTACAACCACATACAACTATACCAAATTCTTCCTCCATCTACACTCGAATCTGCTTAAAACCGAACGTCAAAAAAACCATTGTCCAAAAATATCCGTCAATGGGGCCGAGGTCCTTGGAGCTAACATCGACCTGGTGACCAAAATCCCAGAAGGGAAAACCACCATTGCCCTCAGCCGTACTCTACTGGATTGGGGGCCCAAAAGCCATACTCTATGGCTCAGTCATTTTGCTCTTCAGGGATATCACCCTGAAAAGAGCCCACCTTCGCCGGGCCATCCCATTAACCAAACACTGAGGGAATCCTATCCCGAAGGACTCCCTCACCAATTATTCATCCCAACTCCAAGAACCTCAGCCGCCCACAGCTACCATGACATAGGAAAACTTCCTCAACCCTGAAGATCAATCACCATGAGGCCAGGTGGGCGGGACTGTTCCCCACGTGCCAAGCCGTCTGCTCTACCTAGCGGGAGGGCGGAGTTTAAATAGCTCCCCCCTGCACGTCCGCACTTCTCCCCCCTCCTCTCCCGCTCCCAGATCGCGCTTCGGCCGTGCCCAGTGTGCCGGGTCATGTCGCGCCTCTTGGGGGGGGCAGGGCCCGGTCCTGCGCGTTACTTTATAGTTAGTAGGAAATAAAGCATCAAATCTGTGCATAGTGTGTATAGCTGGAGGTTCTATTTAACAGAAATAAATGGCTACTGATGTTCTTTGAGGAAGTGCCCTTTAATCTTGCAGACAGCTCTTTCAGGCTTTTTCTCCTGTTGGGGCCGTTCAGACTTGATACTAACTTTCCCTATAGACAAGATCTGACAAGTAAACGTAACATTTTTTTTTTTTTTTTAGTAAACAAAATT